>CM053028.1:595432239-595865649 GCA_028564925.1 Lithobates sylvaticus | reverse complement strand
CCGCAACTCCTCAATGAGAGGGACACTTGATAGGGGGCCTAACCCTTCCTTACACTATCAAAAAAGAAAAGCTTTGTCTATAAATTGCACTTCAACTTCCATGAAGAAGAAAGCGGAGGATCTGAATCCCAGGAGGCCATCAGAGGATCTGAATCCCAGGAGGCCATCAGAGGATCTGAATCCCAGGAGACCATCAGAGGATCTGAATCCCAGGAGACCATCAGAGGATCTGAATCCCAGGAGACCATCAGAGGATCTGAATCCCAGGAGACCATCAGAGGATCTGAATCCCAGGAGACCATCAGAGGATCTGAATCCCAGGAGACCATCTGAGGATCTGAATCCCAGGAGACCATCTGAGGATCTGAATCCCAGGAGAACATCTGAGGATCTGAATCCCAGGAGACCATCTGAGGATCTGCACAGCCAACAATGACCATAAAGTGTCTGATGTGTACTTCCTGGGATTGCCATCTAGTGACCATAGAGTGGTATTTTCCCGATTACAGACTGTACTATGTGAATGGAATAAGCACATTTTGTGCTTCTCACTCACATATGGGGGGGGGGGGGTGATCATGGGAGCACTGTGATTGGCTGTCACATGACTGAGGCGGTCCTATCCTTAGTTGGGATAGATTTGCCCCTTCCACAGCTGGGAGGGTGTAATAAGTGACATTGTATGATGCGAAGGCTCACCCCATTGGCTGCTGGGTGGGAACAGGTTAAAGATTCCAATAGCCCCCCCCCCCCCCACAATCACCGGTCAGGGATGTGGAGATGAGGCTTCTGTGGAAGGGTCATGACCTGAAAAAGATCGGTCTGTGATCTGTGTTGTCAGCCAATGGCTGATCGGTGTGATGTGGTGCGGGGAAGGGGGGGGGATACAATCGCTGACATCACATTGTTAGTAAAACGATCTCCTCCTGTCATTTTCAGGTTTTCTCCTTCTGCCCGATGTATGAGAAGGAGTGTGGTCACTTGGGGGGGGGGGGGGTTACTGGGCTCTGGGGTGGATCTGGGTTCCGAGGGGGGGAGGGTGGGGTTCGGGAGGGGCTCTAGGCACTGGGGAGATGTTGCTGGGTTCCGGGAGGGTGGGCTCCAGGGGCGGGGGGGTTCTGGGTCCCGAGGGGGGGCTCCAGAGGGGGCTTCTAGAATCTTCTCCATGTTGTGTCTCTCAGGTTTTAGGGAGTCACATGGAGGCACTGTGATGGTCATATGATCACCTGACTTCACCAGAGGAAATCTCTGTATTGGAGAACCAATAGGAATATCATGTTAGAATCCCAGAATCCTCCTCACCTCTGCGGTCAGGTCTGTGTTTTATGAATAGAGATAAGAGTGATGTCATGTGACCACCCCAGAATCCTCCTCACCTCTCCGGTCAGGTCTGTGTTTTATTAAATAGAGATAAGAGTGATGTCATGTGACCTCCTCCCAGAATCCTCCTCACCTCTCCGGTCAGGTCTGTGTTTTTATTAATAAAGATAAGAGTGATGTCAAGTGACCTCCCAGAATCCCCCTCACCTCTCCGGTCAGGTCTGTGTATTATTAATAAAGATAAGAGTGATGTCATGTGACCTCCCAGAATCCCCCTCACCTCTCCGGTCAGGTCTGTGTATTATTAATGGAGATAAGAGTGATGTCATGTGACCTCCCAGAATCCTCCTCACCTCGCCGGTCAGGTCTGTGTTTTATTAATAGGAGATAAGAGTGATGTCATGTGACCTCCCAGAATCCTTCTCACCTCTCCGGTCAGGTCTGTGTTTATTAATAGAGATAAGAGTGATGTCATGTGACCTCCCAGAATCCTCCTCACCTCTCCGGTCAGCAGGTAGATGATCTCCAGGGTGAGGTTTAGTATCTTCTCGGTGATGGGGTCCTCCATGTTGGTCGGATCTTTGGTGGTCTCTCTCCACTCGTTGCTGAATGAGAAGGAAAATGGGAGACAATGAATTGTATTCCCCCCACAGGTCCCTCTACATGGAGTTTGTCTGTCACCCCTGTGGGAACTCTTCCTATGACAACCCACATGGCGAGGGGTTTGCCCACATCAGATGGTCACTTAGAAGAACCAACTCTCAGCCAAAAACCTTCCATGAAGACCACAACGGCCCCATGAATTGTCTTCTGATGGATGGGCGGTGAGCGGTGCACCCAATTCCTGTAGCAGTGGTGAGGGGTTAGACCCCCTGTCTGATGTCACTGGGATTCAGATCCTCTGATGGTCTCCTGGGATTCAGATCCTCTGATGGTCTCCTGGGATTCAGATCCTCTGATGGTCTCCTGGGATTCAGATCCTCTGATGGTCTCCTGGGATTCAGATCCTCTGATGGCCTCCTGGGATTTCCCGTCACTTCCTTTCCCACAAATAGGAGATGGAAGGAAATCTCTCCGGAGTGGATGGAATTCCCGTCTTCTAGAGTCATCCCATGGAGAAGGTTGAAGGATTTTCCCTCACCTCTTCTAGTGACTCCTCCCCAGTTTTGGGGGATCTTCTCTTTCGTTTTCTACTGGTGAGAGAAGGTGAATCTCCTTAGCAGGAACCCAGATACCAGTGACATCAGACAGGGGGTCTAACCCCTCACCACTGCTACAGGAATTGGGTGCACCGCTCACCGCCCATCCATCAGAAGACAATTCATGGGGCCGTTGTGGTCTTCATGGAAGGTTTTTGGCTGAGAGTTGGTTCTTCTAAGTGACCATCTGATGTGGGCAAACCCCTCGCCATGTGGGTTGTCATAGGAAGAGTTCCCACAGGGGTGACAGACAAACTCCATGTAGAGGGACCTGTGGGGGGAATACAATTCATTGTCTCCCATTTTCCTTCTCATTCAGCAACGAGTGGAGAGAGACCACCAAAGATCCGACCAACATGGAGGACCCCATCACCGAGAAGATACTAAACCTCACCCTGGAGATCATCTACCTGCTGACCGGAGAGGTGAGGAGGATTCTGGGATGGTCACATGACATCACTCTTATCTCTATTAATAAAACACAGACCTGACCGGAGAGGTGAGAAGGATTCTGGGAGGTCACATGACATCACTCTTATCTCTATTAATAAAACACAGACCTGACCGGAGAGGTGAGGAGGATTCTGGGAGGTCACATGACATCACTCTTATCTCCATTAATAATACACAGACCTGACCGGAGAGGTGAGGGGGATTCTGGGAGGTCACATGACATCACTCTTATCTTTATTAATAATACACAGACCTGACCGGAGAGGTGAGGGGGATTCTGGGAGGTCACATGACATCACTCTTATCTTTATTAATAAAACACAGACCTGACCGGAGAGGTGAGGAGGATTCTGGGAGGAGGTCACATGACATCACTCTTATCTCTATTAATAAAAACACAGACCTGACCGGAGAGGTGAGGAGGATTCTGGGAGGTCACATGACATCACTCTTATCTCTATTCATAAAACACAGACCTGACCGCAGAGGTGAGGAGGATTCTGGGATTCTAACATGATATTCCTATTGGTTCTCCAATACAGAGATTTCCTCTGGTGAAGTCAGGTGATCATATGACCATCACAGTGCCTCCATGTGACTCCCTAAAACCTGAGAGACACAACATGGAGAAGATTCTAGAAGTCACCAAGAAGATGATGGAGCTGCTGACAGGAGAGGTGAGGAGGATTCTGGGAATTCTGGGACATTATCCAGTAATAGACAAGGGATGTGTCTGGATGGTGACTGTACCATTGTGTGTGTCGGGTTCCTATAAGGTGTTGGGATATAATTGTCTGTCTCTCTACAGGGAGGTCTGGAAGGAGATGTGATGGATGATCGGCAGTCCCTCTCGTCATGGGGTGAGGGTCTCTCTGTACATACATGGAATGTTATCCCCCTTTATATACCCGTCATGAACACACACAGAGGTCTCATTGATTAGGGGAAGGCGACTCCATTGATTAGGGGAAGGCGACTCCATTGATTAGGGGAAGGCGACTCCATAACTTTGTATGGCATTGATTAGGGGAAGGCGACTCCATTGATTAGGGGAAGACGACTCCATTGATTAGGGGAAGGCGACTCCATAACTTTGTATGGCATTGATTAGGGGAAGGCGACTCCATAACTTTGTATGGCATTGATTAGTGGAAGGCGACTCCATTGATTAGGGGAAGGCGACTCCATAACTTTGTATGGCATTGATTAGGGGAAGGCGACTCCATTGATTAGGGGAAGACGACTCCATTGATTAGGGGAAGGCGACTCCATAACTTTGTATGGCATTGATTAGAGGAAGGCGACTCCATAACTTTGTATGGTGAGACGAGTCGGGGGGGGTAATGGAAATTCTGGTGGTGGTATCTCACCCACTTAAGTTGTGTCGCCTTCTTGGGAGATTTGAAGGCCGAACTTCTCCAACCCTAAATCCTTAATCCACAAGATGCCAGAAAAGTCCAGTTCGGCCTTTCTCCAGTAGTCATGAAGGTCTCTTAGTTGGTCAGACATCTCGACACTCGCCCAAGAAGCTTCTTCGGCTCTAATTAGATCTGAGGAAGACGATTGGGTGAGTGGAGAAACGTCTTCAGCATTACAGAACAAGTTCTGATGAATGTCACCGACTACGATCAGCTATATCAGGGCTCAAAATTTCAAGTCCTGAGCTACTAGCCAGGCCTTAAGGGTTACTCCCCACGTTGCCCCGCCCAACCTCTCCCATGCTCCACCCCTAAACACCCTCGTAAATTATCTCATGAAATGACACTTCCTGCATATGTGTTATGCAAAATTACATTACAAAAATAAATATTAACAACAACATGTTAACATAAAGCATATCAGTGGCCATCAGTGCCACCTCATCAGTGACCACCAATGCAGCCTCATCAGTGGACATCAGTGCAGCTTATCAATGAACATCAGTGCAATCTCATTAGTGCAGCCTCATCAATTCAGCCTCATCAGTGCCCATCAATGCAGCCTCATCAGTGCAGCCTCATCAGTTGCCATCAGTGCAGCCTTATCAGTGGCCATCAGTGCAGCTTATCAATGACCATCAGTGCAGCCTCATCAGTAGCCATCAGTGCAGCCCCATTTAGTGCCCATCAGTGCGCATCAATTCAGCTTATCAATGACCATCAGTGCAGCCCCATTAGTGCCCATCAATGTAGTCTATCACTGCATGGGGATCACTGAGAGGAGAGCCGGCCGGATCTCACAGAGCAGGGATCTCCCGCTGGGACACAGATTGGATCTTAAATGCCGGCCACTGTAACAAAGTCCCGCCTCCTGGACCGGCTCCTATGATAGACAACCCACTGATTAAAGTTCCTGGGATTGGTCCAGTGTGCTGTCCATCATAGGAGCCGTTCCAGGAGGCGGGACTTTGGTACAGTGGCTGGCATTCCAGATCCAAGCTGTGTCACAGCAGGAGATCCCCCGCTCTGTGTGCTCCGGCCGGCTCTCCTCCCGACAGTTTCCTGGCTGATGGATTCTGGCAGAAGCGTTACCTCCTTTTTACACGGCATCAGAGTGGCCCATCAGATTACTCCCCCCCCCCCCCCCCCCCCCCCCCCCCCCTCGGCCCAGTCCACCCCTCCTCCACACTCGCCCTCAGCTTATTTCCACTCGCCTAATGTGAGCAGGCGAGTGGAAATTTTGAGGGCTGATCTATCCCATGACCTGGATACATGAGAACCTTCACATAGACCTTGAAAATGTTCCTCCTCGTTCATCCAACTTTCTCATTCCTGCAGATCTTCCAGAAGAAGCAACACCTGGTGAGCGATCTCCATTCTGTAAAGAAGAGCCCTTGGAAGAACGGGACCCCCTCCACAATGACTTCCCTCCCCCCACAGACCTCACCCAGCATGTATCTGTTGGGATCAAGGAGGAACCAGACTCATGTCAAGGTGAAGCTGTAATAAGTCCTATTATGGAGGGTCCTCTCTTATCTGAGGGGGGAAGTCTTCTACACACCGAGGTCTCGATGGCTGGAGATCTCCTACACCTCCATGTCTTTACACACCATACACCTACTCAGGTTAAGGAGGAACTCTTATCTTCTGATGAAGGACCTCTAGAAGAACCTGATGTTCCCACACAATGTCCATCAGCTCTTGTTTCTCAGGAGGCCTCCTTGGAAGAAGAATTCACGGAAGGAGATGTGGTTTGCTTCAAGTGGAACGTTGTTGGTCCAAAAAGAAAGCCGAGGCAGATCCGCCCGAAACCCGGTCACAAAGCGGTGAAAGGAAAGAAGTTTTCCTGCACCGAGTGCGGGAAGTGTTTGCGGAGCAATGCAGATCTTATCCAGCACAACCGGGTTCACTCGGGGGAGAAACCTTTCCAATGCTCGGAGTGCGGGAAACTTTTTAGCAAACAGTCCAGCCTCGCCGTACACCACAGGATCCACACGGGCCAGAAGCCGTATTCATGCTCCGTGTGCGGGAAGTGCTTCACCAGCAGATCCGAGCTGACCAAACACAGCAGGTCCCACACCGGACTCAAGCCGCACACGTGCCCCGAGTGCGGGAAATTCTTCACCTGCAGCTCCAACCTCTTCCGCCACAAGAAGATCCATACGGGCGAGAAGCAGTTCATCTGTTCCGAGTGCGGGAAGAGCTTCCTGACCCGCTCACAGATGGTCATCCATCAAAGGGTCCACACTGGGGAGAAGCCGTACCCATGCTCTGAATGCACCAAGTGCTTCGTCAGCAGCTCCGACCTGGCCAAGCACCAGAGGAGCCACACCGGACTGAAGCCGCACATCTGCCCCGAATGCGGCAAATGTTACGTCAGCCGCTCCGTCCTCAACCGGCATCAGAAGATTCACCGGATGGAGAAAAGCTTCTTCTGTGCCGAGTGCGGGGTGGGCTTTGTGAGGATGGGGAAGTTCTTGTCCCACGTCAAAGCCCACCACCGGCCTCGGACTTCCTCCAGGACTCCAAAATGAAAGTGACCACGAGACGTTGGACCTCCGAAATCGTATATCTGGTGACTTTACAAGAGTTCTTCCAAGTCCCCGAAATCTCAGATCTGGTGACTTTGGTAGAGTTCTTCCAAGTCCCTGAAATCTCAGATCTGGTGACTTTAGAAGAGTTCTTCCAAGTCCCCGAACCCATTAAACACCAGTTTTGTTTGAAGGCACTTTGGTTTTTGGAGCTCCAGTTCCTGGTAGTCTGGTGACCTGGGAATCCCCCAGCCTATGATGAGGGAGGAGTGTTCCCAGACACACCCACTATCCTCGCTATCCCTCACACATGGAATATATCAAAGAAGGTTTTTTTTTAATTTATTTTTACAGCCACCAATCAGATTCTTGAAGTTTGAATCTGATTGGTGGCTCATCGTGTTGGGAGGGGGACGTAAACCAAAGCCGGGCTCAGGGTGGAGAACTGACCACCCACCAAGTGAGGTGCTCTCTGGACTTTGGCTGCAGTGCAATATGCAGAATAAAAATTAAAGGGCGTGTAACCCCCAACAATGAGCATCTTTTGTTTCCTCCCTTTCTGTGTGTTAAATATACCATTGAAAACCTTTTGTTATAAGGATGATCCTGCCAGAAACCTTATGAGCTGAGAACTTCCTGTGCTCTCTGCGTCACTCCTGGTGATTACTGAGGGCTTCGGTGGGGGGGGGTGTTCTGTAGTCCTGTTCTAGGACTGCTTGTCCATAAATACAGTGAGGTAATTGGGTGTTGTCACCCTGGGACAGGAAGTGTGTTTCTGGCAGGATCACCAGGTGAAGATTAAGGGAACAGCCTGAAAAAAAAATGAATGCAGCCGCCACATCCAAGGCCTGGTAAGCTGCAATATATCACATTTTATGTGTGCCTTGAAAGCAACCGGGTAACCTCTGTGGTGTTGGGGGTCGACGATCCCTACATATACGATCCCTACATAGACAGACATACTGATATGGCCCCAGATCTTGGGACACTGCTAACCCACAGACATCCCCAAATCTTGTGGAAAGTCTTCCCAGAAGAGCGGAGCCATGGGGGGGGGCGGGGCGGTCAGCTCCATATTAATGGGGAGGGGGAGGGCAGCTCCATATAATGGGGGGGGATGGCAGCTCCATATTAATGGCCATGGGAGGGGGATGGCAGCTCCATATTAATGGCCATGGGGGGGTGGTGGCAGCTCCATATTAATGGCCATGGGGGGGAGGGCAGCTCCATATTAATGGCCATGGGGGAGGGCAGCTTCATATTAATGCCCATGGGGGGGGGCAACTCCATATCGATGGCCATGGGGGGGGGTCAGTTCCATGATAATGGCCATCGTGGGTGGTCAGTTCCATGATAATGGCCATCGTGGGGGCGGGGGGTCAGTTCCATCTTAATGGCCATGGTGGGTGGGGGTCAGTTCCATAATTATGGCCATGGTGGGAGTCAGATCCATGATAATGGCCATTGTGGGGGGGGGGGGGGTCAGTTCCATCTTATTGGCCATGGTGGGTGGTGGTCAGTTCCATAATTATGGCCATGGTGGGAGTCAGATCCATGATAATGGCCATTGTGGGGGGGGGGGGGGGGTCAGTTCCATCTTAATGGCCATGGTGGGTGGGGGTCAGTTCCACAATTATGGCCACGGGGGTCATGATGGGGGGGGGGGTCAGTTCCATCTTAATGGCTATGGAGGTTGGGGTCAGTTCCATGATAATTTACCTGGTGGGAGTTGGGGGTCAGTTCCATAATTATGGCCATGGTGTGGGGGGGGGGGGTGGTCAGTTCCATCTTATTGGTCATGGGGGTTGGGGGTCAGTTTCATGATAATAGCCATGATGGGGGGGGGGGGGGAGTCAGTTCCATGATAATGGTCATGATGGGGGGGGGGGGGGGGTCAGTTCCATCTTAATGGCCATGGAGGTTGGGGGTCAGTTCCATAATAATTGACTTGGGGAGGGTGATCAGTTCCATAATTTTGGCCATGGGGGTTGGGGGTCAGTTCCATGGTATTGGATGTCCAACAACCCCATCTAGAGGTGGTAGATGGTCAGGTGTCTTCAGACTTTGGCCCATATAGTGTATATCTGTAAAATCAAATCTCCATTCCATTAATAACCCCCCCCCCCCACACAGGGAGGTTTTATAGGAAGTGGGTTGAATGAGGTTGATTGGAGTCGTCGTCACCCCCCCCCCCCCCCCCCCCCCCGGCCCTGGTAAGTCATAACCGTCTTCTTTATCAGGCTGCTCTTTCTTAACATTGTTGGACGTAAACGGAATCACTTCAATGCTGAGCTCCACCCTAACATGGAAAACATCTTCTTACTCCATCCAGTACATTTCAAATACGTTAGTAAAAGTACCTAAACCTGTATTAGCTTCCTGGAAAGGGGGGGGGGTTCTGCACAGGATTAGGAGTGGCTCTTCCAGGCTGGGGGTCTCCAGGTTTTATGGTCACTATGACATCATGGAGAAGCAGAGTGATGACTGCGATCGTGGTGATTAATCTCCTTCATTAGCCAATTAAAGGATATAAGTGGGGCAGTGACCTCCTCTTTTCCCAATTGTATGATGCATGCACCGTTTAGGAACTTATGTATCTAACTTTCCAGGTATCTACAAATTAGTGTTTGTATATCACTACACGGGTTGTAGAGACGTGGTCCAATAACCGCAGATCCCAACACAAGAGGCCCAGAATACACCAGGCTCAGAAACTATCTGAGGGAGTACACCATCAAAGAGTTCAGAATGGAGGAACTCCTAGCTAAGGGTGTAGGTGGGAAACAACATGGATGTGCCTGGTGTAGTTCCCCCAATTGGCCAGTAGATGTCGCTATAGGTAAGGCTGGTGTAGGGAAAGGGCATGGACGTGCCTGGTGTAAATCTGCACACTGACCAGTAGATGTCGCTATAGATAAAGTTGGTGTAGGGAAAGGGCATGGATGTGTCTGGTGTAGTTCCCCAGACTGACCAGTAGATGTCGCTATAGATAAAGTTGGTGTAGGGAAAGGGCATGGATGTGTCTGGTGTAATTCCCCACACTGGCCAGTAGATGTCGCTATAGGTAAGGTTGGTGAAGGGAAAGGGCATGGATGTGTCTGGTGTAGTTCCCCCAATTGGCCAGTAGATGTTGCTATAGGTAAGGTTGGTGTAGGGAAAGGGCATGGATGTGCCTGGTGTAGTTCCCCACACTGGCCAGTAGATGTCGCTATAGACAAGCCTGGGAATCCTATAGTAAGAGTAGGTGGTGCAGGTGCTAATGGAGCCACTAGAGGTCCCCTTATGTAAGATAGCCAGGCTTAGAAGGTTCACTCAGAGGACCTGCCAGCCCTGCCCCTACTAGTGGGCATCTGGGTAGAGGGCTGTATGTAAATAGTCGGTCAGTAGTCCATCTCTCTCTATTAGTGGTCATAGATGCAGCAGCCAAGATGTCACTTTGGAAGACCCCGTATTCTGGAGCTCCCCCGGGAGGCCTGAAGCATGGAGGGGTGCAGGACCATGGAACTTGTGGGACTCATTGCTGTAAGGCCTGTGGTGGGTATGTGGAGTTGGGGTTGGAGAACATTGCTCAGGCCAAACAATGGAAGCTTCCAGAGTCCCCAGAAACCCAGAGAAACCCCAAGTACAAAGGATCTGAGGAACCACTTCCATGTCCAGGTATGAATAGCTTAAAGAGTTCACGTCGTGACCATGCAGCCCGGAACCCCACCATTACAGCACTATGGGATCCATTACATTGTACGACCTGAGTTCTGTTCCTTCTAAAAACGCCCAACAGGGGGCATTTTGAACAGGATGGACTAAAAAGCAATTGCATATATGAATCCATAATGTAGATCTACCCAGTTTTACGTTGGTGGCTCAGGCTGGTGACGGTTTTCTTGGCCCAGATTAATACAAACTGAAGAACATTCAAATCCCTCTATGTACCTGACTATGTTCCTCTCAATGGGGGGGCTCAGTAGGTGTGTCTAGTCAAGGGGCTTCTGGGTGTATAAACCTGACCACCATTCATTGAACGTTCCTACTGTGCAAATGGGGGCAAAAAATGAATGAAGAACACCCGACCTGGAGAGAAAATAGTCTGGTAACGGTCCATTCCATCAATATGCCCCTCCCTATATCATAACTGGCCCAACGGTTTATAATAGACATGCTACATGATAAGGAAATGAGCATGACCTTCAGAAATGAGTATGACCTTCAGAAATGAGTATGACCTTCAGAAGAACCTATAAAAGAACTCTGGAAATGTTGAGTCGCCAGTTCCAGGCCTGAACTTGATATCGAGAGGTCATCCTATTTGTTGTGGCCGGTAATACTTATCTTGGGTCGGTAACTTTGGCTATTGCCAATGGTGGATGAAACCCAACACTTGATTAGGCCTTGTAACACCAAGACACGGAGACACGGGTTGGTAAAAGACTTTTATTAGACGTATATAAGATGGATAAGACACTTAGGAAACATTTGTCCCAATCATTGAGAGTGGTGGAGCCTCTCGTGTAAGGCCAGATGGGGCTTCTGAGAAAAACTTTGACCGCACTGGAAACATAAATACGATCTGACCCCGGAGTGGACTTTCAGATGCTGGTCCAGAGTGGCCTTCCTCTTGAAGCCTTTCCCGCACTCGGGGCATATGAAGGGCGTGTCCATCTCGTGCGTTTTCTGGTGTTGTAGGAGAATCGTTTTCCGTTTGAAGGACTTGCCGCACTCCGGACACGGGAAGGGCTTGCTGTCTGTGTGGATGGTCTGGTGCTCGGCGAGGTAGGATTTGGAGGAGAAGCCCTTCCCGCAGTCTGAACACGCGTACGGCCTTTCCCCCGTGTGAATGCGCTGATGAGGAATGAGGTTGGCTACGTGGGCGAAGCGTTTACCGCAGTCGGAGCAGGGGTATGGTTTTTCTCCCGTGTGCATCCGGTAGTGCCTGACGAGAGCCGAGTTGTCTCTGAAACTTTTGCCGCACTCGGAGCAGGCGTAGGGCCGCTCGCCCGTGTGAATCTTCAGGTGCATGCTGAGCGCCGACCTCTGCTTGAAACTCTTGCCGCACTCGGAGCACGCGAAGGGCTTCTCGCCCGTGTGAATGATGCAGTGCGAGATGAGAGCGGACTTCTGCTTGAAGCTTTTGCCGCACTCCGAGCATGAAAAGGGCTTCTCGCCCAGGTGGACCCTTTCGTGGGTCACCAGGTTGGACATGTGCTTGAAACACTTCCCGCAATACGAACAGGAAAACACGTCACAAGTCCTCTGATGCCTCCTGACTTCTAAGGGTGACGATAAGCCATTCCCGTACATGGCGGACGGCGGCGGCGCCTGCCCTCGGTGTACGATTTGATGCTGGACCAGGTTTGACTGATGGGCAAAGGCTTTTCCGCAGTGAAGACACTGGAAGGGCTTCTCACCCGTGTGGATTCTCCGGTGGACAATCAGGTTGCCGCTTTGCTTGAAACATTTGCCGCATTCGGGACACTGATATATTCTACGTTCTCTGTGCGGCAGTTTCTGCGATGGGCCACATTGCCTGTTAAGAGTCGGTTCTGCCATTTTAGGGGATTTCGGTGATCTCTCTGAAGTAGAATCTCCCGGATGGACATTCGCGGTAACCAGATCTGATTTAAAAGAAGAATCCATAAAATGAAAGGGATCTGGTAATAAATCCGGATGGTGTAGATGCGTTTTTGAGACACTGGAATGTGAGTTGTCGTTGGAAGACCCCTCAGGATCTTTGGGATCTTGCGATCTGTTCACACTATGAAGTCCTGGTTGGCTTTTATGGTTGACAGTATGTGATGTAAAAGGTGAAGGTTCTGTGAGATAAGAGATGTCGGGTAAGCTACCCAAGCCCAACTTCCGATAGATATCTGAGGGAACACCATGACTAGGAGAGAGATCCACTGGATCTGGTGATGCACTGGGAAGTTCTGAATAGATATTTGGAGTGGTAATTTTGGATTTATCCAGGGAAGATTCCACAGGATGAGGGGGGTTTGGTGATCTGTCCCCACTTTGAGGTCCTAGATTAATATTTGAGGCAATGGGGTTTCCCTCTGGAGGATCTTCTGAGATGTCTTCATATTCCACTTTACAGTCTGGAGACGGAACACAATGCCAATCGGAGGTTCTCCTGATGGGATGTCCATCTGCAGGGCAACAAAAGAGACAATTCAGTACAAAGAGGAGTAGAAGAGCACAAAGCCGAGAACCACGATAAGGTGAAGAATGATAGGAAGAGGAGGAGAACATCAGAGGAGAGAAAGGGATGAGGAACATGGGAAGAGTATAGAAGAGAGTCACACAAAGAGGGGATTGAGAGCAACTCCGAGAGGAGGAGGGTTAAAGAATAGAGGATAAGGAGAGTAATACGAGGGGGTGGAAAGAGTTAGAGTAGAGAGGGAGGTGGACCACACATCAGAGGAGAAGAGGTACAGAGGAGAGGGGGAGGTGGACCACACACAACAGAGGAGAAGAGGTACAGAGGAGAGGGGGAGGTGGATCACACATCAGAGGAGAAGAGGTACAGAGTAGAGAGGGAGGTGAGCCACACATCAGAGGAGAAGATGTACAGAGGAAAGGGGGAGGTGGGCCACACATCAGAGGAGAAGATGTACAGAGGAAAGGGGGAGGTGGATCACGCATCAAAGGAGAAGAGGTACAGAGGAGAGGGGGAGGTGGACCACACATCAGAGGAGAAGAGGTACAGAGTAGAGAGGGAGGTGGACCACACAACAGAGGAGAGGGGGAGGTGGACCACACATCAGAGGTGAAGAGGTACAGAGGAGAGGGGGAGGTGGACCACACAACAGAGGAGAAGAGTTACAGAGGAGAGGGGGAGGTGGACCACACATCAGAGGAGAAGAGGTACAGAGTAGAGAGGGAGGTGGACCACACATCAGAGGAGAAGAGTTACAGAGGAGAGGGGGGCCACACAACAGAGGAGAAGAGTTACAGAGGAGAGGGGGAGGTGGACCACACACAACAGAGGAGAAGAGGTACAGAGGAGAGGGGGAGGTGGATCACACATCAGAGGAGAAGAGGTACAGAGTAGAGAGGGAGGTGAGCCACACATCAGAGGAGAAGAGGTACAGAGTAGAGAGGGAGGTGGACCACACATCAGAGGAGAAGAGGTACAGAGTAGAGAGGGAGGTGGACCACACACAACAGAGGAGAAGAGGTACAGAGTAGAGATGGAGGTGAGCCACACATCAGAGGAGAAGAGGTACAGAGGAGAGGGGAGGTGGATCATACATCAGAGGAGAGGGGGAGGTGGGTCACACATCAGAGGAGAAGATGTACAGAGGAAAGGGGGAGGTGGATCACGCATCAAAGGAGAAGAGGTACAGAGGAGAGGGGGAGGTGGACCACACATCAGAGGAGAAGAGGTACAGAGTAGAGAGGGAGGTGGACCACACAACAGAGGAGAGGGGGAGGTGGACCACACATCAGAGGTGAAGAGGTACAGAGGAGAGGGGGAGGTGGACCACACAACAGAGGAGAAGAGTTACAGAGGACAGGGGGAGGTGGACCACACATCAGAGGAGAAGAGGTACAGAGTAGAGAGGGAGGTGGACCACACATCAGAGGAGAAGAGTTACAGAGGAGAGGGGGAGGTGGACCACACATCAGAGGAGAAGAGTTACAGAGGAGAGGGGGAGGTGGGCCACACAACAGAGGAGAAGAGTTACAGAGGAGAGGGGGAGGTGGACAACACAACAGAGGAGAAGAGGTACAGAGTAGAGAGGGAGGTGGACCACACATCAGAGGAGAAGAGTTACAGAGTAGAGAGGGAGGTGGACCACACATCAGAGGTACAGAGTAGAGAGGGAGGTGGACCACACAACAGAGGAGAAGAGGTACAGAGGAGAGGGGGAGGTGGGTCACACATCAGAGGAGAAGAGTTACAGAGGAGAGGGGGAGGTGGACCACACATCAGAGGAGAAGAGTTAAAGAGGAGAGGGGGAGGTGGATCACACATCAGAGGAGAAGAGGTACAGAGTAGAGAGGGAGGTGGACCACACATCAGAGGAGAAGAGGTACAGAGTAGAGAGGGAGGTGGACCACACATCAGAGGAGAAGAGTTACAGAGGAGAGGGGGAGGTGGACAACACAACAGAGGAGAGGGGGAGGTGGACCACACAACAGAGGAGAAGAGGTACAGAGTAGAGAGGGAGGTGGACCACACATCAGAGGAGAAGAGTTACAGAGGAGAGGGGGAGGTGGACCACACATCAGAGGAGAAGAGTTACAGAGGAGAAGAGGTACAGAGAAGAGGGGGAGGTGGGTCACACAGAAGGAGAGGAGAAGAGGTACAGAGGAGAGGGGGAGGTGGGCCACACACAACAGAGGAGAAGAGGTACAGAGGAGAGAGGGAGGTGAGCCACACATCAGAGGAGAAGAGTTACAGAGGAGAGGGGGAGGTGGGCCACACAGAAGGAGAGGAGAGTCATGCAGAGGAGTAAGGGAACACATTGCAGAGTGGAGAGTAATTATGAAAATACGTTACAAGCCATCTGTTGTCTCCTGGCTCCAAGTATCGGCGATAGGCCGCTCCCATACAAAGCAGATGTTGATGTTGTCTGTCCTCCTAAGGCATTTCCATATACAGTGGACGGTGGTAGTGCCGGTCCTCCTAAGCTGTTGCCATACATAGCAGATGGTGAGGTTGCCTGCCCCCTTAAGCCATTTGCTTGCCCAGTGGATGGTGGCATTGTCTGCTCTCTTAGGCCATTCCCATACGCAGTGGATGGTGGCACTGCCTGTCCTCTTAGGTCATTCTTATACACCATGGATGGTGGCACTGCCTGTCCTCTTAGGTCATTCTTATACACCACGGATGGTGGCACTGCCTGTCCTCTTAGGTCATTCTTATACACCATGGATGGTGGCACTGCCTGTCCTCTTAGGTCATTCTTATACACCATGGATGGTAATGGTGCCTGTCCTCTTAGTCCATTCTTATACACCATGGATGGTAATGGTGCCTGTCCTCTTAGTCCATTCTTATACACCATGGATGGTAATGGTGCCAGTCCTCTTAGGCTGTTCCTATACACCGCAGATGGTAATGGTGCCTCTCCTCTGTGTACGATCTGATGCTGGACGAGATTTGACCGATGAGCGAAAGCTTTTCCACAATGAAGACACTGGAAGGGTTTCTCTCCTGTGTGGATCCTGCGATGTACAATAAGGTTGCCACTGTGGTTGAAGCTTTTGCCACATTCTGGACACTGATAGGTCCTGCGGCCTTTGTGTGCCAGTCGTTGTGTGAAGTTGCTTGGTTCATGCTGCAGAAACCCTGCCTGATTTCTATCCATGTGGTAAGGTTCAAAATCGATATCTGAGGTAGTAGACTCTGATTTGATGGATTGTATCAGATTGGAAGAATCCAGAAATGGGCCCACACTGTGCAGTTCTGGAAGGATATTCAGGGTACCGGAATCTAACTGAAGAGGAGAAGATTCCTCGGGCTCAGAGGGATCCGCTAAGGTTTCCACACTGCAGATCCCTTGGTGAGTATTCAAAGTCAAATCATGTGATCTATTAGGAGAAGATTCCTCTGGATTGGAAGGATCAGGTGATCTATCCACATGGCTAAGTCCTCGAAACATATCTGGGTTAAGATTGTGTTCTCCTGGAGGATCACATAATAGATCATCTTCTCCTTTACAATATTGAGGTAAGAGGAGACGGCAACTTGAATTTTCTCTGATGTCATTTTCATCTGTCCATAAAAAAATAAATACGTTTTTACGATTTAACACAACAACCCAGAGGAAGAGCAACAGAGGAACAGGAAGAGATGAATACAGAGGAAGAGAAGAGCAACAGAGGAACAGGAATAAATGAATATAGAGGAAGAGAAAAGCAACAGAGGAACAGGAAGAGACCAATGCAGAGGAAGAGAAGAACAATTAAAGAACAGGAAGAGACCAATGCAGAGGAAGACAACAACAACTAAGGAACAGGAAGAGACCAATGCAGAGGAAGAGAAGAACAATTAAAGAACAGGAAGAGACCAATGCAGAGGAAGATACGATAAACAGAGGGACAGGTAGAGATCAATACAGAGGAAGAGAAGAACAACTTGAATAATAAGAAGAGACCAACATAGAGGAAGAGAACAACTGAGGAACAGGAAGAGACCAATGCAGAGGAAGACACGATAAACAGAGGAACAGGTAGAGATCAATACAGAGGAAGAGAAGAACAACTAAGGAACAGGAAGAGAACAACACAGAGGAAGAGAAAAAAAACGAAGGTACAGGAAGAGACCAATGCAGAGGAAGAGAACAAAAACTAAGGAGCAGGAAGAGACCAATGCAGAGGAAGAGAAGAACAATTAAAGAACAGGAAGAGACCAATGCAGAGGAAGAGAACAACAATTAAGGAACAGGAGGAGACCAATGCCGAGGAAGAGAACAACAACTAAGGAACAGGAAGAGACCAATGCAGAGGAAGAGAAGAACAACGAAGGAACAGGAAGAGACCAATGCAGAGGAAGAGAAGAACAACTAAGGAACGGGAAGAGACCAATGCAGAGGAAGAGAACAACAACTAAGGAACAGGAAGAGACCAATGCAGAGGAAGAGAAGAACAACTAAGGAACAGGAAGAGACCAATGCAGAGGAAGAGAAGAACAACTAAGGAACGGGAAGAGACCAATGCAGAGGAAGAGAACAACAACTAAGGAACAGGAAGAGACCAATGCAGAGGAAGAGAAGAACAACTAAGGAACAGGAAGAGACCAATGCAGAGGAAGAGAAGAACAGCTGAGGAACAGGAAGAAACCAACATAGAGGAAGAGAAGAGCAACAGAGGAACAGGAAGAAACCAACACAGAGGAAGAGAAGAAAAACTGAGGAACAGGAAGAAACCAAAACAGAGGAAGAGAAGAAAAACTGAGGAACAGGAAGAGACCAACACAGAGGAAGAGAACAACTGAGGAACAGGAAGAGACCAACATAGAGGAAGAGAAGAACAACTAAGGAACAGGAAGAGACCAATGCAGAGGAAGAGAACAACAACTAAGGAACAGGAAGAGACAAATGCAGAGGAAGAGAACAACAACTAAGGAACAGGAAGAGACCAATGCAGATGAAGAGAACAACAACTAAGGAACAGGAA
Organism: Lithobates sylvaticus; assembly: GCA_028564925.1. Classification (NCBI taxonomy): domain Eukaryota; kingdom Metazoa; phylum Chordata; class Amphibia; order Anura; family Ranidae; genus Lithobates; species Lithobates sylvaticus. The sequence goes on along the minus strand of CM053028.1, from coordinate 595,847,607 downwards.
GAGACCAATGCAGAGGAAGAGAAGAACAACTTGAATAATAAGAAGAGACCAACATAGAGGAAGAGAACAACTGAGGAACAGGAAGAGACCAATGCAGAGGAAGACACGATAAACAGAGGAACAGGTAGAGATCAATACAGAGGAAGAGAAGAACAACTGAGGAACAGGAAGAAACCAACATAGAGGAAGAGAAGAGCAACAGAGGAACAGGAAGAAACCAACACAGAGGAAGAGAAGAAAAACTGAGGGACAGGAAGAAACCAAAACAGAGGAAGAGAAGAAAAACTGAGGAACAGGAAGAGACCAACACAGAGGAAGAGAAGAACAACTTGAATAACAGGAAGATACCAACACAGAAAAAGAGAACAACTGAGGTACAAGAAGAGACCAACACAGAGGAAGAGAACAACTGTGGAACAGGAAGAGACCAATACAGAGAAGGAGAAGAATAACTGAGGAACAGGAAGAGACCAACACAGAGGAAGAGAACAACTGAGGAACAGGAAGAGACCAATATAGAGGAAGAGAAGAATAACTGAGGAACAGGAAGAGACCAACACAGAGGGAGAGAAGAATAACTAAGGAACAGGAAGAGACCAACATAGAAGAAGAGAAGAGCAACAGAGGAACAGGAAGAGACCAACATAGAGGAGGAGAAGAATAACTAAGGAACAGGAAGAGACCAACATAGAAGAAGAGAAGAGCAACAGAGGAACAGGAAGAGACCAACATAGAGGAGGAGAAGAATAACTAAGGAACAGGAAGAGACCAACATAGAAGAAGAGAAGAGCAACAGAGGAACAGGAAGAGACCAACACAGAGGAAGAGAAGAACAACTTGAATAACAGGGAGAGACCAACACAGAGGAAGAGAAGAACAACTTGAATAACAGGAAGAGACCAATACAGAGGAAGAGAACAACTGAGGAACAGGAAGAGACCAATACAGAGGAAGAGAAGAACAACTGAGGAACAGGAATAGACCAACACAGAGGAAGAGAAGAACAACTAAGGAACATGAATAGACCAACACAGAGGAAGAGAACAACTAAGGAACAGGAAGAGACCAACACAGAGGAAGAGAAGAGCAACAGAGGAACAGGAAGAGACCAACATAGAAGAAGAGAAGAGGAACAGAGGAACAGGAATAGACCAACACAGAGGAAGAGAAGAACAACTAAGGAACATGAATAGACCAACACAGAGGGAGAGAACAACTAAGGAACAGGAAGAGACCAACATAGAGGAAGAGAAGAATAACTGAGGAACAGGAAGAGACCAACATAGAGGAGGAGAAGAATAACTAAGGAACAGGAAGAGACCAACATAGAAGAAGAGAAGAGCAACAGAGGAACAGGAAGAGACCAACACAGAGGAAGAGACGAACAACTTGAATAACAGGAAGAGACCAACACAGAGGAAGAGAAGAGCAACAGAGGAACAGGAAGAGACCAACATAGAAGAAGAGAAGAGGAACAGAGGAACAGGAAGAGACCAACATAGAAGAAGAGGAACAGAGGAACAGGAATAGACCAACACAGAGGAAGGGAAGAACAACTTGAATAACAGAAAGAAACCAACATAGAGGAAGAGAACAACCGAGGAACAGGAAGAGACCAACACAAAGTTGTGGAGTAGGAGAGTGTCGGGAAGAGTGTCATATATGGGTGGTGGAGATCCAGTGTACTGGTTTTGTTTCTCACCTGTACTAATCTCTGAAATATTTTCCTCCTCTTTATAAGATGGGCTGCTCAGTGGTGACCTTTGTGTTTTCTCCCTATTTTCTTCTGTTTGAGAAATTTGGTCTTCATCCTGAATTATGGGCAACACAACAATGCAAATGTAATTAAAAACTACAATATAATTACATTGTTTTTCTTTGATGGTTTAGGATTTGTTAGGTCAATCTACCTCATAATATTGATCTTCCTGTGAGGAATACAGAGGACGGGGACATCTCTCTGGTGGGTTCCTGATATTAGACGACTCCATTGTGTCATTGTATCCATCTGAAAACTCCTCCATCACCCCATACTCCTCATCCTCATCATCCTCATAATCTTCTTTAACTACAATATTATAATCCCAGAGGTCTCCACTCTGAATATAAAATAAATCATTCATTGTAACAAAGATGATTGTATATAAATCATAACTACCAATAATGGTCAATCATCTACCTGATGATGGTGGGGGATGGTGTGACCTTCCTGTGTGGGATCCCGGGAATACAGAGGACGGGGAGATCTCTCTGGTGGGTTCCCATTACTGGATCCATCTGTAGGAAACACACACACTGACTGAATACATTGTTTCTATGTGTTTATCAGATGATGGGGGATCTAGGTGGAGCCTCCGTACTGCTCTCTCCTTTACAGTAAAGTCTCCTCTTACCCGGTGATGTGAGGGGCGGCTGATTGTCCATCATGACGTCCTTGTAGAGATCCTTGTGTCCTTCTAAATACTCCCACTCCTCCATGGAGAAATAGACAGTGACATCCTGACACCTTATAGGAACCTGACACACACAATGATACAGTCACCATCCAGACACATCCCTTGTCTGTTACTGGATAATGTCCCAGAATTCCCAGAATCCTCCTCACCTCTCCTGTCAGCAGCTCCGTGATCTTATTGGTCAGTTCCAGAATCTTCTGGTGACTGTTCCCCTTACGTTTCAAGGACTGAGGATCCATGATGGTGAGATGATCACCAGACTTCACAGGAGGAAAACTCTGTATCAAAAAAGTAACAATGATGTCATGTGACCTCCCAGAATCCCCCTCACCTCTCCGGTCAGGTCTGTGTTTTATTAATAGAGATACGAGTGATGTCATGTGACCTCCCAGAATCCTCCTCACCTCTCCGGTCAGGTCTGTGTATTATTAATAGAGATAAGAGTGATGTCATGTGACCTCCCAGAATCCTCCTCACCTCTCCGGTCAGGTCTGTGTATTATTAATAGAGATAAGAGTGATGTCATGTGACCTCCCAGAATCCTCCTCACCTCTCCGGTCAGGTCTGTGTATTATTAATAGAGATAAGAGTGATGTCATGTGACCTCCCAGAATCCCCCTCACCTCTCCGGTCAGGTCTGTGTATTATTAATAGAGATAAGAGTGATGTCATGTGACCTCCCAGAATCCTCCTCACCTCTCCGGTCAGGTCTGTGTTTTATTAATAGAGATAAGAGTGATGTCATGTGACCTCCCAGAATCCTCCTCACCTCTCCGGTCAGGTCTGTGTTTTATTAATAGAGATCAGAGTGATGTCATGTGACCTCCCAGAATCCTCCTCACCTCTCCGGTCAGGTCTGTGTATTATTAATAGAGATAAGAGTGATGTCATGTGACCTCCCAGAATCCCCCTCACCTCTCCGGTCAGCAGATAGATGATCTCCAGGGTGAGGTGTAGTATCCTGTCCATTACATGGTTCTGGTCTTCGTCCATCCTCTTGGAGATGGTCATGTGATCCACAATATTCTTTATATAGAAAAAAACACACATTGACCTTGGAATCTTCTTTATAGTCCACACATCAGATATAGGGTTCTATATAGTGATGTTGTGAAGGTGTACAGTCTTAGGATATATTATATATACCACCCACTGAAGATGGAGACTGCGTATTATACTACTAATGGAGTTTCTCTATCAATATGACTAAAACATGAGCCAAATTTGCATTGACCATGCTCGCCTGACCATGGTTCTGGCTTCTGCATCCACACATACAGTATATATAATGTATTTGTGTTTATTTTCGTATATTTATTCTTTTTTTAATAAAATGATTATTATTAGCATTATTATTATACAGGATTCATATAGTTTGAACAGTGCTTTACAATATAAAGGGAGATAATACAATTCAATACAAGAGGGGTGGAGGAGGACACTGAATGGAGGTCAGTGGAGGGATTGGTAGAGAGGGGTGGAGGCCAGTGGAGGGATTGGTAGAGGAGGGGTGGAGGACACTGAATGGAGGTCAGTGGAGGGATTGGTAGAGAGGGGTGGAGGACACTGAATGGAGACCAGTGGAGGGATTGGTAGAGAGGGGTGGAGGACACTGAATGGAGACCAGTGGAGGGATTGGTAGAGAGGGATGGAGGCCAGTGGAGGGATTGGTAGAGAGGGGTGGAGGACACTGAATGGAGACCAGTGGAGGGATTGGTAGAGAGGGGATGAGGACACTGAATGGAGACCAGTGGAGGGATTGGCAGAGAGGGGTGGAGGACACTGAATGGAGGTCAGTGGAGGGATTGGTAGAGAGGGGATGAGGACACTGAATGGAGATCAGTGGGGGGATTGGCAGAGATGGGTGGAGGACAGTGAATGGAGACCAGTGGAGGGATTGGTAGAGAGGGGTGGAGGACACTGAATGGAGATCAGTGGAGGGATTGGTAGAGAGGGGTGGAGGACACTGAATGGAGACCAGTGGAGGGATTGGTAGAGAGGGGTGGAGGACACTGAATGGAGACCAGTGGAGGGATTGGTAGAGAGGGGTGGAGGACACTGAATGGAGGCCAGTGGGGGGATTTGTAGAGAGGGGTGGAGGACACAGAATGGAGACCAGTGGATGTATTGGCAGAGAGGGGTGGAGGACACTGAATGGAGAACAGTGGAGGGATTGGTAGAGAGGGGTGGAGGACACTGAATGGAGACCAGTGGAGGGATTGGTAAAGAGGGGTGGAGGACACTGAATGGAGACCAGTGGAGGGATTGGTAGAGGGGGGTGGAGGACACTGAATGGAGACCAGTGGAGGGATTGGTAGAGAGGGGATGAGGACACTGAATGGAGACCAGTGGAGGGATTGGTAGAGAGGGGATGAGGACACTGAATGGAGACCAGTGGGGGGATTGGCAGAGAGGGGGGAGGACACTGAATGGAGACCAGTGGGGGGATTGGCAGAGAGGGGATGAGGACACTGAATGGAGACCAGTGGAGGGATTGGTAGAGAGGGGATGAGGACACTGAATGGAGACCAGTGGGGGGATTGGCAGAGAGGGGGGAGGACACTGAATTGAGACCAGTGGGGGGATTGGCAGAGAGGGGTGGAGGACACTGAATGGAGGCCAGTGGAGGGATTGGCAGAGAGGGGTGGAGGACACTGAATGGAGACCAGTGGGGGGATTGGCAGAAAGGAGTGGAGGACACTGAATGGAGGCCAGTGGAGGGATTGGCAAAGAGGGGTGGAGGACACTGAATGGAGACCAGTGGAGGGATTGGCAGAGAGGAGTGGAGGACACTGAATGGAGATCAGTGGAGGGATTGGCAGAGAGGGGTGGAGGACACTGAATGGAGACCAGTGGAGGGATTGGCAGAGAGGGGTGGAGGACACTGAATGGAGACCAGTGGAGGGATTGGTAGAGAGGGGTGGAGGACACTGAATGGAGGTCAGTGGAGGGATTGGTAGAGAGGGGTGGAGGACACTGAATGGAGACCAGTGGAGGGATTGGTAGAGAGGGGTGGAGGACACTGAATGGAGACCAGTGGAGGGATTGGTAGAGAGGGGTGGAGGACACAGAATGGAGGTCAGTGGAGGGATTGGTAGAGAGGGGTGGAGGATACTTAATGGAGGCCAGTGGAGGGATTGGTAGAGAGGGGTGGAGGACACTGAATGGAGACCAGTGGAGGGATTGGTAGAGAGGGGTGGAGGACACTGAACGGTTGGTAAGGTGGATGAGTCTGGCAGCAGCATTCAGGTTAGACTGAAGAGGAGATAGCCTGTGGAGAGGTAGACCAATGAGAAGGGAGTTACCATAGTCAAGGCAAGAGCTAACAAGGCAGTGGATACGTTGCTTAGTGGTTTCAAAGTTTAGAAATGGAAGTATTTTGGAGATTTTTAGGGAGGTGAAGTCTACAAGATTTGGACAGTGATTGGATTTGGGGCTGAAAGGACAGGTCAGAGTCCAGGATTACACCGAGCACCCTGGCACGAGTGGAGGAACTGATGGTTGTATTATTGATCTTGATGGAAAAAATTTTTTGGGGGGGGGAATATTATGAGCTCAGTTTTAGAAAGATTGAGTTGGAGGAAGTGGTACGACATGCCGATATGTCAGTTAGTAATGCTGGAGGAAGGAGTGAGGTGAGGAGTAGAGAGATAGATTTGTGTGTCCTCAGCATAGAGGTGGTACTGGAAGCCATGGGAGTTTATTAATTGACCAAGGGAAGAGGTGTAGAAAGAGAAGAGAAGAGGTCCGAGGACAGAATCTTAAGGTACCCCTACAGAATGAGGAAGTGGAGAGGAGGAGGCCTAGTTATAGGTAACACTGAAGGAGCACTGTGATAGGTAGGAGGAGAACCGGGAGAAAGCAGAGTCTTGAAGGCCAAGAGAGTTGAGTTTATTGAGGAGGGGATGGTCAACAGTATCAAATGCTGCAGAGAGGTCTAGTAGTGTGAGGATTGAGTAGTACGAGGATGGAGAAGTAAGCGTATGGAGTAGTAAGAGTATGGAGTAGTAAAAGGATGGAGTAGTAAGAGTAGTGGCTGTTGGTTTTAGAAGTTAGTAGATCATTAGATATGAGCTCAGAGAAGGTTGGTGTCAGGTGGGAGATCAGAGAAGGTTGGTGTCAGTGAGGTGGGAGCTCAGAGAAGGTTGGTGTCAGTGAGGTGGGAGATCAGAGAAGGTTGGTGTCAGTGAGGTGGGAGATCAGAGAAGGTTGGTGTCAGGTGGGAGCTCAGAGAAGGTTGGTGTCAGGTGGGAGCTCAGAGAAGGTTGGTGTCAGTGAGGTGGGAGATCAGAGAAGGTTGGTGTCAGTGAGGTGGGAGATCAGAGAAGGTTGGTGTCAGGTGGGAGCTCAGAGAAGGTTGGTGTCAGGTGGGAGCTCAGAGAAGGTTGGTGTCAGTGAGGTGGGAGATCAGAGAAGGTTGGTGTCAGTGAGGTGGGAGATCAGAGAAGGTTGGTGTCAGTGAGGTGGGAGATCAGAGAAGGTTGGTGTCAGGTGGGAGCTCAGAGAAGGTTGGTGTCAGTGAGGTGGGAGATCAGAGGAGGTTGGTGTCAGTGAGGTGGGAGATCAGAGAAGGTTGGTGTCAGTGAGGTGGGAGATCAGAGAAGGTTGGTGTCAGTGAGGTGGGAGATCAGAGAAGGTTGGTGTCAGTGAGGTGGGAGATCAGAGAAGGTTGGTGTCAGTGAGGTAGGAGCTCAGAGAAGGTGGGTGTCAGTGAGGTGGGAGATCAGAGGAGGTGGTCAGTTTCAGAGTAGAAAAGAGAAGGAATAAAGTGGTGAAGGCTTCTGCGGGTGATTGTTTTCTGCTTGGTGGGCCACGGGGTGGTTGGAGACAAGGACACCGTGAAAGTGATGAAGTTGTGGTCAGAGCAGGGCAGCCACCAGAAATTTTTGGGCCCCTTACACCCCCGGGGCCTGACCACTAACATTCCCCAGGGCCCGCCCGCTGGCCGTCCCACTGAATCCAGCCACTGGCCATCCCCACGAGTCCTTCAGTGCACCCACTTTTGTTTTACAACTTAATATATGAAAATGAATCCATTAAAAGAGACATCCACATATATTCAGCAAAAAGATGGCCCAACCCAGCAAAGAGACATCCCAATCCAGCGAAGAGACAGACTCATATATTCAGCAAAAGGACAGTCCAATCCAGCAAAAATAAATTTCAATCAGGCAAAGAGACATCCCAACCCAGCATAAAGACATCCACATAAATTCAGCAAAGATACATCCCAATCCAGCAAAGAGACATCCCAATATATTCAGCAAAGAGACATCCCAATCCAGCAAAGGAAGAGCCCCATATATTTAGCAAAGAGACATCCCCATATATTCAGAAATGAGACATCCTCATCCAGCAAAGAGACAGTGGCCACCCTGCTTTAACAATTGCTAGTTACTACAGCAGCAACAACTCATTGGTTGGGGCCCGGGCACCTGGGCCCCTTAGGACACCCAGGCCCCCCATATGTGTATGGGCTGTCCCCCCCATGATGGCTGCCCTGGGTCAGAGAGAGGAAAGGGGGTGTTGGTGAGGTTGTAGGGGGTGCAAAGATGGGTGAATACAAATTTCGAAAGTGAGGTCAAAGGATGAGGTTACGTTGAAAAGTTGGGATGTAGCTGGGCTGTCAACATTAGTGGGGATGTTAAAATCACCAAGAATAATAGTTGGTATTGCGAAGGAGAGAAAATGGGGTAGCCGGGCAGAGAAGTCATCAAGGAAGCGCGACACCGGTTCAGGAGGCCGAGAGATCAGTCCTTCGAGAAATGGGAGAAATATACACACTGTGTCTCGAGAGAAGAGAGGGATGGAGAGGGAGGGGTAGGAAGGACTTTAGAAGGTGCTCAGTGGGGATAGAAGCAAAGCAACTCCTTTCCATCCACTGGGTCTGGGTGAGTCCAGTGGAGGCCTCTATGGGAGAGGGCAGCGGGAGAGGCAGAGTCTGACTCTTGAAGACAGGTTTCGCTGATTGCAAGAAGGTTAAGGGAACGGTTAAGGCAATCACAATCATTGGCACACCATAAATCCTGTATGATATTATTAATAATAATAATAATAATAATAATAATAAATAAATATATAAATGATATTTATCATATAATAAATTAATCAATCACAATCATTGGCACTATATAAATCCTGTATAATAATAATTGTAATAATAATAATAATAATAATAAATATATAAATGATATTTATCATATAAATTAATGAATCAATCACAATCATTGGCGCTATATAAATCCTGTATAATAATAATTGTAATAATATAAGTAAAAATAACAGATATATAAATTATATTAATTAATTAAATAAATGAATCAATCACAATCATTGGCGCTATATAAATCCTGTATAATAATAATTGTAATAATAATAATAAATATAAATTATATTAATCATATAAATTAATGAATCAATCACAATCATTGGCGCTATATTAATCCTGTATAATAATAATTGTAATAATAATAATAATAATAAATATAAATGATATTAATCATATAAATAAATGTATCAATCACAATCATTGGCATTCCATTAATCCTGTATAATAATAATTGTAATAATAATAATAATAAATATAAATGATATTAATCATATAAATAAATGTATCACTCACAATCATTGGCGCTATATAAATCCTGTATAATAATAATTGTAATAATAATAATAAATATAAATTATATTAATCATATAAATAAATGTATCAATCACAATCATTGGCATTCCATTAATCCTGTATAATAATAATTGTAATAATAATAATAATAATAAATATAAATGATATTAATCATATAAATAAATGTATCAATCACAATCATTGGCGCTATATAAATCCTGTATAATAATTGTAATAATAATAATAATAATACATTTATTTATATGATTAATATAATTTATATTTATCAATCACAATCATTGGCATTCCATAAATCCTGTATAATAATAATTGTAATAATATATGTAAAAATAACAAATAGATATATAAATGATATTAAACATATAAACAAATGAATCAATTACAATCGCATATATGTTATACTATGACCCCCGGGGGGGCGATTACACCGGATCATAAGATAAAAGGTCCGTTGCCCGCTGTGTGTCGGCGTTGGGGGGGTACCTTTCATTTTTTAAGATGTATTTTTATTTATTTATTGAATTGGGAGGTGCGGGACGATCACATCAGATGATCTCCGGTGCCTGGTGATAAAAATGAAGGCGAGCTGTATTTTTCCATCCCTTGTGGTGTGAACGATCGTTTCCCGTGTTGCCCTTGCGGTGACTGCTGTCTTTTGGGAGCAGAAAACCTCCACCCGGTGTGAATGCTCCCCAAATCTGCAGATTGCAATGTGTGAATGTTTTGTGCTCTATCTATATATATATATATGTGAAGACGATCGCTGTATACAGCGAATCTCCGCCCTGCGAATGTATCATTTCATCGGATAATTTGTCGGCTACGATCAAAGAAATCTGAGCAGATATTATATACATTGTTACCTTCTCCTTCCAGGTCCAGCGATGACTTCCTCCCTTCCAGAAAGGAAGATCGATGCGTTCCAGAGTCCTTCTTCCTGTCTCTGCGTTCCATTCATCGATGACTCCGCCCTGTGGTGATCCCCAGTACTGCAGCCCACGTCATCCGAAGAAACGCTGACTCGTCGCTCGCATTTACCATTGTTGTTTTCATGTTCCAGGAAAAAAAAATGGCCTTTCGCCCCCCCAAACATCGCAGATTTGGTTCTGGAAAACCTAGAGCTGAATATTCAACGGGTGCAAAAAATGCGCAGCGTGCATAAATATACGAAGAAAGCTGTAATTAGGATGATGTAATTCTATAGGTGGTTCATTGTAGTCAGCGGAGGTCTAATTACATATTTACAGTAATTATATGCGTGGCTCTAGGGCTACCACCTCATCCCTATGAACCCGAACACATATTAATCACACGGCTTCTGGGGCTGATTAAGGTGATAATTAAACTCAATCTGTGTCTTATCAGTGGCTCATTGTAGTCAGCGGAGGTCTAATTACATATTTAAATATTACATTCATTTACATATAAATATTAAAATAAATAAATATTATAACATTATAACATATACATTATAACATGTTTATATTAATTTACATATTTATTTATTTTAGTATTTATATTTATATCATTATAACATATATAACATACATATTTTAATATTTTATTTTAATATTTATATTATAACATATATATTATGACATATTTATATTAATTTACATTTTACGTTATAATAATGTATTATGTAAATTAATTACATATTTATGTTATAAGCCAGTACCGGGTTGGTTTATAATTCTGCAATGTACTGTCACTAATATGACGTAGGGTTAGGTAGATGGTTAGGGTTGGGTTAGGGTAGGGGTAGGGGTTAGGGTTTAGGTAGATGGATAGATAGATAGATGGATATATAGATAGATAGGGTTGGGTTATGTAGATAGATAGGGTTAGGGTTTAGGGTTAGGGTTTAGGGTTAGGGTTTAGGGTTAGGGTAGGGGTTAGGGTTAGGTAGATAGATAGATCGATAGGAGTAGAATTAGGGGAAGGGTCAGGGGTTTGGGTTAGGTAGATAGATAGGGTTAGGGTTAGGTTAAGGGTTAGGGTAGGGTTAGGGCTAGGGTTAGGTAGATAGGTTTAGGTTTAGGTAGATAGATAGATCGATCAATAGGGTTAGGGGAAGGAGTAGGGTTAGGGTCAGGGACAGGGTCAGGGGTTAGGGGTAGGGTTGGGGTTAGGGTTAGGGTTGGGTAGATAGATAGGGTTAGGGCTAGGTAGATAGATAGGGGTAGAGGCAGGGTTACGGTCAGGGTCAGGGGTTAGGGGTAGGGTTGGGGTTAGGGTCAGGGTTACGGTCAGGGGTAGGGTCAGGGTTACGATCAGGGTCAGGGGTTTGGGGTATGGTTAGGGTCAGGGTTAGGGGTTAGGGTTAGGTAGATAGATAGGGTTAGGTAGATAGATAGATAGATAGGGTTAGGTTAGGGTAGGGTTAGGTAGATAGCTAGGGTTAGGGCTAGGTAGATAGATAGGGGTAGGGTCAGGGTTACGGTCAGGGTTAGGGGTAGGGTCAGGGTTATGGTCAGGGTCAGGGGTTTGGGGTATGGTTAGGGTCAGGGTCAGGGTTAGGGTTAGGTAGATAGATAGGGTTAGGTAGATAGATAGATAGGGTTATGGTTAGGTTAGGGTAGGGTTAGGTAGATAGATAGGGTTAGGGCTAGGTAGATAGATAGGGGTAGGGGCAGGGTTACGGTCAGGGTCAGGGGTTAGGGTTAGGTAGATAGATAGGGTTAGGTAGATAGATAGATCGATCTATAGGGTTAGGGGAAGGAGTAGGGTTAGAGTCAGGGACAGGGTCAGGGGTTAGGGGTAGGGTTGGGGTTAGGGTTGGGTAGACAGATAGGGTTAGGGTTAGGGCTAGGTAGATAGGTAGGGGCAGGGTTACGGTCAGGGGTTAGGGGTAGGGTTGGGGTCAGGGTCAGGGGTTTGGGTTATGGTTAGGGTTAGGGTTAGGGGGTTTGGGTTAGGGCTAGGGTTAGGTAGATAGGTTTAGGTTTAGGTAGATAGATAGATCGATCAATAGGGTTAGGGGAAGGAGTAGGGTTAGGGTCAGGGACAGGGTCAGGGGTTAGGGGTAGGGTTGGGGTTAGGGTTAGGTAGATAGATAGGGTTAGGGCTAGGTAGATAGATAGATCGATCTATAGTGGGTGTAGGGGAAGGCGTAGGGTTAGGGTCAGGGACAGGGTCAGGGGTTAGGGGTAGGGTTTGGGGTTAGGGTTAGGGTTGGGTAGATAGATAGGGTTAGGGCTAGGTAGATAGATAGGGGTAGAGGCAGGGTTACGGTCAGGGTCAGGGGTTAGGGGTAGGGTTGGGGTTAGGGTCAGGGTTACGGTCAGGGGTAGGGTCAGGGTTACGATCAGGGTCAGGGGTTTGGGGTATGGTTAGGGTCAGGGTTAGGGGTTAGGGTTAGGTAGATAGATAGGGTTAGGTAGATAGATAGATAGATAGGGTTAGGTTAGGGTAGGGTTAGGTAGATAGCTAGGGTTAGGGCTAGGTAGATAGATAGGGGTAGGGTCAGGGTTACGGTCAGGGTTAGGGGTAGGGTCAGGGTTATGGTCAGGGTCAGGGGTTTGGGGTATGGTTAGGGTCAGGGTCAGGGTTAGGGTTAGGTAGATAGATAGGGTTAGGTAGATAGATAGATAGGGTTATGGTTAGGTTAGGGTTAGGGTTAGATAGATAGGGTTAGGGCTAGGTAGATAGATAGGGGTAGGGGCAGGGTTACGGTCAGGGTCAGGGGTTAGGGTTAGGTAGATAGATAGGGTTAGGTAGATAGATAGATCGATCTATAGGGTTAGGGGAAGGAGTAGGGTTAGAGTCAGGGACAGGGTCAGGGGTTAGGGGTAGGGTTGGGGTTAGGGTTGGGTAGACAGATAGGGTTAGGGTTAGGGCTAGGTAGATAGGTAGGGGCAGGGTTACGGTCAGGGGTTAGGGGTAGGGTTGGGGTCAGGGTCAGGGGTATGGTTAGGGTCAGGGTTAGGGGTTAGGGTTAGGTAGATAGATAGGGTTAGGTAGATAGATAGCTAGGGTAGGGTTAGGTTAGGTAGATAGATAGGGTTAGGTAGATAGATAGATCGATAGGGTTAGGGGAAGGAGTAGGGTTAGGGTCAGGGACAGGGTCAGGGGTTAGGGTTGGGTAGATAGATAGGGTTAGGGTTTCCCCTGTAAGAATAAGGTTAGGACTCACGGATTGGAATAGGGACCTCCCCAAAGGTCAGCAGGCGTGTCTCCCAGAGGTCAAAGGTCAAGAGGTCTGGCTGACTCACCCCCACCAAAGTGTTCTGCCTACCCCAACTAAGTCGGGGCCTGAACAAGTCGGGGATAAGTGACTTGTCCAGTAATATAACCTGTGTGGCCAGGAAGGGGAGGAGAGCACCCCCTCCTTTCCCGTAACCAGACCAGGTCATAGGCCTTTCAAGGCACAAAGCGCCCCCCCCCTTCTCTTTATAAAGTCCCATTGTTCTATGTTGAGGGACAAGGGCCCCTTCCCCACCTCCGCATGCTCCAAGGAGAAGGTGGGAGTAAATGGAGGGAATGAGTATAGAAGTACATGAGTATCCCGCAACCTGTTCTCACAAAAAGATTTAAAAAAAAATCCTATAATGAAAAAAACAAAACACACAAAAGCATAATTATGGGCTTGTCAACTATAGTGTCCAGGGGGTCATTTTTGTCAAACACGCCATCCAGTGAAGTAATCCACATCAACCATGGTGTCTAGTCAAGTAATTGATGCCAATCAAGCTGTCCAGTGGTGTAATCTATGTCAATCATGGTGTCCTACAAGATAATCCACCTCAACCATGGCCTCCCGAAAGGTAATCCACGTCAACCATGGCCTCCAGTGAAGTAATCCACATCAACCATGGCCTCCCGAAAGGTAATCCACCTCAACCATGGCCTCCAGTGAAGTAATCAATGCCAATCAAGCTGTCCAGCAGGGTAATCTATGTCAATCATGGTGTCCTACAAGATAATCCACATCAAACATGGCATCCAGTGAAGTAATCCACATCAACCATGGCCTCTCGAAAGGTAATCCACGTCAAACATAACCTCCCGAAAGGTAATCCACGTCAAACATGGCCTCCAGTGAAGTAATCAATGCCAATCAAGCTGTCCAGCTGGGTAATCTATGCCAATCATGGTGTCCTACAAGATAATCCACATCAAACATGGCATCCAGGGAGATAATCTGTGCAATTCAAGGTAATCCAGGCCAATCATGGCGTCCAGTGGGGTAAACTGTGCCAATCAAGGCATCCAGCGATAAGATAAACCGGATTCCCAGTACACATGGCACACATGCTCATAATTCTGAGCGAAAGGACAATGCTAATTGAGTAGTTAGCGTGGACACGTGGCACCCAGTGGCCTGTTTTAACTGGTTTGTCTCTATGACAAGTTGCTGAATGGCCTTCAGCTTGTTCTTGTGCTCCTGAGACCTGATATGTTGCACTTGCTTACCTGTGTATGACCCGGCTCTTCCCTGGACTTCGCCTCAGCCTTGTTCATCTGATTATCCTGACCTCGGCTTGTTTACTGGACTTGTCTCTGCCTGCTGATTCTGTACTCTTTTGCCTGGCTGTTACTGAGCTTGGCTGCCTCCCGGAGTTGCTCTGTCTGCTGATTTGGCCGGCAGTTGCTGACTGCTGCCTGCCTACTGGCCCTCCTTCCATCTTCTGCTTTGGTGACAAGCTTCTTCAGTATCCTGTCCCATCCTGACTGCGCCAACCAGCTCTACCCACCTAAAGAGTGGACATCACTAGCCAGATACTCCACCGCTTGCGCCACTCCTTGCCCTTACACTCCCTGTCTCCACAATCAGGAGTGTTGGGCAGGAGGTCTGCATTAGAGGGCATTAGAGGCCTCCACAAGGTTCCCGTCTTCACCAGGTACGTGATAGTAATCCACATCAATCATGGTGTCTAGTGAGGTGCTCCGTGCCAATCAAGGCTCCCAACAGGGTAATCAACGCCAATGGTGGCATCCAGTGAGGTCCACGTCAATCATGGCATCCTGCAAGGTAATCCATGTCAATCATGGCATCCAGCGAGGTGATCTACACCAATCATGGCGTCCTCCAAGATAATCCACGTCAATCATGGTGTCCAGTAATATACTCATGTCAATCATGGCGTCCTGTGAGGTAATCCACATCAAACATGGCGTCCACTAAGATAATCCATATCAATCATGGCGTTCAGTGTGGTAATCAATACAATCATGATGTCCATCTAGGTATAATAGAGTTGCCTCCCCTTTGGTCGTTAATATGAATTTACCCCCAACCATTATGACCATTAATATGGAGTTGTCCCCTGCCCTCACGGCCTTAAATATGGAGTTGCTTTCCCCTTAGCTAATAATATGGAGTTGTTCCCAACCCTTATGGCCATTGATACTGAGCTTCCTCCCCCATGGCCATCATTATACGTAGTTGCCTCCCCCATGGGTAATAATATTAGGTGGCCCCCTTTGTGGCTAGAACAGCTTTTACTCTTTATGGGAAGACTTCCCACAAGATTTTGGAGGGTGTCTGTGGGAATTTGTGCCCATTTGTGAGGTCAGGTACCGAGGTTGGATGAGAAGACCTGGCTCACATGTTGGGCCTCTTGTTAGGCACCAACAAAAAGATCTGGTTTGTAGTCAACATTCCAATTCATCACAAAGGTGTTCAGTAGGGATGAGGTCAGGTGATCAGTAGGGACGAGGTCAGGTGATCGGTAGGGATGAGGTCAGGTGATCGGTAGGGATGAGGCCAGGTGATCGGTAGGGAGGAGGTCAGGTGATCAGTAGGGAGGAGGTCAGGTGATCAGTAGGGATGAGGTCAGGTGATCAGTAGGGATGAGGTAAGGTGATCAGTAGGGAGGAGGTCAGGTGATCAGTAGGGAGGAGGTCAGGTGATCAGTAGGGAGGAGGTCAGGTGATCAGTAGGGATGAGGTCAGGTGATCAGTAGGGATGAGGTCAGATGATCAGTAGGGATGAGGTCAGGTGATCAGTAGGGAGGAGGTCAGGTGATCAGTAGGGATGAGGTCAGGTGATCAGTAGGGATGAGGTAAGGTGATCAGTAGGGAGGAGGTCAGGTGATCAGTAGGGAGGAGGTCAGGTGATCAGTAGGGAGGAGGTCAGGTGATCAGTAGGGACGAGGTCAGGTGATCAGTAGGGACGAGGTCAGGTGATCAGTAGGGACGAGGCCAGGTGATCAGTAGGGACGAGGTCAGGTGATCAGTAGGGATGAGGTCAGGGCTCTGTACAGGACACTGAAGTTCCTCCACACCAAACTGGTCACACCATGTCTTTATGGAGCTGACTCTACTCTTCTAGGAAGGCTTCCCTACCACATTTTGGAGTGTATCTGTGGGGATTTGTGTCCAATCAGACAGAGGAACGTTTGTGAGATTCGGTACTGATGCTGGATGAGAAGACCTGGCTCACATGTTGGGCCTCACGTTAGGCACTAAAAAAAAGACCTGGTTTGTAGTCAACATTCCAATTCATCGCAAAGGTGTTCAGTAGGGATGAGGTCGGGGCTCTGTACAGGACACTAGCCTTAGATTGGGCATAAAAATTGTCTGGCAATCAGCATTCCAATTTATTTCAAAAGGTGTTCAGTAGGGTTGAGGTCAGGGCTCTGTGGGAGGGTGTCGGTGGGAATGTGTGCCTAATTGTGAGGTCGGGTACTGAGGTTGAATGAGAAGACTTGGACATGTTGGGCCTCACGTTGGGCGCCATAAAAAAGACCTGTCTTTCAGTCAACACTCCAATCCAACCCAATGGTGATCAGTAGGGATGAGGTCAGGGCTCTGTATAGGACACTTGAGTTCCTCCACACCAGACTGGTCAATTAATGTCTTTATGAGGCTGGCTTACATTTGGTGTTCCAATTCACCAATCCAATTCACCAATCCAACCCAAGGGTGATCAGTAGGGATGAGGTCAGGTGATCAGTAGGGATGAGGTCAGGTGATCAGTAGGGATGAGGTCACGGCTCTGTACAGGACACTTGAGTTCCTCCACACCAGACTGGTCAATTAATGTCTTTATGAGGCTGGCCTACATTTGGTGTTCCAATTCACCAATCCAACCCAATGGTGATCAGTAGGGATGAGGTCACGGCTCTGTACAGGACACTTGAGTTCCTCCACACCAGACTGGTCAATTAATGTCTTTATGAGGCTGGCCTACATTTGGTGTTCCAATTCACCAATCCAACCCAAGAGTGATCAGTAGGGATGAGGTCACGGCTCTGTACAGGACACTCGAGTTCCTCCACACCAAGCTGGTCAAACCATGTCTTGATGGAGCTGGCTTTGTACACAGGAGGGGCACAGTCATGTTTTGTACATGGGGGGGGGGCACAGTCATGCTGGAACAGAAAATGATCCTTACCAAACTGTTACCACAAGGCTGGAGGAGCACAATTGTCTCCAATGTCTTTGTATGATGAAGGATTACCAGAACCCTTCACAGGGGACACCTGAATTCCATCATCTGGAGGGGTTTCTACATACATCTGGCCTTATAGGAAGGTGTGATAGTCAGTTGTCCACATGATTTCCTATTCACACAACGGGGCATTTCAGAAGGAGCCCAAGAATACCCCCTACATATCGCTCTTGTGAGAGGTTTAATGAAGACCTTCAAACATTTTAGGGATGCTTAGCCCAGGGGAGTCCTGATCATTAGAGCTGAGAAGATATAGAGCGCGGCAGACAATCGGTTCAAGAAAACAACAAAAACAGTTCCAATATTCGACACGTCCTTCGGAATGTTCCTTTGTGTGGTCTCCTGACTACGATATCTGGGGGGGGGGGTTTTATGGTGAGAAATCCCAGATATGTAAACCAATTCTAGTTCTAAAAAAAGGTTCATGTGATACCCGGACAGTTTATATTGACGCCATATCTGATTGGGCATCTGCCAGGTCCTGAGGCGGCCATTGTTAGGTGACTCGTATGTTATAATGAATGATATGAACCCCTCAGAGAATTATGAGCGATCGAATTACATCCATCAGACTATAATTAGAGCTTCTGTTGTTTGATGTAAGTACATACATTAATAACTATAATAATCTGGAGGTTTGCTGCTTAGACCTCTTCACCAGCAACAGTGCTAAATCCTCCTGGGTAGTTTTGTAATCTATTGAGCACCAACGGATGCCTTCATCTACCTTCAGGAAATGCACATGTAGCACTGACCCCCGAAGGAGCGGCTGAATTTTTCTGGGCTTACCGATTACCTCCTCCGCCTTGTATCTCGTCGTTCTTGTCTAGGGGTCCCCGGGGTTGATGGCCCAGTAACTGTAGAGACCGACACCTGAATTCCTTTTTAGGATTTTATTTTGCTTAAAACAGTTGAACAAACTCAGTCTCTAAGTTGGGAATAGAGGGTATGAGTCAGGGGTCAAGTCCTGGGGAAAAAAGTGTGGGAACTCCCACCCAAGATCCACTCGCCCACCCAAAAAAAAAAAACGATCCGCTCATATGCACGAACGCTTCAAAAGTGGTATTTTTCATCCAATTTTCGTATTGTGTGTATGAAGCTTAACTGTTAGTACATAAAAAAAAATCCTCAATAAACATAAATCCGGTAATTCTCTGAATAATCGGCATTCATACAATTGTGCTTCCATGTAATGTGATCATCATGTTCTGATCTTTATTGGGGATGTTATTTTGTATATAGAGTGTTTATGTGGTGAGTTTACACTTTTCATTGAACAGAGTTTGGATAACACAGGGTTATACGGAAAGGTGATAAATGAACTGCACATTATCTGGACAGAATGCTTGGGGAGATAGTGATGTGTTCCTGCTTAGGAGATGTATGTTAGCTTGAGGGGCTGCAAACTCTGCAGGGCTCCAACACACACTCGCTGCTATTCCAACCCTTCACATATTTCCACATAAACTTCCCTCCTGGCATTAAACTTTGCCAGGTATTGTGCTCAGCTTACCACCCCAAACTGATGTTCCTCCCTCAGCTCACCTCTCTCCCTGCATGTCCTGTGAGCAGAATAGCTGTGCTCCTCCTCTGGGTTCTCTCATCATATGGCACTGAAGATAGAGGAGGGGGGATTCAGCGGGACACACAGAGCAAGTATGCAGGAGACTGGGGGGGGGGGGATGAGGAGACAGAAAATCAGGAGGGGCCGGCGGGGAGGAGCGCATCACGAGAGGTCTGACTAAATACAATCTCTTAGCAGGAGGGACCTGATCTACCTGTCAGCTAGCTGTGATTGACAGGTGGATCGAAGCGGAAGCTGTCTTGGGGCCCCCTACTGGCAATGCCTGAATGGTCAGGTGTAGAGCACTTAATATTGCGAGCTGTGTTGGCGGCTGCTGGTGTAGCACCTGCCACACAGCTCGCAAACTTCAAAGTCTTGCAGGACACGGCTGCTAAAGGGAACTGAGTTCCTGTTGTGGAAAAAGTACAGGAACTCCGTTCCCATGTGTTCCCGCAGGACTTGAGCCCTGGAAGTTTAGCTCAGGTGCTTGGAACTGCTGACTTCAATGAAAGTCTCTCTCTGTACATAATCCAGGGAATAGCCACTCGCAACTGGATTATTTAATTGCTGGATAAATCCTTGAGCTTGGATCTAGCAGCCAACAAGTAATTCCAGCTTTGCAAAGTCTCTCACACAGACTTGGTTGAAAAAACTTGGTTGTAACCAGAAGGTAAAGGTAGGAACTTTTCTTACTGTACCAGAATCTTTCAGCCGGTCCGGCGATACCGTAAGAAATTGTGGATTCAATCAATGTCCATGGCAGCTCATCTTCCAGACTCTTACCGAGCAGCCAGCCTCGTGCGTGGCCCTCCTCTGAAGAGTCATCCCCTGGTTGCATGTAGAGTTGCTGGGCCTCTCCAAACCTGAGACGGCACCGGAACACCTTTGAATCCTCCTTACAGTTACTGCGCCTCGAACTAGCCAGTTCCGAAGCTCGGAAACGGATGGATCCGCACCCCAGACCATGAGGGCCTCTGGGGGCTGGTCAGGAGGACCAGCACCATGGAGTCAGCAACAACTTCTGGACCGGAACCCCAAAGCACGTGACCTCAGCACTATAAGTACCCTCTCCCGGAATACACAGCGAGACAAAGGCGCCCACTGATTGGCTCAGAGAAGAGATTGGTACCCAATGCGTCCAACCCAACTGCATTCTAGGGCCTCTCACAGGTGCAAACCCCACCTATGACCAGGCAGAACCTCAATACAGCCCAGCCAAACTGATGCCAAAGCATAATTTAGAACAATTAACCCCAAAACTCAACTACAGTTTTGGCCAAAAACAAAATTTAAAGTGAGTGAGCAGAGGGATGTCTTAACTGGTGTACTGCTGCTCCTTTGCTGTCCAGTCTACAAGCTGTGGGTGTATTCCTACTACAGCGGTGGTCATGGACTTGATTGGATCATAGATTTGGCTGAAGAGATTTACAAATCCTCCAGCAGGTAGATGTATTTCAGCTGCGCAATGCTGTTCTAACCTCAATCCCCACAATTCTGGTGACCATGCAGGTTTTTTCTTTCATTCTCCATGCAGATTCATGTTTTGTACATTCATGTTGCAGGCAGGTAAATAAGAGCGATATACCAGACACGAGAAAGGAAGGGTGGCTTTATTGACCTGCTTAGAAGAACCTTGAGGGGTGACCGGTAATTTCATAGAACACAACCAAGAGTGGAGATGGTGGGACATCAAGGAATGTTGGGGCCCAATTAAAAAAGACTGGAGCAAGACAAGTGCTGAGATCTCCTTCTGCTACTACATGGACTTTGGCACTACCCATGTCCAGGGCAGGTCAGAATTTGCAGGTATTGTTACTAACGCACCAGATGTTTTCCTGGTCTGTAAAACTCAAGTGGTGAGGAGCATAGAGACCATTCATCACTCTGTGGATGAGGTACCCAAAACTGTCCTCACACCGGGGTTTACTGACTAGTGTTCACCTCCTAATCCATCTCAGCCGCTTAGTGCCTCCTGCTTTGATGAAGAACGGTAATCCTTTATAAGAGTCCATCCAAAAGTTATGACTAATGCGGCGTACACACGAAGGGACTATCCCGCGGGATTATCCTCTGGACTGAAGTCCAGCGGACAATCCCCTCGTGTGTGGGCGCCGGCGGACTTTTTGGCGCCAAAGTCCGGCGGACCAAAGTTTTAAGTTTGGTTTTAAAATTATCCGCTGGACTTGGCAGTCCGGCGGACAATCCCGCCGTTAGCAGGCAAGTCCGGGGGACTTTTGAAAATGAACGGACTTGCCGCTCATCGGCAAGTCCGTTCATTTAGCACGTGACTTCAGGTTACGTAGCTAGCGGCGGCGCGGAAGACGCCGACCGCCGCAAGAACAGAAGAGACCCCCGGAAGACCCCGGAAGACCCCCGAAGGCGGATCGAGACCCCCAGACGACGGCGGCGACGACGAAGAAGGTAGCCGGACTTCCCCGCTCGGTAAAAGAGCTTGGTAAATGGCGGGGGAGTCCGGCGAGAAGACCCCCAAGACGGAAGAAGACCCCCGGAGCAGTGCAATAAACTATTTTTTCAAAAGTGTGTGTGTTTTTTTTACTTTACATTTTACACCTTAGGTAATTGGGTAGGGGTACATCGTACCCCATACTCATTCACATAGGGTGGGGGGCCGGGATCTGAGTGCCCCCTTATAAAAGGGGGCTCTCAGATTCCGATAAGCCCCCGCCCGCAGACCCCGACAACCAACGGCCAGGGTTGTCGGGAAGAGGCCCTTGTCCTCATCAACATGGGGACAAGGTGCTTTGGGGTGGGGGGCCCCCTTTCCCCAGGGCACCCCCCATGTTGAGGGCACGCGGCCTGGTACGGCTCAGGAGGGGGGGGGGCGCTCGTTCGTCCCCACCCCTTTCCTGGCCTGCCAGGCTGCGTGCTCGGATAAGGGCCTGACATGGATTTGGGGGGAACCCCCACGCCGTTTTTCGGCGTGGGGAGTCCCTTTAAATCCATGCCAGCTTACGGAGCTAGCGCAGTGGCATTTACTGCCTACGCTAGCTACGTAACCTGAAGTTACGTTCTAAATAAACGCACTGCTCCGTGTGTGGGCAAGTCCGTTCATTTTCAAAAGTCCCGCGGACTTTGTCCAGCGGATTGTCCGCCGGAGAAGTCTGCGCGTGTGTGGGCAAGTCACACGCTCGGAAGTCCGGGCGTGTGTGGGGAAGTCCCGCCGGACTAGGTCCGGCGGACAATCCACCGGACTAGGTCCGGCGGACTAAGTCTGAACGTGTGTACGGGCCATAACAGGTGGTTTGAATTGTTTGGCGGGTACTGTAGACATCCAAAACACTAATGGCAAAACGAGATCCATTTCCTTCCAACAATCGGTCCAATACAGATGCAACTTTCATTTGGTCAAATATCTGAATGAAGATCAGCAGGCAGAGACATTTTCTAGAGATAGCCAAGTGATATCCAAGTCAATGCTGGTTGGAGGATCACAATGAAAGTTTATTTTTCAGTCTGTTTCCATGCAACGATTGGTCCAATACAGATGTAACTTTAATTTTCCAAGGCCAAACCAAGTTGGAGGACCAAGGTGAAAAGTTCTTCTTCAATCCACTTCCATCCAACAATTGGTCCAATACAGATGTGACTTTTATTTGCTTGAATATCTGAATAAAGGTCTTCAGGTAGAGGAATTTTGTAGAGACAGCCAAATGATGTCCAAGCCAACACTGGGGGTTGGAGGACCAAGATGAAATGTTCTTCTTCCATGCACCATGCATTTCCATCCAACAATTGGTCCAATACAGAGATGACTTTCAATTGGTCAAATATCTGAATGAAGATCTGCAAGCAAAGACATTTTCCAGTTTTGGTCAAGTGATGTCCAAGTCAATGCTGGTTGAAGGACCAAGCTGAAAGGTTCTTCTTCAATCCATTTCCATCCAACAATTGGTCCAATACAGAGGTAACTTTCATTTGCTAAAATAACTGAATGACGATTTGCAGGTAGATACATTTTCTCGAGAAGGCCAAGTGATGTCCACGTTAATGCTGAATAGAAGACTGAGATAAAAGATTCTTCTTCAATCCATTTCTTTCCAGACATAACTTTCATTTGATCAAATAATTGAATGACAATCTACAGGTTTCTAGAAATGGCCAAGTGATGTCCAAGTCAATGCTGGTTGGAGGACTGAGATAAAAGGATCTTCTTCAATCCATTTCCATCCAACAATTGGTCCGATACAGAGGTAACTTTCAATTGCTCAGATAACTGATTGACGATCGGTAGGTAGATAGATTTTCTAGAGATGGCCAAGTGATGTCCAAGTCAATGCTGGTTGAAGGCCCAAGCTGAAAGGTTCTTCTTCAAACCATTTCCATCCAACAATCAGCCCAATACAGATGCATCTTTTATTTGGTCAAATATCTGAATGAAGAGCTGCAAGCAAAGAATTTTTCCAGTTTTGGCCAAGTGATGTCCAAGTCAATGCTGGTTGGCTGACTGAGATGAAAAGTTATTCTTCAAACCATTTCCATGCAATAATTGGTCCATTACAGAGGTAACTTTCATTTGTTCGGAAATCTGACTAAAGATCTGCAGGACTGCAGGTAGAGACATTTTCTGGAGATGACCAAGTGATGTCCAATTCAATGCTGGATGGAAGACCAAAATGAAGATTCTTCTTCAAACCATTTCCATCCAACAATCAGCCCAATACAGATGCAGCTTTTATTTGGTCAAATATCTGAATGAAGAGCTGCAAGCAAAGACATTTTCCAGTTTTGGCCAAGTGATGTCCAAGTCAATGCTGGTTGAAGGACCAAGCTGAAAGGTTCTTCTTCAATCCATTTCTTTCCAGACATAACTTTCATTTGATCAAATAATTGAATGACAATCTACAGGTAGACCAATTTTCTAGAAATGGCCAAGTGATGTCCAAGTCAATGCTGGTTGGAGGACTGAGATGAAAGGTTCTTCTTAAATCCATTTCCATCCAACAATTGGTCCGATACAGATGTAACTTTCAATTGCTCAAATAGCTGATTGATGATCTGTAGGTAGATAGATTTTCTAGAGATGGCCAAGTGATGTCCAAGTCAATGCTGGTTGGCTGACTGAGATGAAAAGTTTTTCTTCAATCCATTTCCATCCAACAATTGGTCCATTACAGAGGTAACTTTCATTTGTTTAAAAATCTGACTAAAGATCTGCAGGTAGAGAAATTTTCTGGAGATGACCAAGTGACGTCCAAGTCAATGCTGGATGAAAGACCAAGATGAAGACTCTTCTTCAAACCATTTCCATCCAACAATCAGCCCAATACAGATGCAGCTTTTATTTGGTCAAATATCTGAATGAAGAGCTGCAAGCAAAGACATTTTCCAGTTTTGGCCAAGTGATGTCCAAGTCAATGCTGGTTGAAGGACCAAGCTGAAAGGTTCTTCTTCAATCCATTTCCATCCAACAATTGGTCCAATACAGAGGTAACTTTCATTTGGTCAAATATCTGAATGAAGACCGGCAGATAGAGAAATTTTCTTGAGATGGCCAAGTGATGTCCAAGTCAACGTTGGTTGGAGGATTGAGATGAAAGTTTGTTCTTCAATGAGATCCGTGCTTCGAACCGCTTCCAATGGTGAAGAACTTATCTCATTTGTTTGGTAATCCTATCAACCTTTTGGCCTTGCGAAATGAAAAGATGAAACTATGAAGAAAATGTGAGCAGGGAAGGGGATGTCCTAATCTCTGATCAGCCTTATAATTGAATCCCCTCATTTTTATCAGTCAGCTTGTAGGACCAGAAAACCATCTCTGGCATCAGTTATTATCAGTATATCTCAGAAAAGCTCAACCTTCGTGAGTCCTTCACATTATTGTCCATCACCTCTGCAGACAGCAAAGGATCACCTCTGCCCGGTAAGTGCCGATCTCCGTCCTAATTCCGGGGGGGAGATTGGGGGGAAAAAATAGGACCGGAGAATAGAAGCCAATAATAACTTGCCTCCGAAAGGAACACGAAAGGTGAGCGGCATTGGATTTCCTCGGACTTCAGTCTTATTGGAGGTGAACCCCACAAATACAGACACTATAATCCAAGATAAAACGTCTTCCGTCAGATCTTCCATAGATTTTGGCCGGATCATCCGCTTTCCCAGTAAAAAATAGAACCAGTATTAAGCAAAACTGAGAGTTCAAATTTTCAAATATTTCAAATTTTCCTAAAATTGGGAGATTTCAGTGAAAATTTAGCTTTTTTGGTGAAATGCTTTGGATGGGGGTTGGAGTGATAATCAAGGTGGTTTTCAAGGTTGGAATGGACCGGTTCCATCTCCCATGGACCTCCTATGGACCTGTTCTTGTGCCAAAAAAATGTCCCCCTGGGGCCCATTTACTCCTTGTGGGGGGGGGGGGGGAGGTGTTGCATACTGATTAATGCAGTTTATTGAAATGAATGGGATTCCAACGCCTCCTAACGTGCTGAAAATAGGGGCGGGACCCTCTCGTGCAACAAATTCAGCCTAAGAATCCCAAGTAAGAGAATTTCCAGTTTGGTGAAGATTCACGGTGGCTAAATTGTTAAAGCTGAAGTTAAATTTGCTTCGATTTTGCGTTTACTTGTTCCATCCCCTCCCCCCCTCAACAAAATGCTAATGATGTTTTCAAAGATCACGGCTGGTGGGAGGGGCCTTGCTTTTAAACTCCCAGTGATGTCATCACCAGGTCTCTGTGCTCCTCCATGTAATGCAGGCAGATCACGGCTGGTGGGAGGAGCTAGCAGGGGGCTGTACATAGCTTTCCGGAACGGATCATCACTGGGTCTCGACGCTTCTCTATTCACTGCAGACAGATCGCGGCTGGTGGGAGGGGCCAGCAGGGGGGGCTGTACTTGACTTCTTGAAAACATCACATCCCCCCCCCCCCCCGCCGGCCTGAGTACTCCTCTCCAGAGCCCTCAGTTCTGATGTAAGCCATAAGAGGAGTTATGCGAATTATAAAATTGGATTGATTGGGTGGGTGTCAGTCTTGAGGAGTGGGCGTTCCTAGGTGGGCTGTATCTTCATAGGTAACGCCCACATGTGGTAGGTAATAGGCTGGTCGGATTTCGGCTGGTTTCTGGTGGGCCGGTCATAATATGCCCCCCCCCCTCTCTGAAAATCAAAGGAACCAGGAGGACAATTCTTTGCTAGGGACCGGTGCTGATGCAAGGATCCCTGTCTATGAAGGTGAAGGCACACCCCCTGCCCAAACCCCCCGCCCCCCCCATAATGCAATGCCCCACCCCTGCACAGCACACACTCCACCCACACAGTGAAGGATGCAATGCTGCTCCAACAATCCCAAACAAACTACTCCCGAACAGCGCCTGCAATGAGGGGGCAAGTCCAACCACCCTCCACCCCACCCCCTTCATCCTGGTGCCCAAAGGCAGCTGCCAATACAGCCTCAGGCTGACGCCGGCCCTGATTGGGGTGAGTCCTGGGTGCGGTGCAGGGAGGGTTTGCCAACTTCAAAGAATTTGGATGCTGAACCCCCAAACCCCATTGAAGTCAATAGCAGCTGAATCTGTCAAATTACAAATCTCCATTTTCTATGCTAAAAGGGCACGAGGGTTAAAAAAAAAAAAAAACCTCCAGAACTTTACAGACCAAAGTTCTCAATACGTTTCACTTTTATTTGTTGTTTTTTTGCCTTTAACTGACATGTTTTTTATAGAATAAAAAAAAAAAACACAAGCCTAATGGGCCATGAGGCCAAACAAAAAGTAGCGTATGATGACTGCAGTTCCTCTGAGCTCCACAAGGTGGTGATCTCACTTCTTCCCAGACAGGAAATCTCTATGGAAGACAGGAAGTGATGTCAGGTACACAGGAAGTGATGTCAGGATATAAACAGGAAGTTCCGGGTGAGAGGTGAGTCGGGAGGAAGTAGAGCGAAGACATCGCTGGAAGTTTCAACAAAGGAGGTAATAAGATCTTATCTTTTATTTACACCCAGTAACCCCCCCGTCATGTCCGTCCTCTTCCTCCATAGTCACTGTGACGTCTTTTATCTCCAGCAGATGATGATACACACATATAATAATATAAAATATTAATAATTGTAGTTGAATTTTGGAGTGTATTTGGTCAATGACATAAGAAGGAGACCTCTCTGGTGGAGGACGGATTTCTCCAGACTTATATATACACAGTGCAGGCATTGTTCAGGGACACCTAAAGAAAACATTACCAGAGTGACACCAAGACGTTGTTTATTATCGTCCTCTTAGGTTTATTATCCGTCTACAGAAAGAAGTGTCCTGTACAGACCACATAACCGGCCAGAACAATGAGGATGGAGGAGGACCCGAGTCACATGACTGAGAAGATACTAAACCTCACCCTGGAGATCATCTACCTGCTGACCGGAGAGGTGAGGAGGATTCTGGGAGGTCACATGACATCACTCTTATCTCTATTAATAAAACACAGACCTCACCGGAGAGGTGAGGAGGATTCTGGGAGGTCACATGACATCACTCTTATCTCTATTAATAAAACACAGACCTGACCGGAGAGGTGAGGAGGATTCTGGGAGTCTAACATGATATTCCTATTGGTTCCCCAATACAGAGATTTCCTCTTGTGAAGTCAGGTGATCATATGACCATCACAGTGCCTCCATGTGACTCCCTAAAACCTGAGAGACACAACATGGAGAAGATTCTAGAAGTCACCAAGAAGATGATGGAGCTGCTGACAGGAGAGGTGAGGAGGATTCTGGGACATTATCCAGTAACAGACAAGGGATGTGTCTGGATGGTGACTGTATCATTGTGTGTGTCAGGTTCCTATAAGGTGTCAGGATGTCACTGTCTATTTCTCCATGGAGGAGTGGGAGTATTTAGAAGGACACAAGGATCTCTACAAGGACGTCATGATGGACAATCAGCCGCCCCTCACATCACCGGGTAAGAGGAGACTTTATTGTAAAGGAGAGAGCAGTACGGAGGCTCCACCTAGATCCCCCATCATCTGATAAACACATAGAAACAATGTATTCAGTCAGTGTGTGTGTTTCCTACAGATGGATCCAGTAATGGGAACCCACCAGAGAGATCCCCCCGTCCTCTGTATTCCCGGGATCCCACACAGGGAGGTCCCACCATCCCCCACCATCATCAGGTAGGTGAGGAACAATCACTGATAGTTATGATTTATATACAAACATCTTTGTTACAATTAATGTTTTATTTATTATTCAGAGTGGAAACCTCGGGGATGATAATATTGATATTAAAGAAGAGTATAAAGAGGAGGATGGAGTGATGGAGGAGTTTTCAGAAGGACACAAGGATATGATGGAGCCACCAAATACCAGGAACCCACCAGAGAGATGTCCCCGTCCTCTGTATTCCCGGGATTCCACACAGGAAGATCAGTATTATGAGGTAGATCGACCTAACAAATCTCAAACCATCAAAGAAAATTAAAGTTAGATTGTACTATTTTTTTATTACCATTTTTGTGTTGTGCATTATTTAGGATGAAGAACACTTTTCTAAAATAGAAGAAAATAGTAAAATAGGTCAGAGGGCGTCACTGAGCCACCAGTCTTATAAAGAGGAGGAACTTCCAGAGATTAGCACAGGTGAGAAACAAATCTGCTTACATTGAACAGTGAGAGGAGGAGATACTGTACACCATATGAAAGGTCCATCTCCATTCCTCCAATATAACGTCATGTTCCCAACAAATGAGGAGGAGATACTGTACACCATATGAAAGGTCCATCTCCATTCCTCAATATAACGTCATGTTCCCAACAAATGAGGAGGAGATACTGTACACCATATGAAAGGTCCATCTCCATTCCTCCAATATAACGTCATGTTCCCAACAAATGAGGAGGAGATACTGTACACCATATGAAAGGTCCATCTCCATTCCTCCATATAACGTCATGTATATATACTGTACACCATATGAAAGGTCATCTCCATTCCTCAATATAATGAGGAGGAGATACTGTACACCATATGAAAGGTCCATCTCCATTCCTCAATATGACGTCACGTTCCCAACAAATGAGGAGGAGATACTGTACACCATATGAAAGGTCCATCTCCATTCCTCAATATAACGTCATGTTCCCAACAAATGAGGAGGAGATACTGTACACCATGTTCCCAACAAATGAGGAGGAGGAGATACTGTACACCATATGAAAGGTCCATCTCCATTCCCCAATATAACGTCATGTTCCCAACAAATGAGGAGGAGATACTGTACACCATATGAAAGGTCCATCTCCATCTCCATTCCTCAATATAACGTCATGTTCCCAACAAATGAGGAGGAGATACTGTACACCATATGAAAGGTCCATCTCCATTCCTCCAATATAACGTCATGTTCCCAACAAATGAGGAGGAGATACTGTACACCATATGAAAGGTCCATCTCCATTCCTCAATATAACGTCATGTTCCCAACAAATGAGGAGGAGATACTGTACACCATATGAAAGGTCCATCTCCATTCCTCCAATATAACGTCATGTTCCCAACAAATGAGGAGGAGATACTGTACACCATATGAAAGGTCCATCTCCATTCCTCAATATAACGTCATGTTCCCAACAAATGAGGAGGAGATACTGTACACCATATGAAAGGTCCATCTCCATTCCTCCAATATAACGTCATGTTCCCAACAAATGAGGAGGAGATACTGTACACCATATGAAAGGTCCATCTCCATTCCTCCAATATAAAGTCATGTTCCCAACAAATGTTCCCAACAAATGAGGAGGAGATACTGTACACCATATGAAAGGTCCATCTCCATTCCTCCAATATAACGTCATGTTCCCAACAAATGAGGAGGAGATACTGTACACCATATGAAAGGTCCATCTCCATTCCTCCAATATAACGTCATGTTCCCAACAAATGAGGAGGAGATACTGTACACCATATGAAAGGTCCATCTCCAATCCTCAATATAACGTCATGTTCCCAACAAATGAGGAGGAGATACTGTACACCATATGAAAGGTCCATCTCCATTCCCCAATATAACGTCATGTTCCCAACAAATGAGGAGGAGATACTGTACACCATATGAAAGGTCCATCTCCATTCCTCAATATAAGGTCATGTTCCCAACAAATGAGGAGGAGATACTGTACACCATATGAAAGGTCCATCTCCATTCCCCAATATATATAACGTCATGTTCCCAACAAATGAGGAGGAGATACTGTACATCATATGAAAGGTCCATCTCCATTCCTCCAATATAACGTCATGTTCCCAACAAATGAGGAGGAGATACTGTACACCATATGAAAGGTCCATCTCCATTCCTCCAATATAACGTCATGTTCCCAACAAATGAGGAGGAGATACTGTACACCATATGAAAGGTCCATCTCCATTCCTCAATATAACGTCATGTTCCCAACAAATGAGGAGGAGATACTGTACACCATATGAAAGGTCCATCTCCATTCCTCCAATATAACGTCATGTTCCCAACAAATGAGGAGGAGATACTGTACACCATATGAAAGGTCCATCTCCATTCCTCGATATACAGATGATGAGGAGATTGATGAACAATGTAAATCCTTTGATGATGTTTCTCTCTCACAGATGGAGGTGATGTCGGGAATTCCTCGGAGGGGCTCCGGATTTCTTCTACAGATCGTGTCGGAGAAGATGATGGAATCACAACAGATTCTCGGGCAGTGAAGACTCATTTGTGTTCGGAGTGCGGTCAAAGTTTTAAACGGAAAGATCATCTGCGAAGACACATGAGAATTCACACCGGGGAGACTTTTCCCTGTGAAGAGTGCGGGAAATGTTTTTTGCGGAAAGAAAGACTCACATCACACCTGAGAATCCACACCGGAGAAAAGTTGCACACTTGTACAGAGTGCGGGAAATGCTTTTCGCGGAAAGAAAGACTCACATCACACCTGAGACTCCACACCGGAGAAAAGTTGCACACTTGTACAGAGTGCGGGAAATGCTTTTCGCAGAAAGACAGACTCACATCACACCTGAGAATCCACACCGGAGAAAAGTTGCACACTTGTACAGAGTGCGGGAAATGCTTTTCACGGAAAGAAAGACTCACATCACACCTGAGACTCCACACCGGAGAAAAGTTGCCGACTTGTACAGAGTGCGGGAAATGCTTTTCGCAGAAAGACAGACTCACATCACACCTGAGAATCCACACCGGAGAAAAGTTGCACACTTGTACAGAGTGCGGGAAATGCTTTTCGCAGAAAGACAGACTCACATCACACCTGAGAATCCACACCGGAGAAAAGTTGCACAGTTGTACAGAGTGCGGGAAATGCTTTTCGCAGAAAGACAGACTCACATCACACCTGAGAATCCACACCGGCGAGAAGCCGTTTGCCTGTCCGGACTGCGGGAAACGCTTCAATCAGAAAAGCAATCTTTGGGGCCATCAGAAAATTCACTTAGATACGAGTTCCTTATCACTTTCGGAGTGCGGAAATCCTTTTATTAATACATCTGAACATACCATACATCAGAGAGCCCACACCAGAAAGCTGTTTTCATGCTCAGAGTGTGGGAAACTGTCTATAAGTAAAGCCCACCTTATTATACACCAGAGGAGTCACACCGGTGAGAGGCCGTTCTCGTGCTCCCAATGCCAGAAATCCTACAGAACAAAGTCAGAACTCACCGTACACCAGAGAAGTCACACCAGTGAGTTACCATTTTCATGCTCAGAGTGCGGGAAAGGTTTCCTACGACAGGGGAACTTAATTGAACACGTGAAAGTGCACACTGGGGAGAAGCCGTTCTCCTGTCCCGAGTGCGGGAAACTTTACCGTCAGAAACATCAACTTGTTGTTCACTTAAGAAGTCACACGGGCGAACGTCCTTTTCACTGTTCAGAGTGCGGGGAAGGTTTTGTGCTAAAAACTCAACTCCGTAAACACCAGAGAACTCACACGAGCGAGCGAGCGTTCACCTGTTGAGAGTGTGGGAAGTGTTACCGAAGGAAAGAGGACCTCGTTATACACCTCAGAGGTCACACGGGCGAGAGACCCTTTTCATGTTCAGAGTGCGGAAAAAGTTTCACTTATAAAGTAAAACTTCTCAGACACCAGAAGAGTCACATAAGTCTGCACCCCCTCTCCTGTCCATAGTGTGGACATTTCTAAAGAAGGACATCTGTTCCAATGACGAGGATGGGTTTTCCCATCGTATAGGGAGGTTTCCTATGTCTATGGGACAGGAAATGGGGGGGGGGGGATAACCTCCACAGGGCGGGGGGGTGAAGAGCAATAAAACTCCAACAGAGCTTCTAACCCATCAAAAAAAAATTGTCTGGAGTTCCACGTAAAAAGCTCTTCATAGTGCCTGCACAAGGGTTAGAAAGGTCAATTCTTCTTCAGCTGATTTATTATTTATCAATAAGGAAAAAAGTGAAGGTGCCGGGTGCCGCACATCACACAAACCCATGTAAGAGAAGTTAGAGCAGTCTCAGCCCAGATTCCACCCAAGCGCGTTTCGTCCCGTACATGGGGCTTAGTCATGGAGATGAAGATTCCACAGACAGGGGGAATAAATGCACCATCGGCTGTCGCTTATTTAAGAGAGGGATACATTTTAGCCAAAGAGACTCCTAATTAAGTGGCAGCCGATGGTGCATTTATTCCCCCCTGTCCGTGGAATCTTCATCTCCATGACTAAGCCCCATGGACGGGACGAAACGCGCTTGGGTAGATTCTGGGCTGAGACTGCTCTAACTTCTCTTACATGGGTTTGTGTGATGTGCGGCACCCGGCACCTTCACTTTTTTCCTTATTGATAAATAATAAATCAGCTGAAGAAAGAATTGACCTTTCTAACCCTTGTGCAGGCACTATGAAGAGCTTTTTTACGTGGAACTCCAGACCATTTTTTTGGGATGGGTTAGAACCTCTGTTGAAGTTTTATTGCTCTCCATCTCCGCCTTGTGGAGGTTATCCCCTCCCCCCCCCCCCATTTCCTGCCCCATAGACATAGGAAACCTCCCTATACGATGTGAAAACCCATCCTAGCCATGGAGATGAAGATTCCACGGACAGGGAGGAATAAATGCACCATCGGCTACCACTTAATTAAGAGTCTCTTTGGCTGAAATGTATCCCTCTCCTAAATAAGCGACAGCCGATGGTGCATTTATTCCTCCTGTCCATGGAATCTTCATCTCAATGACTAAGCCCCATGTACGGGACGAAACGCGTTTGGGGGAGTCATGGCTTGGGTGGAATCTGGGGCTGAGGCTGGCTCTTACTTTTCATACATGGATTTTGAGTTATGTGCGGCAACCAGGATTTTCACTTTTTACTGGCTCTGGCTTTCCATCGTCCGTTATGAATAAAGCTGTTTTGTGGACAACTCGGCATCATCTGGTCTGTAATGTCTGATTTATCCACTGGGGGGCTCAATCATCTCCACGATCCCCTCAGCACATTGATGAGGTCTCAGCCACATCACCTGATACCTCCTCTTGTTCCTATTTAAACAGCTGCCGCCAATGACTCATCGTTCGTGCGAGGAACCTGTTACCAGGCCTAGTGCACCAGCCGCACGTTGCTGCTTACTTCTCCAAGTTTGGGCCGGACAGAGCCCCACTTCATCCTCATTGTTTGGGCCGAACAGAGCCCCACTTCATCCTTTTCGTTTGGGCCGGATAGTGCCCCACTTCCTCCTCTTCGTTTGGGCCGGACAGAGCCCCACTTCATCCTCTTCGTTTGGGCCGGACCGAGCCCCACTTCATCCTCTTCGTTGGGGCCGGACAGAGCCCCACTACATCCTCTTCGTTGGGGCCGGACAGAGCCCCACTTCATCTTCTTCGTTGGGGCCGGACAGAGCCCCACTTCATCCTCTTCGTTGGGCCGGACAGAGCCCCACTTCATCCTCTTCGTTTGGGCTGGATAGAGCCCCACTTCATCCTCTTCGTTTGGGCCGGACAGAGCCCCACTTCATCCTCTTCGTTTGGGCCGGACAGAGCCCCACTTCCTCCTCTTCGTTTGGGCCGGACAGAGCCCCACTTCATCCTCTTCGTTTGGGCCGGACAGAGCCCCACTTCCTCCTCTTCGTTTGGGCCGGACAGAGCCCCACTTCATCCTCTTCGTTTGGGCCGGACAGAGCCCCACTTCCACCTCTTCGTTTGGGCCGGACAGAGCCCCCACTTCATCCTCTTCGTTGGGGCCGGACAGAGCCCCACTTCCTCCTCTTCGTTTGGGGCCGGACAGAGCCCCACTTCATCCTCTTCGTTGGGCCGGACAGAGCCCCACTACATCCTCTTCGTTTGGGGCCGGACAGAGCCCCACTTCATCCTCTTCGTTTGGGCCGGACAGAGCCCCACTTCATCCTCTTCGTTTGGGCCGGACAGAGCCCCACTTCATCCTCTTCGTTTGGGCCGGACAGACCCCCCACTTCATCCTCTTCGTTTGGGCTGGATAGAGCCCCACTTCATCCTCTTCGTTGGGGCCGGACAGAGCCCCACTACATCCTCTTCGTTTGGGCCGGACAGAGCCCCACTTCATCCTCTTCGTTGGGGCCAGACAGAGCCCCACTTCATCCTCTTCGTTTGGGCCGGACAGAGCCCCACTTCATCCTCTTCGTTTGGGCCGGATAGAGCCCCACTTCCTCCTCTTCGTTTGGGCCGGACAGAGCCCCACTTCCTCCTCTTCGTTTGGGCCAGACAGAGCCCCACTTCATCCTCTTCGTTTGGGCCGGACAGACCCCCACTTCATCCTCTTCGTTTTGGGCCAATGAACGCTTCACCACCATCTCTCCAGACCTATGGAGTGTCCCCATCGGCATAACGCAACTCACTGCAAGTACCTGAACTGCATAAACTTTGTACTTCTGAACTGCTAATACCTTGCTGACCCTCCTGATACCTAAGTTATGGCTGTATATAAACTCTCTAAATAAACCCCAACTAATCCTTCAACAGACCTTCGTTCCTTCATCTGTAATTTGCCATAAGGTGTAACCACTTAACTACATAGTATATATACGAGTCCGAAGCTGTGATCCTCTACAGAAACACTACTAGCTCACTGCCTGAGACATTACACACTGCCTGAGACCTTACACACTGCCTGAGACATTACACACTGCCTGGGACATTACACACTGCCTGAGACATTACACACTGCCTGAGACCTTACACACTGCCTGGGACCTTACACACTGCCTGAGACCTTACACACTGCCTGAGACATTACACACTGCCTGGGACATTACACACTGCCTGGGACCTTACACACTGCCTGAGACCTTACACACTGCCTGAGACATTACACACTGCCTGAGACCTTACACACTGCCTGAGACCTTACACACTGCCTGGGACCTTACACACTGCCTGAGACCTTACACACAGCCTGGGACCTTACACACTGCCTGGGACCTTACACACTGCCTGAGACATTACACACTGCCTGAGACCTTACACACTGCCTGAGACCTTACACACTGCCTGGGACCTTACACACTGCCTGAGACCTTACACACAGCCTGGGACCTTACACACAGCCTGAGACATTACACACTGCCTGAGACATTACACACTGCCTGAGACATTACACACTGCCTGAGACATTACACACTGCCTGGGACATTACACACTGCCTGAGACATTACACACTGCCTGGGACATTACACACTGCCTGAGACATTACACACTGCCTGAGACATTACACACTGCCTGAGACATTACACACTGCATGAGACATTACACACTGCCTGAGACATTACACACTGCATGAGACATTACACACTGCCTGAGACCTTACACACTGCCTGAGACATTACACACTGCCTGGGACATTACACACTGCCTGAGACATTACACACTGCCTGAGACATTACACACAGCCTGAGACCTTACACACTGCCTGGGACCTTACACACAGCCTGAGACCTTACACACTGCCTGGGACCTTACACACTGCCTGAGACATTACACACTGCCTGGGACCTTACACACTGCCTGGGACCTTACACACTGCCTGAGACATTACACACTGCCTGAGACATTACACACTGCCTGGGACATTACACACTGCCTGAGACATTACACACTGCCTGAGACCTTACACCCTGCCTGAGGCATTACACACTGCCTGGGACATTACACACTGCCTGAGACATTACACACTGCCTGAGACCTTACACACTGCCTGAGACCTTACACACTGCCCGAGACATTACACACTGCCTGAGACATTACACACTGCCTGAGACATTACACACTGCCTGGGACATTACACACTGCCTGAGACATTACACACTGCCTGAGACATTACACGCACTCTTCAATAAAAATATTTATATAACGTCTTTTGTGTTTTTATTTCAAGTTATACAATCTTAGGGATCTGTGTATAAAAAAATTGACTGTGTGAGAAGATCGTTATGACGAGGGTCGTATGAGGAGGTCCCCGGGGCTTCCAACATTGTGATTGACGTTGGAGCTGATCGATGTGAATGGTGTTGGATCTACATTGGGGGGCGTCATGGTATATTGTCCTTATTTTTCCTTTTTAATAATTTTTTCTACATTTTGAGTGAGAAGCTTATTCACATGGAGTGGGCCAGATATCTGGGGGCTTCCAGATTCTGATACCCACAGACCCCCATATCCGGCCCAGAGGTATGGAGATGAGGCCGCTATCCCCACCAACATGGGAACAGGACACCGTGGGGGCTTCACTCCTTTCTGTCAGTGTTGAGGACATGTGGCCTGTTATAGTTCAACAATAGGGGGGGGGGGGGGGGCACATACGCGCTGGTCCCACCATTTCCTTGCTTGCCTGGATAAGGGTCTGCCATGTTTTTTTTTAATGGGGGACCCTACTCCTTTTTTTTTTTTTTGCATTGTGTCCCTCTAAAAAATCATACCAGCCCCATATCTGGAATAAGGGTCTACTACAGATTTTGAGGGGGATTCCATGCCATGTCGTAGGCATGTGACCTTGAATGTTTCATGAAAGGGTCCACACTTTCTGCCCCCCCCCCCTTTCCTGCATGCCTGGACAAAAGTCTGGTAGGGATTTTGAGGAGAATCCTGACAATCTACATCAGACCCTTAGTCCAAGATACCACCTGGCTGCTGAGGAGAAGGACAGCAAGTGTGCTCTTTGCCTTCTGAAAACGTAAAGGCGACGTGGCCTACAGGATTTTGGGGTTCCGCTCAAAATCCATACTACGCCCTTATTTTAGAATTGGACCAGATCACAAGCCCTCATCATTGGAAGGGTACTTATCCAGGATGAGCTGCAATTCCTCCCCACCCCAGCAAGGCCCCATGGCAAGGGTCTCGTCTCCCCCATGCAGGTGGATTTCCATGCCAATTCCATCTTTCTTGAATAACTTCCTTCCATTTTACACTTTTTTTTTTTTAAACCTTTCCAAACTTCACAGACATTCAATATTTTATTAGTTGTTTTGGCTTCAACTGAAATGCACTAAAATAACAACAACAACCAAATAAGACATAAACATAACGGCTACAATAAGGAAGTTTGAAAAATAGAATAAATGATGTCCGGAGTTCCTATGTTCTCCACAAGGTGGTGACATCACTCCCAGGAAGTCCCTCTAATACCTACAGACAGGAAGTCTCTATGGAAGACAGGAAGTGATGTCAGGTGCAGACAGGAAGTGACGCCAGGTTATAAATAGGAAGTTCTGGGTGAGAGGTGAGTCGGGAAGAAGTATGAGGAGACAAAGCTGGAAGTTTTAGCAGAGGAGGTAATAAGATCTTATATTCTATTTACACCCAGTAACCCCCCCGTCATGTCCGTCCTTTTCCTCCATAGTCACTGTGATGTCTTTATCTCCAGAAGATGATGATACACACATATATAAAGTGGGAACCTAGATTAACCTCTTCAGGGGCAGAAACTAGACTTGTTCAGATCAGTCCAAAAGATGCAAAATGCAGCCGAATTTCGATTCATTACGAAACGCATTGCACATGCCTAGTCAGAACATTCCCCCACTTACGGGGTCGGAACATTCTCTTCATTTTGGAGATAAATTCTAGTAATATGTTCCTCTAATACATAGACGATACGTAGACAAGACAATGACCATCCTGACCATACATGGCCGACAATGACCTACAAAGGGCAATTATTACACTACACAGGCAGCCAATGGGCAATCATTACACTATGCAGCCAACACAATGATGGAGTGCCGGGGTCAGGTGTATGGAGCATAGAGCCCCTTACATTGCTGGTCAGGCTGGAAGAAAACATTCCCCAGCCTGCCATAAAGAATATGTTCCATCATTGGTGCCAGATGGAGGAAAATTCTGAGGGAAGCTGAGGAACATCTCAGGGGGTACTGAGGCTGAAGGACTTTGGGGCCCCTGAGGGGGTAGTGTAGATGAAGGACTTTGGGCCCTTAATAGGGTTGGTGGGCAGCGGGGCTCTGAGGGAAGAGGAGGCTGTAGGGCTCAGGGGGACTCTAAGGAAGGGAGGGGGCCTCTTGGTCTATGATCGTCCTCCCACCTGCACTTACTTTTGAGACCTCCTTACAGAACTCCTGCAAGGAAAGGAAGGCGATCTTCACCTTCTTACCATCTCACTGGTCAAATAAAATTCTCCAACATAACAAATGGAATGAAGAAGCACAGTTCTTCACCCCTTGGTGGGCACTCGTATTTAGAGGAGGTCTGTTTGTGAAGAATTGCCTAATGGGTGGTCAGGGTTCAGTCCAATGCCTTCCCATGACACAAGGTCTGGAATTTGGAGCTCCAGGAACCCACCACCACCCTGTACAATGTCCTGGATACTGTATATGTAGAAAACACTAAACAGTCCAGACTAAATGTGTTCCCATGGGGGTAGTCATTCTTCAATGTCCTATTACCCCCCTCTCATCCACATCCTATTATTGTGTGACCAATACCATCCAAATAATTCTTACTTTCATTTCCCAAAGTTATCCGTCTACAAGGAGACCTGTATAGATCAAATGGTGGCACGAATTAGGATGGAGGAGGACCGGAGTCACATGACTGAGAAGATACTAAACCTCAACCTGGAGATCATCTACCTGCTGACCGGAGAGGTGAGGAGGATTCTGGGAGGTCACATGACATCACTCTTATCTCTATTAATAAAACACAGACCTGACCGGAGAGGTGAGGAGGATTCTGGGAGGTCACATGACATCACTCTTATCTCTATTATATAAAACACAGACCTGACCGGAGAGGTGAGGAGGATTCTGGGAGGTCACATGACATCACTCTTATCTCTATTAATAAAACACAGACCTGACAGGAGAGGTGAGGAGGATTCTGGGAGGTCACATGACATCACTCTTATCTCTATTATATAAAACACAGACCTGACCGGAGAGGTGAGGAGGATTCTGGGAGGTCACATGACATCACTCTTATCTCTATTAATAAAACACAGACCTGACCGGAGAGGTGAGGAGGATTCTGGGAGGTCACATGACATTACTCTTATCTCTATTAACAAAACACAGACCTGACCGGAGAGGTGAGGAGGATTCTGGAGGTCACATGACATCACTCTTATCTCTATTAATAAAACACAGACCTGACAGGAGAGGTGAGGAGGATTCTGGGAGGTCACATGACATCACTCTTATCTCTATTAGTAAAACACAGACCTGACCGGAGAGGTGAGGAGGATTCTGGGAGGTCACATGACATCACTCTTATCTCTATTAGTAAAACACAGACCTGACCGGAGAGGTGAGGAGGATTCTGGGAGGTCACATGACATCACTCTTATCTCTATTAATAAAACACAGACCTGACCGGAGAGGTGAGGAGGATTCTGGGAGGTCACATGACATCACTCTTATCTCTATTAATAAAACACAGACCTGACCGGAGAGGTGAGGAGGATTCTGGGAGGTCACATGACATCACTCTTATCTCTATTAATAAAACACAGACCTGACCGGAGAGGTGAGGAGGATTCTGGGAGGTCACATGACATCACTCTTGTCTAGTCTGGTCAGTAGTCCATGTTCTTATTGGAGACATTTAGATGATGTCAGATGATTGATGTCGGTTTATATTTCTCCTGATCTGTAGGATTATGTTGTAGTGAAGAAGTCTAGTGGGGAGCCAATCTCAGGAGGATGGAGCAGAACCCAGAGCCCCACCATGGTGCCTCCCCCTCCTTCTCCCACGCCTGAGAGGAACAAAGAGCAGAAGATCCTGGAACTGACCACCATGATGGTCCATCTGCTGACAGGAGAGGTGAGGAGGATTCTGGGAATTCTGGGACATTATCCAGTAACAGACAAGGGATGTGTCTGGATGGTGAATGTATCATTGTGTGTGTCAGGTTCCTATAAGGTGTCAGGATGTCACTGTCTATTTCTCCATGGAGGAGTGGGAGTA
This sequence comes from Lithobates sylvaticus, assembly GCA_028564925.1. Taxonomy (NCBI): domain Eukaryota; kingdom Metazoa; phylum Chordata; class Amphibia; order Anura; family Ranidae; genus Lithobates; species Lithobates sylvaticus. Next base: position 595,807,144 of record CM053028.1, on the reverse strand, counting down.
TTTAGAAGGACACAAGGATCTCTACAAGGACCTCATGAAGGAGAATCAGCAGACTTTGAGTTTTGTGAAAATTGTGGGCAAGAAAAAGATGGTGAACTTCACCCTGGAGATCCTAAACCTGCTGACTGGAGAGGTGAGTGTAATAAAGGACTTTGTTGTACATGTGGGATGTATTTTTACAGATTCACATGCAAAAAAAAGGATGTGCTTTGCCCATTAGACAGGTTTGATTTATTATCCCCGACCCCAGAATATACCGATCTCTTTATGTCCACCATTGAGTCTTGATGTATTCTCTACCCCTGTCACCTCCAACATGTCCTGCTCCACCTCTACTCCCATTACACCAACCCCCAACCCTCAACCCTCAACACCTGATCATACATAGTTACTTCTCTTGTATAACACAGGACTGTGAAGTAGTAATGAAATGTTCTACCGGACATGACACAATGAGGAGACATCACCAAACCTCTACAAGATGGAGGAGAGGCCAAAACCCCATTACCACCCTCCCACCTCTATCCCTCATACCCGAGAGGAACAAAGAGCAGAAGATCCTGGAACTGACCACCATGATGGTCCATCTGCTGACAGGAGAGGTGAGGAGGATTCTGGGACATTATCCAGTAACAGACAAGGGATGTGTCTGGATGGTGACTGTATCATTGTGTGTGTCAGGTTCCTATAAGGTGTCAGGATGTCACTGTCTATTTCTCCATGGAGGAGTGGGAGTATTTAGAAGGACACAAGGATCTCTACAAGGACGTCATGATGGACAATCAGCCGCCCCTCACATCACCGGGTAAGAGGAGACTTTATTGTAAAGGAGAGAGCAGTACGGAGGCTCCACCTAGATCCCCCATCATCTGATAAACACATAGAAACAATGTATTCAGTCAGTGTGTGTGTTTCCTACAGATGGATCCAGTAATGGGAACCCACCAGAGAGATGTCCCCGTCCTCTGTATTCCACACAGGAAGGTCACACCATCCCCCACCATCATCAGGTAGATGAGGAACAATTATCTGTAGGTCTGATTTATACACAGCATGTTTTTTACAATGAATGTTTTATTATATATTCAGAGTGGAAACCTTGGAGATAATATTGTTGTTAAAGAAGAGTATAAAGAGGAGGATGAGGAGTATGGAGTGATGGAGTTTTCAGAAGGACACAAGAATCTGTACAAGGACACCCTGCCGGAGCTATCACATAGCAGGAACCCACCAGAGAGATCCCCCCGTCCTCTGTATTCCCGGGATCCCACACAGGAAGATCACACCATCCCCCACCATCATCAGGTAGATGAGGAACAATCACTGATAGTATCATTAGGATCTGTACATTATCTGCATTGTTACCATTGATGTCATTTTTATTATATATTCAGAGTGGAAACCTGAGAGATCCTAAAGTTGATGTTAAAGAAGAGATAAAAGAGGAGGATGATGAGGATGGGGTGATGGAGGAAGAACACAAAGATCTGTACCAGGACACCATGGTGGAGTCATCCAGCTACAGAAACCCACCAGAGAGATGTCCCCGTCCTCTGTATTCCCGGGATTATATACAGGAAGGTCATACCATCCCCCACCATCATCAGGTAGATGATTGACAATTATTGGTAGCTCTGATTTATACACAGCATGTTTGTTACAATGAATGTTTTATTATATATTCAGAGTGGAAACCTCGGGGATGATAATATTGTTGTAAAAGAAGAGTATAAAGAGGAGGATGAGGAGTATGGAGTGATGGAGGAGTTTTCTGAAGGACACAAGGATATGATGGAGCCACCAAATACCAGGAACCCACCAGAGAGATCCCCCCGTCCTCTGTATTCCCGGGATCCCACACAGGAAGGTCACACCATCCCCCACCATTACAAGGTTGGTGAGACGGACCATCTAGAACACGGACTTGTGATGATGTTTGGATTTTGTAATAAAGTTTATATCTTACAGATGATATTTTCTCTCATTTTCTTGATTTAGAGTGGAGATCCAATCGATATAGAATTTGAGGTGAAATCAGAAGAAGAAGAAGAGAGGTATGTGAGGGATGATCAGCAGTCTATGGAGGAGGATGGAATAACGGGGACATTTATAGAGGAGGACACTCCTACAGAGATCAGCACAGGTGGGTCATTAACACTAAATCCATTCCTCCACCCATACTGCTCACTGATTGGTCCAGAGTAGGGCGGGGACTGGGTGATATCAGCCTGTAATCCCCTGGTCACTTTCCTGAGCTGTGTTCCCCGTCCTGTATTCCTGTATTTCTCTCCGATAATCATCTTCTGTGTCCAACAATCATCTTTTTCTTTTGTTTTTTATATTTTTAGCACATCAATGGAAAGTCAAGAGGACCTCGGAGGATGGCCTTTGTTTGTCTGCAAACTGCAAAATAGAAACTAAGGATTTCCCACTAAATTGTCCGGGAGAAGCTCCGGCAACCTCCCGATATTGTCCGGGAGAAGCTCCGGCAACCTCCCGATATTGTCCGGGAGAAGCTCCGACAACCTCCCGATATTGTCCGGGAGAAGCTCCGGCAACCTCCCGATATTGTCCGGGAGAAGCTCCGGCAACCTCCCGATATTGTCCAGGAGAAGCTCCGGCAACCTCCCGATATTGTCCAGGAGAAGCTCCAACAACCTCCCGATATTGTCCAGGAGAAGCTCCGACAACCTCCCGATATTGTCCAGGAGAAGCTCCGACAACCTCCCGATATTGTCCGGGAGAAGCTCCGACAACCTCCCGATATTGTCCGGGAGAAGCTCCGACAACCTCCCGATATTGTCCGGGAAAAGCTCCGGCAACCTCCCGATATTGTCCAGGAGAAGCTCCGACAACCTCCCGATATTGTCCGGGAGAAGCTCCGACAACCTCCCGATATTGTCCGGGAGAAGCTCCGACAACCTCCCGATATTGTCCGGGAGAAGCTCCGACAACCTCCCGATATTGTCCGGGAGAAGCTCCGGCAACCTCCCGATATTGTCCAGGAGAAGCTCCGACAACCTCCCGATATTGTCCAGGAGAAGCTCCGGAAACCTGTCCAGGAGAAAACCCGTCTGGACTATCCTGCTCTGCTTTTCCTGTGGACCCCAATTCTGTGAGCGGCGGGGCCGTCCTAACAGAGAAGAGGTTTCCCTGTGCCGAGTGCGGGAAGCTTTTTCGTTTTAAATCCAGTCTACACGTGCATAAAAAATCTCACATGGAGGAGAAGCCGTATTCCTGCTGTGAGTGCGGGAAAGGCTTCCTACGTAAAACAGATCTGGTAAAACACGAGAGGGCTCACACGGGGGAGAAGTTGCACCCGTGCTCTGAGTGCGGGAAATGCTTTTCGTACGAGTCCCATCTGTCCAGACATCAGAGATCCCACACCGGTGAGAAGCCGTATTCCTGTTCTGAGTGCGGGAAATGTTTTCTATATCAAGCGAGTCTCACGAAACATTGGCGGTCTCACACGGGGGAGAAGCCGTATTGCTGCCCTGAGTGCGGGAAGCGCTTTTCAGACGCCTCCTACCTTCACCTGCATCAGAAAGCTCACAGCGGGGAGAAGCCGTACTCCTGCGCCGAGTGCGGGAAAGGTTATCTGCTGAAATCCCAATACATCAGACATCAGCTGTATCATTCCGGCACCAAGCCGTATTCCTGCGCTGAGTGCGGGCAGAGTTACCTGGATAAGGCCACACTTCTCACGCATCAGAGGTCCCACACGGGGGAGAAACCGTATTCCTGTCCCGAGTGCGGGAAATGTTTTTCAGACAGGACCTATCTCTACAAACATAGGAAATTTCACACGGGGGAGAAGCCGTTTTCCTGTTCCGAGTGCGGGAGAAGCTTTACGCAGAAATTAGAACTCATCAGACATCAGATGACTCACACGGGGGAGAAGCCGTTTTGCTGTTCGGAGTGCGGGAAATGCTTTTCACGGAAGTGCAATCTTACTGTACATAAGAGATCCCACTCAACCCAACCCATGTCTTCAAAATGACTTCATTTTGAACTTTATTTACATGAGACGCGCGGGGGAGGAGCGCACCTCAGCTTAGACCTCAAACACAGGGCTGATCTTCGTATTGGAACCCTTCATAAAGGACATCCGAGATCACCGAAGCCACCAATGAAGTGTTGGCCATTGATAATGAACGATAAATAATGTAGCTCTGAAAAATAAACACCTAATATATATGCACATAAATAATGCGTTAATAAATCATATACAAATGAAATGTGACAAAGTCCAAATGGGTATGAAGGTCCTAAAAAGGACCCGGTGTCCAACACCAAATAGTCCAACACCAAATAGTGGCTAATCAGGGATGGAGTACACTGGTCACGGTCCGGCATAGAGAGCATCAGAGTTGGTACATCTTCAACCGAAAAAGGGAAGTATATCTACTCTTACCGGAACAGGTGGACTCGAATGTCAGCGACAACGAGTCATTAAAGGCAAGGATGCCAGGATCGGCAAATCAGCAAAACTCCAAAGGACCCGGCACCTCCAAACACAGCATATCCCATTTGAAGTCCTTTGGGACGAAACGCGTCGGGATTGGCTCTCTGCTCCCCACATTGCTTTTTTTATTCCGTGATCATTTTTATCTTATTGATGTATGCCGGTTTTTAGAAATAAAAAATCTACTCTTTTTGACCTACACCATATGGAGGCATTTTTTTTCTTTCTATAAACCTTTTGGACGAGAGTTCCTTTTGCGGTCCAGTCTGGTCCTCCACGCCTGGATTACAGCCCTCGTGTTCCCCACATCTGTGGTCCGGTTCGGTGGTCACCTGTATACCCCTTGGAGTCCTGTCCAGTCTGGACTGCAAAGGAACTCTCATCCAAAAGGTTTATAGAAAGAGAAAAATGCCTCCATTAGACATGTGCAATTCGTTTAGTTACGAATTCGTTTTCCGTTCAAATTCGTTATAGTCGTTCATTCGTTTTAGTAAAAATTTTAACGAATTATCGAAACGAACGAATATGAAAAACAACGAAAATACGAAATAATTAAATTAGAAACAACGAAACTACGAAAGAATGAAAATCAGAAACAACGAAAATACCGAATAAAGATTCAAAAATAACGAAAATCAAAATGAACGAAAAAATTCGTACATTCGTAACTTTTTTTTTTTGTTGGTTGATTCATAATTTTCCGTGTCTCTTACAATGGCGCTGCTTAACGTGCTTCGAATGGATTGAACGAAAAAATTCGTACATTCGTAACTTTTTTTTTTTGATTCGTAATATTACGTGTCTCTTACAATGTAATAGCATACACATTACATAAAATTATGAATTATGTTCCGATTACGAATCTACGAAAACAATGTTACGAAAGTACGAATAAATCAATCTTACGAAAGTACGAATAAATCAATCTTACGAAAGTACGAATGTAACTCTACGAAAATACGAATGCGTCCGAATACAAAATATAACGAAAATACGAATTTCGAATAAACGAAAATTAGACGGAAATACGAATCAACGAAAAAATAACTCTTACGAAAATACGAACGAGTCCGAATACGAACACCGAAGACTTACGAAATTACGATTTGTTACGAATCAACGGAAACGAACAGAAACGAAACGAGACTAAACTAATTTTTCTATTGTGTACATGTCTAGCCTCCATATGGTGTAGGTCAAAAAGAGTAGGTTTTTTTTTTCTAAAAAAACGGCATACATCAATAAGAAAAAAATGGCGATCACAGAATAAAAAAAGCAATGTGGGGAGCAGAGAGCCAAGCCTGATGCGTTTCGTCCCAAAGGACTTCAACTGGGGTGTGCCATGTTTGGAGGTCCCGGGTCCTTTGGAGTCTTGCCGATTTGCCTATTCCTGGCAGCCTTGCCTTAATGACTCGTTGTCGCTGACATTCGAGTCCACCTGTTCCGGTAAGAGTAGATATACTTCCCTTTTTCGGTTGAAGATGTACCATCTCTGATGCTCTCTATGCCGGACCGTGCCAGTGTACTCCATCCCTGATTAGCCACTATTTGGTGGTGGACTCACACAAGTCCTTTTTAGGACCTTCATACCCATTTGGACTTTGTCACATTTCATTTTCCTTTATTCCTTTTTTATTTTTCAGCACTACATTATTTATCGTTCATTATCCATTATCTTTATCACATTGTAGCAGCTCTTCACCATTTATTTGCGTTAGCACAGTTTTATTTGCCATTTACACTTGGCCATTGATGGCAGCAAAATAAAAATGGAGTCGTTACCTTTTTGTTGCGTATGTTTTGTGCTCTAAACTTTCCCAAACACGTAGTTTCCTCCACCAGGCATGGTTCCATACAAATATCCGAGAAGTCGCACTCGTGTACCTGTGAAGACAATAGATATTGACAAAACACAAGTTCATTAGACCAATAGTAAGCATAGCAGCGGCTGTGTGAGTCAATTGGTCGGGGGGGGGGTTACTGTAGGTCAGGCTGGAGAACTTTACAGTTCAGGCTTCTGGTACCTCCCCCTGGTTCTAGAAGTGGCTGGAAGTTTCTAGAAGCTAGTGGGTGGAGGCAAAGAGTCCATGATATGCATACAGTGCCTTGAAAAACTATTCGCACCCCTTGAAATTTCCCACATTTTGTCATGTTACAACCAAAAACGTAAATGTATTTTATTGGGATTTTATGTGATAGACCAACACAAAGTGTCACATAATTGTGAAGTGGAAGGAAAATGATAAATGATACAAATAAATATGTGAAAAGTGGGGGGGGGGCATTTGTATTCAGCCCCCTTTACTCTGATACCCCTAACTAAAATCTAGTGGGACCAATTGTCTTCAGAATTCACCTAATTAGTAAATAATTTAATTTAGTCTCAGTATAAATACAGTTGTTCCGTGAAGCCCCTTAGAGGTTTGTTAGAGAACCTTAGTGAACAAACAGCATCATGAAGGCCAAGGAACACACCAGACAGGTCAGGGATAAAGTTGTGGAGAAGTATAAAGCAGGGTTAGGTTATAAAATAATCTCCCAAGCTTTGAACATCTCACAGAGCTCTGTTCAATCCATCATCGGAAAATGGAAAGAGTATGGCACAACTGCAAACCTACCAAGACATGGCCGTCCACCTAAACTGACCGGGCCGGGCAAGGAGAACATTCATCGGAGAAGAGCCAAGAGGTCCATGGTAACTCTGGAGGAGCTGCAGAGATCCACAGCTCAGGTGGGAGAGTCTGTCCACAGGACAACTATTAGTCGTGTTCTCCACAAATCTGCCCTTTATGGAAGAGTAATGAGAAGAGAAGCAGCCAAGAGGTCCATGGTAACTCTGGGGGAGCTGCAGCTTTTGGTCGTCACATGACAAAATATGGGAAATTTCAAGGGGTGTGAATACTTTTTCAAGGCACTGTATTTATGGGAATCTGACCAATACCCAGGCTTAGTGGCTTGGCAGGGTGGTTGGGTCAGCCCATAAATATTGTGGAGCCTGGTTTGTTGTTGTCGGGGTGGAAGATGGAGTGCTGAGGCTGGATGTCGTGGCACCTGGGAGCGGACCCCCGGGGGAGAGGAAGCTGAAGTGAGAGAGATCTCCACAATCCTTCAGTCTTTTGTAGGGGACACCTTGGCTAGCATGAGAGGACAGCAGGAGGCCTGAGCAAAAGTCTTTTCCAAAGCAACCGGATTCCAGGGACAGTGTGAGTACCTCTACACCTCCCCCGTGGCCAAAGAGGGAGAAGGCGGCCAGATGTAAGGTAATCTCAATCCCTTGTTTTGGGACACTTTACCAAGCATCCAGTGGGCTGGTATTTTCAAGAAAGGGGACATAGAGCTCCTGCAAGTATGGGATGTTGCTAAAATTCCACTAAGTAGACAGAGAGCTCCTATAAGAGGAATTTTACTTTGACAAATCAAGAAAGACTATTAGAGTTCCGAAGGGGATACAGTCCAGGATTTGTTCTTTTTCTGTGTCTGTAGTGGAGGAAGTTTGTCCTCCCCCTAGGGAGGACAAAGGACAAGTCAGTTTTCTTTAGCTGCACATAGCAATATTTTTTTATAGTATAAACTATACATATATTTTACTATTAAATAACAATTCTAATCATATGAAGTTAATAACAAGAGTCCCCCTTTACATCAGAGTCCCCCTTTTACATCTGAATTTGCAGCGCTCCCTTTCACTGTAAAGGGGGACTCTGCAGACTCTGATGTAAGGGAGAACTCTGGGGACTCTGACGTAAGGGATGCTCTGGGATCCCTGATTTAAGGGAGAACACTGAATACACTGATGTACGGAGAGGACTCTGATGTAAGGGGTAATACTGTGGCCTCTGGTGTAAAGGGGAACTCTGATGTAAGGGGTGCTCTAAAAACCCTGAATTACCTTAGTCTACTCAGAGGCAGGAGAGAGAAGGAGGGAGACTTCAGTCACAGACAGGGGTGGATGGTGAGCTCACTCACCCCTTGGCAGTCAGTGCCTCTCATCCAGATGTATCTGGAAGTCATAGTCTGGTCTCAATAATGTGTCTGGGTTTCAGGCAGTCTGAAACCTGGACGCAATATTTCCAAACCCAAAATGTCTGGGTGAATCCCAGACAGGTGGCAACCCTACCTCCAGTAGTTCTTTTGAGTCAAGTTGGGTATCCCATAATCCCTCTACTCCATCTGTTGGAAGGCAACATGATCAAATGTCATATTTCTGAAGTTTCTACATATCTGTTTCCTATTCCCAAACATCAGCCATGCTGATACTTGCAGTTCCATGGCTTTAAGGGGTAAAGATCTGACGTTCTTTCTGGTTGATACCAGGTCTGGAATGTAACAAGTTGCACATGAAAGCTTTGTATAGATCAGGCCTCCATCAAGGCTTCTGGACCTTCTGTTATAACGCAAACTTGAAAGGGACCATAGCTGACAAGATGCTCGATGAATGTCCTGCTACATTGAAGATGGACCAGGATACACAGACATGGACAATGCTGCCCCTAGAGGCCAAACACATCTCTTATACTTAATATAAGATATTAAAAAGACTACCTCTTGGCAGTATCTGATTGGACAGGAGGTTAGTGGGGGTGGTTACGATTGGGTCTGAATGAATGTGCAAAAAGAGCACACAAGAAGGAATTTGTCCCTTTCCGCTCTTGGTTCAAGCCTGGTGACTCTCTGAGCCGCATGGCTTTCTCTTTTTACCATCTGAGCCTAGCCAATGATACAAAAGCTCGAGGAAAGCATTGTGATAAGTATCTTTGATATTCTTGTATTATGTGTTCTGTTGGTATATGTTTTGTAATATCTTTCTTTAGTATTTTATGTTAGTGTTTTCCTATTTTCTTGGGAAATAAATAAGACTTTGTTTTATTAAGCCGTGTGCTCGGTCTCATAGCTAACCTTGTATTATTGTGATATCAACAGTAACATGTGATCGGAGTTTTAATAGACTAGCTAACTATAAGAATAGACAAGGTAATACATAGGTGCAATAAATAGAGGGGATCCGTAACCCCTCTTCAAATAATATTTATTGTACCAATTACTTCATTATCCAAGTTGTTTCCCCCCCAATAAAACAACAAAAACAAGCCCGTGAACTGATTCTCTGTCTCAGAATGAAAGCAAACAAAATGCGTGTTGCCAGGCTGTGCCGGAATAGGGGGACCCAAATTCCAGTGACCCTCTAAGGCTGGGGGCTTCATAAATGTGCTTGGAATCTCGGAGCGAGCTAAAAAGTTAGGAGCAGTTTTTATTGAACTAACAACATCTGATCCGATCCGGTCTGCCAAAAACATTTGGATGGTGAATCCGATTTCCCAATCCGCCAGATCGGAGGGAGACAGGCGATGTGTTTCCATCCAGTTGCCCCATAGAGTAGAGTGGGACTGTGTCCATGTCTGCTGCTTTGCATAGCAGAGCGGACATGGACCTGCCATCCGCCGGATAAGCAGAGAGATCCCCCCGCTTAGCGGGGGAGGGGGTGTGTAAATGGAACTGAAGCTACCCGCTCAGGTCAGTCAAAGGGCTGCAACCTGCAAGCCACCAGCAGTAAAACTCATCAGCCCTTGTGGGGTGCTCTGGAGAAATCCTGGTGACCCCTTAGACCCGGTGCTTTTGTTATTGCAAGGGCCCTAACCTTCGCCAAACATGCAGGCTTACTGAGTCTCCAAATATGACCCATAGCTGGGGTCAGGGGCCCCTCACATGGCTCTTCAGGTCAGCTTTTGGTCTCTCTTTCACTCCAATATACACAATTCCGCCACTTCCTGTTCTCCAGTGAAGGTTCCCCTGGCTGTCCATTGTACCATCTTTGGTTGCTGGGGCCCTTGGCACCCTGACCAACCAATCACATGCTTGCCCCTGCATTCACAGGAGGACAGCCCTTCCTACGCCCACACCTGCTGCTACATCCTGGGCTCTTCAGACCCTCAGACTCACTGCAAGATGGTGAGGTGAGGGTGGGCTCTTGGGGACCCCAGTGTGAGAGAGCGTTCCGTTATGGACTCTCATGTAAGAAAGAATCTGATGCAAAATCTCATATAAGAATGGACTTTGATGGTGACACCAATGTAAGGCAGGACTAATATGGGGACCCTGATGTTAAGGGGGATCTGAAGGGGACCCTGATGTAAAGGGGGAATCTGATGGGGAATCTCATAAAAAGGGACTTTGATGGGGACCCTGATGTAAGGGAGGACTCTGGGGACCCTGATGTAAGGGAGGACTCCGATGTTAGGAGGGACTCTGATGGGGAATCTAATATAAAAAGTGATTTTGATGGGGACCCTCTCCTACAGAAGAGAGGGACTCGTAAAACAAAACCTATAGATCTGATTCATATACTCGCATGTCCAAGGTTGCCAAAAAAATAAATAAATCTCAACAGGGCATCAAACAACCTCACAGATGTGATTGTACGATCCAGAAGGAGAACTATTGAGATTCATTCAAAAGTAGTTATTTATTTGTCACACAGGCACCTGCAATGCGTTTCATGTCCCCTTGCTCAGGCTCGGGTATAGAACACTTTTATATACTAGAATTGAGTATTACGGGCAAATGATAGATTGAGTTGAAAGTTGAGTAGAGCCTAACCAATGGGGGTCCAACAATAGAGGTTACAAAGCATTAGAACACACAAGATGACAAATCTGTCCCGACTCATGGCAGGTGAGAAGAGTGCAAGAATCATACAAAGCTATGGGAACGACATACGATTAGGGACCCGACAGGATAACCTGATTCAGGACACCACCTGGAAGGATCTAAGGTTGGAGAACCTGGTGTCCAATAAGCTACAAGAGAAGATTACCAGGAAAGAAGATGAGAAGAATGTAAGAAAGAGATGTGGTGTGGGGAGGGAGGAATGGGGTGGGGGACAGTGATGAAGGCCGGGTGGCTGACCCTCAGTTGGGGGAGAGGGAAGGGAGGAATGGGGTGGGGGACAGTGATAAAGGCCGGATGGCTGACCCTCAGTTGGGGGAGAGGGAAGGGAGGAATGGGGTGGGGGACAGTGATGAAGGCCAGATGGCTGACCCTCAGTTGGGGGAGAGGGAAGGGAGGAATGGGGTGGGGGACAGTGATGAAGGCCGGGTGGCTGACCCTCAGTTGGGGGAGAGGGAAGGGAGGAATGGGGTGGGGGACAGTGATGAAGGCCGGATGGCTGACCCTCAGTTGGGGGAGAGGGAAGGGAGGAATGGGGTGGGGGACAGTGATGAAGGCCAGATGGCTGATCCTCAGTTGGGGGAGAGGGAAGGGAGGAATGGGTGGGGGACAGTGATGAAGGCCGGGTGGCTGACCCTCAGTTGGAAATGGGAAGGCGTTCAAACCAGGTACAGTTCAGATTGTCAGAGAGTCTCCATGAGAAGTAGGAGGAAAGTAGGACTTGGCCCACCATACCCAAACCCTTTGAAATTTTTTCATGGTGTCAGTTTCTTTATCTAAAAGTTTCTCAAAGAACACACAGAACATAAGCTGAGAACCCCGATTCTTGAATTCTTTGAAGGGTAGTGTTGGGGACTATGACCCGTGTGGCTCCCATGATGATATGGGTGTGCAGCTTAACAACAGAGAAGTACACTGTCTCTGTCTGTATGATCTCCCTGGAAAACTCTTCCGTGCACAGAGGTCAAAGTGCCCTTCAACGTCTATAGCAGACCCTTATCAACAATAAATTATATGGATTGCAGGAGGGAAGTGGGGGGCTTCATGCTTAAAAAAAACTAATAAAAAAGCCATAGGGTCGTCCTAAAATACATACCAGACCCAGATTTTAATACAATACAAAAAATAAACACAGTGAGGGATCCCCCCAAAATCTATACCGGACCCTTATCTGACCATGGAGCCTGGTTGGACAGAGAGCATGCAGCCCCTCTTCTGAATGGTACGAAGCCACAGGTCCTCAATGTGAAAAGAGTGCCATAGCAGATAAAGATCTGAACAATGTTCTACGAAGTAAATGCCCCAGGAAGATTCTCTCCCACCAATCCTCTCAAGGCCAATGACAGCCAAGCTCCAATGCTGTCCTTCACAGTGGGATATTAGCTGCTGACACCTAGCAACCAATGACTCCGTCCTGGCCCTATTTACCTCCAGCCTGACATCAATGAACAAATATGGCCCCATGGCCATATTTAGTCAATAGCATCATCTTTGGTTCTCAGCCCCTCTGTTTAAAATCAGCTGAATAGGCCTGAGGAATAATCACTGGTTGCTAGGAGGCCAGCACTTGTTGGCCTCTTAGCAACCAGAGCCTTAAGCGGTCATGGCATAGGCCATGGATGAGTCACAGAGCCCCAGTGGAGCCTTGGATGAGCAGGATACCTGGTGACACTGAAGGAATAGGAATAGTAAGCCTGCATGTTTGGTGAAGGTTAGGGCCCTTGGAAGTACAAAAGCACTGAGTCTAAGGGGTCACCTGGATTTCACCAGAGCACCCCACAAGGGTCGGTTTTCTGCTGGTAGCTCGCAGGTTGCATCCAGTTGACTGACCTGAGCAGGCAGCTACTGGAGACAGAGTAAGGATATGCAGGAAAGTGTCTTTTGCAGTATAGGGATCCTGGGAACCCGGGTCAACAATAAGTATAATAAGTCAATGGCAGGCAAGCATGCCAAGGACAACAGAACATAGAGAAGGGTGTCCTATAGCTGGAGCTTGATGTAGGCTGCTGCATGGGTACACTGAAAGAAGGTACAGATTAGCGTGCACGGGGTCACCGGAAAAGAATACAGGTTGGAGTGCACAGGGTCACCGAAACAGAATACAGGCTGGCGTGCATGGAGTCACCGGAACAGAATAGAGGCTGGTGTGCACGGGGTCACCGGAACAGAATAGAGGCTGGCGTGCACGGGGTCACCGAAAACAGAATAGAGGCTGGCGTGCACGGGGTCACCGGAACAGAATAGAGGCTGGCGTGCACAGGGGCACTGGAACAGAATACAAGCTGGTGTGCACGGGGTCACCGGAACAGAATACAGGCTGGCGTGCACGGGGTCACCGGAACAGAATAGAGGCTGGCGTGCATGGGGTCACCGGAACAGAATACAGGTTGGAGTGCACGGGGTCACCGGAACAGAATACAGGTTGGAGTGCACGGGGTCACCGGAACAGAATACAGGCTGGCATGCACAGGGTCACCGGAACAGAATACAGGCTGGCGTGCACTGGGTAACCAGAACAGAATAGAGGCTGGCGTGCATGGGGTCACCGGAACAGAATACAGGTTGGAGTACATGGGGTCACCGGAACAGAATACAGGCTGGCGTGCACGGGGTCACCTGAACAGAATACAGGCTGGCGTGCACGGGGTCACCGGAACAGAATACAGGCTGGCGTGCACGGGGTCACCGGAACAGAATACAGGCTGGCATGCACGGGGTCACCGGAACAGAATTCAGACTGGCGTGCACGGGGTCACCAGAACAAGATATAGGCTCAAGTACACTGGGGTCACAGGAGCTGGATAAAGACAGGAGTATTGAGCCTGTATAAATAGAACTAGGTCAGCACTATGGTCACAACACTAAAGACCTTCATAGGCACTCATATCAACACGAATTGTAATGGCGTGCTGCAATGTTCTGTAGCACTCTCTAGTGTACAACTAGTGTAGGTACATTCGCTTGGTATGACTCATGGTAAGTTATGTGAGTCTGTAGTTAGGTTGGGTTACTGCAGGTCAGGCTGGATGGCTGTACAGATGTAGGTCTGGATCTAGTGGCTTGGAGACGCTTCAGGAAGTTAGTGGGCAGAGGCCAGGAGGTTCTGATCTGCATACTTGAGGGAATCTGGCCAATCCCCAGAGGGCCTGGCAGGGTGGCTGGGTCAGCCCTTAAATATGGGAGAGCCTGGCCAGCAGGTGGGTTGGGTGGAAGATAGAGTTCTGAGGAGGCTTTTGGTGGCCTAGGAGTGGACCCCAGGTTTAGGGGGGGGCTCGAGCTGGCTTGGAAGGAACCTTTCAGCATCCGGTTTGAGGAGGAATCTTGTCCAAGAGCAGCAAGGAAGAGAGAATGAATACATCAGCACACCCGGGGATTCACAGAGAGACTTCCACATGTACCAAGGTTTCAAAAGACAGCGCTGTGCTTAACCCTTTAATCCTTGTCCTGGGCTGGTAGACAAGTAGCCAGGATGGCTGGTAGTACCTGCAGGCGGTGGAGCTGGGAGCAGTTCTACAGGAGGAGAGGAGATGCTCCTGCATGCAGTTTTGTAACATTTTGTGCTATTTTTCGAAGGGGCCTGAGAGCTTCTGTTCCGTAAAGGACTAAGGAAGTTTGTCCTCATCTGTTGTTCTTCAAGTCAAGCTGGGCATTCCATAATCCCTATACCCTATCCAAGCTGTCTTCCCCAATAAAACAACAAACACAAGCACAGGCACTGATTTCTTGTGTCTGGATGCGAGTTGCCTGGCTGTTCAGGAGTAGGGAGAACCAGTAAACAGTGGCTCCTGCTGGGGGTAGCGCCACAGCTCTATGCATTGCACATCAATGAGTTCCATAAAAAAAAAGATGTATAGATGTGAATTCAGCCTTAGCGAGTTGCGTCTTGGAAGTGCCCGGTCTCTATGGTCTTGCTCATGGTGGAATAGTACAGTGTGTGGGTGTCATTTCCTTGTGGTGCCATCCATTTTTACTGGCATCGGCACACACCAAACCACCACACCTGGTCTGAGGACCACTACAACGAATGGTAATGCACTACTATACATTGTGGGGTGCCACGTTACCGAAAAAGCTGTAAAACCAATTTTTCAGGCCATTGCGGTGTGTTGGCAGCATATTTAAATAAATGGACTTTATTAACGCAGCACACATTAATGTGTTCATTCAACCCATTGCAATGCTGTGAATGAGCTATACTTCTTACCATTGACATTTCTAAGGGCTGCAGTTCCTCTGAGCTCCACAAGATGGTGATCTCACTTCAACCCAGACAGGAAGTCTCTATGGTAAACAGGAAGTGATGTCAGGTACAGACAGGAAGTGATGTCAGGTATAAATAGGAAGTTCCGGGTGAGAGGTGAGTCGGGATGAAGTAGAGAGGAGACGTCGCTGAAAGAGGCAGCTGAGGAGGTAATAAGATCTTATTTACTATTTACACCCAGTAACCCCCCCCGTCATGTCCGTCCTCTTCCTCCATAGTCACTGTGACCTCTTTTATCTCCAGCAGATGATGATACGCACATATATAGTGTGGAAACCTAGATTACCCCTTCAGGGGCAGAATATATATATATATATATCTTAATTATCTATTATCATCCATACCTGTCTAGGCAGAAGCCTGTATAGATCAAATGACGGCACCAATGAGGATGGAGGAGGACCGGAGTCACATGACTGAGAAGATACTAAACCTCACCCTGGAGATCATCTACCTGCTGACCGGAGAGGTGAGGAGGATTCTAGGAGGTCACATGACATCACTCTTATCTCTATTAATAAAACACAGACCTGACCGGAGAGGTGAGGAGGATTCTGGGAGGTCACATGACATCACTCTTATCTCTATTAATAAAACACAGACCTGACCGGAGAGGTGAGGAGGATTCTGGGAGGTCACATGACATCACTCTTATCTCTATTAATAAAACACAGACCTGACCGGAGAGGTGAGGAGGATTCTGGGAGGTCACATGACATCACTCTTATCTCTGTTAATAATACACAGACCTGACCGGAGAGGTGAGGAGGATTCTGGGAGGTCACATGACATCACTCTTATCTCTATTAATAATACACAGACCTGACCGGAGAGGTGAGGAGGATTCTGGGAGGTCACATGACATCACTCTTATCTCTATTAATAATACACAGACCTGACTGGAGAGGTGAGGGGGATTCTGGGATTCTAACATGATATTCCTATTGGTTCCCCAATACAGAGATTTCCTTCTGTGGAGTTTGGTGGTCAGGTAACCATCACAGTGCCTTCACCTCCCTTCCTGATAACTTGTAAAAAAAATAAGAAGATTCTAGAAGTCACCAAGAAGATCACGGAGCTGCTGACAGGAGAGGTGAGGAGGATTCTGGGAATTCTGGGACATTATCCAGTAACAGACAAGGGATGTGTCTGGATGGTGACTGTATCATTGTGTGTGTCAGGATGTCACTGTCTATTTCTTTATATAGAAGTATTTAGAAGGACACAAGGATCTCTACAAGGACGTCATGATGGACAATCAGCCGCCCCTCACATCACCGGGTAAGAGGAGACTTTATTGTAAAGGAGAGAGCAGTACGGAGGCTCCACCTAGATCCCCCATCATCTGATAAACACATAGAAACAATGTATTCAGTCAGTGTGTGTGTTTCCTACAGATGGATCCAGTAATGGGAACCCACCAGAGAGATGTCACGGGGATGACAATATTGTTGTTAAAGAAGAGTATAAAGAGGACGATGAGGAGTATGGAGTGATGAAGGAGCTTTCTGAAGGACACAAGGATATGATGGAACCACCTAATTCCAGGAACCCACCAGAGAGATGTCCCCGTCCTCTGTATTCCCGGGATCCCACACAGGAAGGTCACACCATCCCCCACCATCATCAGGTAGATGAGGAACAATCACTGATAGTATCATTAGGATCTGTACATTATCTGCATTGTTACCATTGATGTCATTTTTATTATATATTCAGAGTGGAAACCTGAAAGATACTAAAGGTGAGGTTAAAGAAGAAGAAGATGAGATAAAAGATGAGGATGGGGTGATGGAGGCGTCAGAGATTCCAAAAGGACACAAAGATCTGTACCAGGACACCATAGTGGAGACATCCATCAATAGGAACTCGCCAGAGAGATGTCCCCGTCCTATGTATTCCCGGGATTCTACAGAGGAAGGTCACACCATCCCCCACCATCATCAGGTAGATAATTGACAATTATTGGTAGTTATGATTTATACACAGCATGTTTGTTACAATTAATGTTTTATTATATATTCAGGGTGAAAACTTTGAGAACTATAATATTGTTGTTAAAGAAGAGTATGATGAGGAGTATGGAGTGATGGAGGAGTTTTTGGGTGGACACAATGATATGATGGAGCCACTTGATACCAGGAACCCACCGGAGAGATGTCCCCGCCCTCTGTATTCCTGGGATTCCACACAGGAAGATGAGGATTCTGAGGTATGTTTGACTTGACAAATCGTAAACCATAAAAGAGAAAAAACACATCATTACTGTATATCGTACAGATTGTAAATACATTTGCATTTTTGTTTTTGATGTTTTTTAGGATGAAGACCGTATTTCTAAAATAGAAGAAAACAGGGGAAAAAATCAGAAGTCGTCACTGAACAACCCGTCTTATAAAGAGGAGGAAACCCTTCCAGAGGTTAGCGCAGGTAAGAACCACTGAACAGTAATGGGTGTCCTATAAGGTGTCAGGATGTCACTGTCTATTTCTCCATGGAGGAGTGGGAGTATTTAGAAGGACACAAGGATCTCTACAAGGACGTCATGATGGACAATCAGCCGCCCCTCACATCACCGGGTAAGAGGAGACTTTATTGTAAAGAAGAGAGCAGTACGGAGGGTCCACCTAGACCTCCCCCATCCAACAAATGAGGAGGAGATACTGTACACCATATGAAAGGTCCATCTCCATTCCTCAATATAATGTCATGTTCCCAACATATGAGGAGGAGATACCCATGGAGACGCTCCTCAATACCTTCTCGAGAAAATAAAACACTACACACCCAATCGCAGTCTTTGAACGTCTAACCAAAACCTCCTCCTCATTCCCAAATCCCGCTACAAATCAAAGGGGGAACAGAGATTCGCTGTCCTAGGACCACGGCTATGGAACGCTCTACCAACCTACATCCGCATGGAAGAAAACCATCAGGCCTTCAGGAAAAAACTCAAGACCACCTCTTCTAAGAAGCTTGACAACAAAGCACGAATACAGCGCCTTGAGGCGATTCAGTTCGCATTGTAGCGCTATACAAATTATTCATACTGTACACCATATGAAAGGTCCATCTCCATTCCTCCAATATAACGTCATGTTCCCAACAAATGAGGAGGAGATACTGTACACCATATGAAAGGTCCATCTCCATTCCTCCAATATAACGTCATGTTCCCAACAAATGAGGAGGAGATACTGTACACCATATGAAAGGTCCATCTCCATTCCTCAATATAATGTCATGTTCCCAACAAATGAGGGGGAGATACTGTACACCATATGAAAGGTCCATCTCCATTCCTCAATATAACGTCATGTTCCCAACAAATGAGGAGGAGATACTGTACACCATATGAAAGGTCCATCTCCATTCCTCCAATATAACGTCATGTTCCCAACAAATGAGGAGGAGATACTGTACACCATATGAAAGGTCCATCTCCATTCCTCCAATATAACGTCATGTTCCCAACAAATGAGGAGGAGATACTGTACACCATATGAAAGGTCCATCTCCATTCCTCCAATATAACGTCATGTTCCCAACAAATGAGGAGGAGATACTGTACACCATATGAAAGGTCCATCTCCATTCCCCAATATAATGTCATGTTCCCAACAAATGAGGAGGAGATACTGTACACCATATGAAAGGTCCATCTCCATTCCTCCAATATAACGTCATGTTCCCAACAAATGAGGAGGAGATACTGTACACCATATGAAAGGTCCATCTCCATTCCTCCAATATAACGTCATGTTCCCAACAAATGAGGAGGAGATACTGTACACCATATGAAAGGTCCATCTCCATTCCTCCAATATAACGTCATGTTCCCAACAAATGAGGAGGAGATACTGTACACCACATGAAAGGTCCATCTCCATTCCCCAATATAACGTCATGTTCCCAACAAATGAGGAGGAGATACTGTACACCATATGAAAGGTCCATCTCCATTCCTCCAATATAACGTCATGTTCCCAACAAATGAGGAGGAGATACTGTACACCATATGAAAGGTCCATCTCCATTCCCCAATATAACGTCATGTTCCCAACAAATGAGGGGGAGATACTGTACACCATATGAAAGGTCCATCTCCATTCCTCCAATATAACGTCATGTTCCCAACAAATGAGGAGGAGATACTGTACACCATATGAAAGGTCCATCTCCATTCCTCAATATAATGTCATGTTCCCAACAAATGAGGAGGAGATACTGTACACCATATGAAAGGTCCATCTCCATTCCTCAATATAATGTCATGTTCCCAACAAATGAGGAGGAGATACTGTACACCATATGAAAGGTCCATCTCCATTCCCCAATATAACGTCATGTTCCCAACAAATGAGGAGGAGATACTGTACACCATATGAAAGGTCCATCTCCATTCCTCCAATATAACGTCATGTTCCCAACAAATGAGGAGGAGATACTGTACACCATATGAAAGGTCCATCTCCATTCCTCAATATAACGTCATGTTCCCAACAAATGAGGGGGAGATACTGTACACCATATGAAAGGTCCATCTCCATTCCTCCAATATAACGTCATGTTCCCAACAAATGAGGAGGAGATACTGTACACCATATGAAAGGTCCATCTCCATTCCTCCAATATAACGTCATGTTCCCAACAAATGAGGAGGAGATACTGTACACCATATGAAAGGTCCATCTCCATTCCTCCAATATAACGTCATGTTCCCAACAAATGAGGGGGAGATACTGTACACCATATGAAAGGTCCATCTCCATTCCCCAATATAACGTCATGTTCCCAACAAATGAGGGGGAGATACTGTACACCATATGAAAGGTCCATCTCCATTCCTCACCGATGACCTCCATACACGATGACAGACTGTAGAACACGAACAATTGATATACGTTTGTTGATAATGATGATGTTTTTCTCTCTCACAGATGGAGGTGATGTTGGGAATTCCTCAGAAGGGTCTCGGATGTCCTCTGCAGATTATGACGGAGAAGATAACGGAATTCCGGGAGATTCTCAGAACGAGAAACCTTTTTTGTGCTCGGAGTGCGGTCAAAGTTTCAAATGGAAAACCAGCCTGGAACGACACATGAGAGTTCACACCGGTGAGACTTTTCCATGTGAAGAGTGCGGGAAACGTTTTAGGCAGAAGGACAGGCTCAAGGCACACCTGAGGATCCACACGGGGGAAAAGCTGCATATTTGTACGGAGTGCGGGAAGTGTTTTGTGTGGAAAGATTCACTCATCAGACACCTGAGAATCCACACCGGCGAGAAGCCGTTTTCCTGTCTAGACTGCGGGAAATCCTTCACTCAGAAAAGCAATCTTTGGAGCCATCAGAAAGTTCACATAGAGAAGACTTCCATGTCATTTTCGGAGTGCGGGAACTCTCTTGATTATACATCGGAACTTCCCATACATCAGAGAGCCCAAGCCAGTAAGATGTTGTCGTGCTCGGAATGTGGAAAACTGTGTGTCAGTAAATCTGAACTTACCATACACCAGAGAAGTCACACCGGTGAGATGCCGTTTTTATGCCCGGAGTGCGGGAAGTGTTTCTCGCGACAAGGGAGCTTAACTAGTCACATGAAAATGCACACTGGAGATAAGCCGTTCTCCTGTCCGGTGTGCGGGAAATCCTACGGCCGGAAAAGTGAACTCGGTATACACCTGAACGGTCACACGGGCCAACATCGCTTTTCGTGCTCAGAGTGCGGGAAAGGTTTCTCTCACAAGGAAAAATTTCGCAGACACCAGAGAACCCACACGGGCGAGCGGCCTTACACCTGTTCGGAGTGCGGAAAAGGCTACCAACAGAATTCGCACCTTCTGGAACACCTAAGACGGCACACCGGAGTATGCCCGTTCCCGTGCTCGGTGTGCGGGAAGAGTTTCCCTCTGCAATCTGCTCTTGATAAACATCAGATCAGGCACACCGGGGAGCGCCCCGCTTCAAAGAAATCCAATGCTGATAAAGGACGCCTCCGTAGGCAGCGGAAAAAAAGTCACACGGGTCAGCGTTCCCTTTCCTGACCAAAGTGCGGGAAATGTTTCACTGATAGACGGGGACCTTGCTGTTCACCAATTCACAAGGGTCAGTGAAGACACCACGGAGGTGGGCAACCTCCTCCATGCTCTCGAAGCGCTAAAGGTTTCCTCCAGAAATGTGACTTCAGTGAGAACTTTCCTAGCGGCCCCGGGGCATCGGAGCCAAGGAGATACACCAATTCTATGAGCTCATTGGCTCCCGCTAGGCTCCTCCCATAAGGTAAGGAGGTTCCCACCAATGGGTCCTCAGGAAATGACTCGTCCCAGGATCCCTTCACTGATATCATGGGGGGACTACTAGTCCCAGGATCCCTTCACTTATATCATGGGGGGACTACTAGTCCCAGGATCCCTTCACTGATATCATGGGGAGACTACTAGTCCTAGGATCCCTCCACTGATATCATGGGAGACTACTAGTCCCAGGATCCCTCCGCTTATATCATGGGAGACTACTAGTCCCAGGATCCCTCCGCTGATATCATGGGGGGACTACTAGTCCCAGGATCCCTCCGCTGATATCATGGGGGGACTACTAGTCCCAGGATCCCTCCGCTGATATCATGGGGGGACTACTAGTCCCAGGATCCCTCCGCTTATATCATGGGGAGACTACTAGTCCCAGGATCCCGTCACTGATATCATGGGGGGACTACTAGTCCCAGGATCCCTTCACTGATATCATGGGGGGACTACTAGTCCCAGGATCCCTTCACTGATATCATGGGGGGACTACTAGTCCCAGGATCCCTCCACTGATATAATGGGGGGACTACTAGTCCCAGGATCCCTTCACTTATATAATGGGGGACTACAAGAATCCAACGGAAGCACCAAGCCAAAAAGGTAAAGAGTCCAAAATGCTTTAATGATTCTTCTGCAACATCACGTTGAATATCCAACGCGTTTCGGAGGCCGAAAGCTCCTCCTTCATCAGGACTTAAGACTGAAAAAAGCTTTTATCGACTCAAGGATATATTTTGTAGCAAAATTCTCTGTATTCAAACGTATATTAACCACTTCACGTCCGGAGCAATGTCTCCCACATGTTAAAACCTGCATTTTTTTTTTTTTTTTCATTAGGAAACGGAAACCTCTTTATATTGTCTGAAAGAAAATGACCTGTAAAATTAAACGTTTGCAAATGTCTTTTTTTTTTTTTTTATGTTGCACCACGATTAATAACTTTATTAATTTTTTTAGGAAAATTACAATAAAATGAATGTTAGTGCATACAAATACAATAAAGTACTCATTTTTTAGGAAGAAATGGGTTTGTGTCGAGTAAATAGATGCCAAACGCGCCAAGCCTCCAAACTGGTGGATTTTCCAGGCCCTCCTAGCCGGCCTCCTGGTGACTTGCCCTGTAGTGTGGCCCTGATGCCCATCAATGCAGCGACACATTAGGTAGGACATCTATCTAGCCCCGCATACAGGCTAGTTTTGGGCCTTTAAAGCTCGGCTTCCATTCTTGCAACCCCCAAAGTCGTGCTTTTTTTGCCGCGACTTGAAGCAATGCCTGTGTATTCTTGAGGTCTATGGACCTCGAGTCGCAATCAAACTGGGACCAAAGTAGTGCAGGGACTGCTTTGAAGTCGCTCAGATATGAACGGTACTCATTGGAAATCGCGGGGTACGACTTGTCGTGCGACTTTTCAGTCCCAAGTCGCATGTAAAAACGCACTAGTGGAAACCGAGCCTAAGCCCGGTCCGGTCATCAACTAGGCAGGACTAAAACAGTACTTATCTTTCTACTGCCTAAGTAGGACTCACTACAGGGCAATGCAGGTAAGGCAGGCCAGGTGGACAGCCACCTCGACGTATCTTCAGGCCGTGACCTTTAACCGCTTCCCGACCGCCTCCTGCACATATACGTCGGCAGAATGGCACGGCTAGGCAAAAGCAGGTACGTTGTCCTTTAATTGCCTAGCCGTGGGGCGCGCTTGCGACCCGGTCGGGAGCTCCGTGACCCCGGCCGTGAGACCAGCGGACCCGATCGCCGCTGGTGTCCCGCGATCGGGTCACAGAGCTGAAGAACGGGGAGAGGTCTGTGTAAACAAACCTCTCCCCACGCTTCCTACTCTGCCTGTCATTGATCGGCTGTTCCCGGTCATCGGGAAAGCCGATCAATGATGCCAGACATCAGCCCCGCCCCCTAATGTTAAAAAAAATACACACGCCACAGCCCATAACCCCTCCCCCTAGTGGTTAATTCTTTCTCTGCATGTGTCATTTACACAGGAATCAATGCATTTAAATAGCACTGATTGCTGTATAAATGACAATGGTCCCAAAAATTTGTCAAAAATGTCCGATGTGTCCGCCATAATGTCGCAGTCACAATAAAAATCGCTGATCGCCGCCATTACTAGTAAAAAAAAAAAAATATTAATAAAAATGCTATAAAACTATCCCCTATTTTGTAAACGCTATAACTTTTGCGCAAACCAATCAATAATCGCTAATTGCGATTTTTTTTTTTTACCAAAAATATGTAGAAGAATACGTATCGGCCTAAACTGAGGAAAAAAAATGTTTTTTTATATATTTTTTGGGGATATTTATTATAGCAAAAAGTAACAAATATTGAATTTTTTAAAAAATTGTCGCTCTATTTTTGTTTATAGCGCAAAAAATAAAAACCGCAGAGGCGATCAAATACCACCAAAAGAAAGCTCTATTTGTGGGGAAAAAAGGACGTCAATTTTGTTTGGGAGCCACGTCGCACGACCGCCCAATTGTCAGTTATAGCGACGCAGTGCCGAATCGCAAAAAGGGGCCTGGTCCTTTGGCTGCCAATTGGTCCGGGGCTGAAGTGGTTAAGCTGTAACTGTGAAGGAATGTAATGTACATAATGATAATCAGAAAATGTCTATTTGCTTATATGTATACATGTTTCTATGCAACTCCTTACTTATTATATAGTATACAGATTGGTTCTGTTTGGAACTAAAGATGGCGGGTACCCCCTGCCTCCCACACGTTAGAGCAGGGGTCTCCAAACTGTTCAAACAAAGGGCCACTTTATTGTCCTTCAGACTTTAGGAGGGCCGGATTGTGGCCAGCAGGGGTAGAAAATGTCACGGGCCCAGCATCATTGACAATAAATATGGCCTCAGGGTTGGTGGTCAATAGGAGGAGTATTCCCCATGTTAGTAGAAGGAATAGTATTCCATCATTGGTATCGGTGGAAGATCTAATTCCCAATTGTTGGTGTCAGTGAGAGGAATAGTGCCTCATATCAGTGGAAGGAGTTTTGCCCCAAGGGCCACATAAAAGCTAGCAAAGGGCCACATCTGGCCCTCGGGCCACAGTTTGGAGACCCCTGCGTTAGAGGAATGCAGACGTGACGACAGAACCAAACTTCAAGCATCAAGTCTCTCCATTTCTCTTGTATTTCAACCAATGAGATGTACCTATTAGACTGACATAGCAATGACGTATCTTTGTGTATAAAACATTAACACCGCCCAGGAATAAATCAGAAGTAACCGATCTGAGCGCTGTGTCAGAGAGTTTCGCTTCTAGAAGGCATGCATGTACATACTTTTTAATTAGAAACAGCAGCAGATAACCTGGAACTAGACTGTAGTTCTTATCCACTACAATTGGCGCCCAACGTGGGACCTCCAGGCTTCAATCGAAGGGAGACCACATTCCAGGACTGAAACAACTGGCCAAATCAGAGCAAGGGGGTTAAGCGTGCAGCCCTAACAGTACGGTGGGCATATTTATTCTTACCACTGTACGACTTCTCTGATTGGGCTGGTTTATTTTGTCCTGTTGGCTCCTTTTAGATTGTTCAAAGAGGCAGGTAACTTATTTCTCGCCTGGGGCTGTTTTAACGAACCTGCCAATGGTGTTCTGCTGACTGTATTATCTGTTCAGTGTCTGTCATCCTGAAGGACTGCAACTCGGCACACTTAAAGTGCAGCTGCAGGTGTGTGTGTATCCTCACCCCCGGATGAGCTGTCTGCCTCTGGTGGCGAGATGGAATTCTGCAGCTAATGTTTATAGACGGGTTACTCGACATTGACAGTGTAGGACCTCTGAGGGTTTTCTCAGCTGCTGGAGCTTCACAGTCTGAATGTAGAGTTGCGGGTATGTGTGTCCTGCCTTAGGTGAGCCCCTGGCAGGAATCCTGCAACAAACGTCTATAAACGGTTTTCTCAGGTGAGCTGTCTGCCCCTGGCAGGAATCCTGCAACAAACGTCTATAAACGGTTCTCAGGTGAGCTGTCTGCCCCTGGCAGGAATCCTGCAACAAACGTCTATAAACTGTTCTCAGGTGAGCTGTCTGCCCCTGGCAGGAATCCTGCAACAAACGTCTATAAACGGTTCTCAGGTGAGCTGTCTGCCCCTGGCAGGAATCCTGCAACAAACGTCTATAAACGGTTCTCAGGTGAGCTGTCTGCCCCTGGCAGGAATCCTGCAACAAACGTCTATAAACTGTTCTCAGGTGAGCTGTCTGCCCCTGGCAGGAATCCTGCAACAAACGTCTATAAACGGTTCTCAGGTGAGCTGTCTGCCCCTGGCAGGAATCCTGCAACAAACGTCTATAAACTGTTCTCCGGGGAGCTGTCTGCACCTGGCAGGAATCCTGCAACAAACGTCTATAAACTGTTCTCAGGTGAGCTGTCTGCCCCTGGCAGGAATCCTGCAACAAACGTCTATAAACGGTTCTCAGGTGAGCTGTCTGCCCCTGGCAGGAATCCTGCAACAAACGTCTATAAACTGTTCTCCGGGGAGCTGTCTGCACCTGGCAGGAATCCTGCAACAAACGTCTATAAACGGTTCTCAGGTGAGCTGTCTGCCCCTGGCAGGAATCCTGCAACAAATGACTATAAACGGTTCTCAGGTGGGCTGTCTGCCCCTGGCAGGAATCCTGCAACAAACGTCTATAAATGGTTCTCAGGTGAGCTGTCTGCCCCTGGCAGGAATCCTGCAACAAACGTCTATAAACGGTTCTGAGGTGAGCTGTCTGCCCCTGGTAGGAATCCTGCAACAAACGTCTATAAACGGTTCTCAGGTGAGCTGTCTGCCCCTGGCAGGAATCCAGCAACAAACATCTATAAACGGTTCTGAGGTGAGCTGTCTGCCCCTGGCAGGAATCCTGCAACAAACATCTATAAACGGTTTTCTCAGGTGAGCTGCCCCTGAGGGTTTTCTCAGCTGCTGGAGCTTTGCAGTTCAAAGGATGACAGGTGTAGTGTTGTAATGTCCTGTCCTAAATGTGGATTAATGTTTGACATCAATGTGGGTAGCTGGGGTTCGATAAAGTCAAACAGCCAGGAGCGTGCGAGGAGACAGGGATCGGAGCCTGTTGGTTTCTTCCTCGCAGAAATGCGAGCCCCCACCCTAGGAATTCTTTGATAATACAGCAGTGGAAGAGGAGTATTAACCCATTAGTTGTCTGTATTCTCCTCTGAAGCCGTCTGCTGAAAGAGAGAGAGAAGGGAATGCTAGCATGTGATATTGAGGAGAGAAGATGTTGAAATAGTTAACAAAGTTGTGTTACGTTGCTAATGTTGTGGATTTATTAATGCTTTGATAAAATGACTATTTCTATTGTATATGTGTGACGGATCCTTTTCCTCACTCCGCTGAGGCTTCCTTCAGTAATTCTGCTTCCTCCAATCTGACCATCAGAGAGAGGTATTCTAGCTGCATCAAATACAAGTCTAGCCGAAAATAGCTTGTATAATCTTGAACTGCTTTATTTTGACAGAATACAGCCTTTTTATATACATTTAACACAAAGGGTTGATAATGAGGTGGGGCTGCTCATGGATTCTTCCCCCTCCCCTATAGCCACAACTCAAAAGACAATAACACAATCAACATTCCAATTAACCCAGCAGCCTAGGTGACCAGACAGTCCGTCTCCAGATCAGCCTTTTCAAGGATTGTGTATTGTTTAACATTTACACTCAAGAACACAGACTCTCCAAAATGCAACAAAAAGATTAATTATATCAATGTGGACAGAAAAAGGTCCTTGCAGCCAGTGCCCATGACAATATGTATAATGCCAAATCTCCTTACTCAAATTGAAGTAACTAGAGACCCCCCCCCCCCCCCTTCCATCGAGTGGGTTCAGGAGTCCAATACAAGACATCAACAGACAAACCTGGATGAAACTGGCTAAGACCCCTTAGATAAGAATCCTCCAATCTACAGATGACAACACAGGCAGACCTGGATGAATATGACTGGGAGATGAAACACCTTGATAAGAGTCTTCCAATCCACAGATGACAACACAACTAGACTTTGAATATGTCTTTGCAAACAATGAGTCGTCTTCTCACTATAAAGGGGGCTATGTGCCCAGAGCAATAAAGAGGAAGTTTCACTTTGAACAGTGCGTGTCAGTGTGCTTCGCTTCCTACCATGCATGCATGAACATTTTGAAATTAGACCAGGTGCAGATAACTCGGTTCAGACATTTTAGTCTGAAAATTCATTACACTAAAGAAACAGGGAGGAATCCTGTGTGATAAAGAAAATTGGATAAAGGAAGTTAAGAAAGCTGGCAATTGTATTATGTATCACAGAATTTATGATATGCAAAAACCTGAAACAGAGGAGGGGAGGGGCAACCCGAACACCTACTCCCTTCTCACCACTCCAGCCCAAGCACAACCCACTGTGACAACTCTGCAAGGGGCACAGAACTCTCCAAGCCAGTTTGCAAAAGCTATGGCTATCATCCTTGACACATAACAAGAGGATCACCCGGAAGTGATTCTCCTCCAATATGTTGATGACCTTCTCCCCTGTGCAGATTACTTCCCCACTGTTGAAGTCACCTCAGAAAGCCTGTTGTGCTATTTTGCCAAAGAGGGTTGCAAAGCCTCAAAGCCCAAATTGCAGTGGTGCTAAACATCTGTCGTTTTCCTTGGCCACTGTCTTGTCCCATGTGACAAGACACCTCACTGAAGACAGGGTGAAAGCAATCTCTGACATCCCACCGCCACAAGGCCAGAAGCCCCCTCATGCCTTCCTTGGACTAATTTCCTATTGCAGAACATGGATTCTAGAAGCCTCCCTACTGATGCAACCTTTGTATGATGCTCTGAAATCAGACCCCTTCCAGATGTCTCCTGAAGCAATATCCAACTTTGAGGCCTTCAAGCGCACCATCTCTGGCGCTAGGGCTCCCAGACTACGATAAAACGTTCAAGCCCTTTGTATCCGAATGTCTGGGACATGCTGCAGGTGTACTCACCCAATCACACGGCATCTGCCTACACCCCATAGGATACTATTACTGTCGGCTGGATATGATAGCAAGAGGAGGCCCATCGTGTCTGCGAGCTGTCTTTGGGGCACAAACCTTGTTTGACAAAACTTCGGACTTGGTCCTCGGACACTGCCTCGTTCTGCTTGCTCCCCACGACATTGCTACCATACTCAACCAAGATCCAGCCGAAACATCTGTCCACTGCCAGACACTTGAGACTCCTGTGTTCCCTCCTACTGGACAGCATTACTCTATTACGTTGTCAAACACTGAACCCTACCACCCTTCTTCCACTTCTCGAGGGGGGAAAGGAGGAGGAGTCAAGTCTTGACTTGTCACCCCATGACTGCATCGAACTAATGCGGCTGGAAACCACGCATCTCCCCACCGTGAGTGAAATTCCCCTGCAGGATCCAGGTCACCACTGAAAACTCGGTTCTCCAAACTGAAGCCTTACCACCGGTGATGTCTGCACAGGTGGCAGAGCTGCAAGCACTTACTACAGCATGTAAATTGGCAGAGGGAAAAAAAGCCAACCTTTATACGGACTCAAGATATGCTTTCAGCGTTGCCCATGCTTTTGGTGTTAATTGGAAGGACAGAGGGTTCCTGACGGCTGCAGGAACACCTGTGAAACACAGCTCAGCCATTAAGGACTTGATGGACGCCCTGCTTCTCCCAACCCAAGTGACTATTCTAAAAGTAAAGCACACAACAAACTCAACTCGAAGGAAGCTCGAGGCAATCATCTAGCCGATTCAGCTGCCAAACAGACAGCCAGTGGTCCACGGGAAGTGGACAGCAGGGTGGTAGAAGAAGACCACCCTGTGCTTACCCTACAGACTGTCCCACTGACCCGGAACCTAGTCAGAGGAGGAAGCGAGCAGCTCTCTCCGGAAGCTTTGACCCTCATGTGTAGATAGAGGCCAAGGCCTGATGAATTCAAAACCTCAGAGCAGGGGGACATGGAGACCAATAAAACCCCCACAGAGGTTCTCACCCTTCTTCCACACTTTATCCAGAGCAATGAACACACATTTGGATGGAGTTCTTTATATAGAGCTTGGAATGGATCAGCAAAGTCCCTTCAGATGTCTTCTGAATGACTTAATACTTTTAAAATGTTCTTTTGCATTGGAGATCGTAATCTTCCTTCCATGTGATCCTAAAAGTGGGAAGATTGTACAGATTATATTGCATTCAATTAACGTGTCATTAATATACAATATACCGTATATACTCGAGTATAAGCCGAGTTTTTCAGCACACTTTTTTGTTCTGAAAATGCCCCCCCTCGGCTTATACGCGAGTCAAGCATTTTTCTGCAGCAGAGAATGACATTTTCCGACCCGACTTTCGGGCCCCGTATCTCGGGGCCACCCGGTACTAGGAACCCAGTCGAACTAGCACTACAAACTGACTTTGGGGCCCCCTACCAAAATTTGGTTCGTAAACCCAGTTGAACTAGCACTACAACATATTCAATGGGGTTCCTACCACCAAGTGGCCCTGAGATACGGAGCCCCAAAGTCGGTTCGTAAAATGTCATTCTCTGCTGCAGAAAACATTTTCGGAACCGAATTTGGGGCCCCGTATTTCGGCGCCACTTGGTGCTAGGAACCCCATATCTTGGATATGTTGTAGTGCTAGTTCCACTGGGTTTGCAATCCAAATTTTGGGTTTCTAGCACTAAGTGGCCCCGAGATACGGGGCCCCAAAATCAGTCAACTGTGTCCACCTGCAGCAATGTCATTTTGTGACCCTTTGGGTTTTGGCTGCAGCTAGGGGGCATCTATGAACCCTTAACTACCGAGTTTGAAATTCGGGGGACCTATGGCTGTAAATGGGCACAGTGAGGCTGCAAATGGGCATTGTTGACCGTCTTTTCCACTTACAGTAGCTGCGCATTTCTCACCCTAGGCTTATACTCGAGTCAATACGTTTTCCCAGTTTTTTGTGGTAAAATTAGGTGCCTCGGCTTATATTCGGGTCGGCTTATACTCGAGTATATATGGTATATCAATTCAAATGTGCGAGCAAATTAAAGCCCCATCTGAGCCCAAAAAATTATGTGTAATAAAAAAAGTGTGGAAGAAAAGAAAAGCTCTGGGACTGAAGGGGATGTAGGGAGGAAAAATAGTCCTGGGGACTTAAGGAGTTAACTGTAATGTGATCTGAATCTGCAAGAAGTACAAGGAGGCCAAAAAGAATGACCGCAGTCCCTATCGCATCCACAAGGTGGCAATGTCGTGGAATGCATGCAGGAAGTCTCTATGACCACCCCAGACAGGAAGTGATGTCAGGTACAGACAGGAAGTGATGTCAGGTATAAATAAGAAGTTCCGGGTCAGAAGTAGGTTGGAAGGAAGTAGAGAGGAGACGTTGCTGGGACAGATGAAGAGGTAATAAGATACTATAGAAGTAATAATGAATATATATAAAATTGATATCCACCTATGTACGCATACATATACTCACGGATAGAGATAAATATTACATAATCAATAAATATAACAATCGGATCCAATATTGGAGCCCACCAATAAAGATCCTACACAATACGTCTGGGTTTATCGTTGTTGTATGGATCTACCAGCACCGGGAGCCAATTTACTGAGTGTTAGGAACATGAAAATGATATATAGAAGACTCGCCTGAATCTGCCCTATGGCGGCTGTGTCGGTACATGGAAGAAGCCACCTTATGACATGACTACGTATGACTGAACACATCATATATCACTGGATCACAAAGGACGCCTCAACCATCCGGCACACTTACCGTTCATATGGTCAGCCTTAGAGACTGTACAAGTCCCCAGTTGTGTGGGCTGTGCTGGGTGGGATGGGGTAGACGATGCTACGTTTGTGTTGAGGTTGGTACCAGTTGCTGTGACTGGTCAGGATGGTTGGAGGTGGCTGTGACTCCTCAAAAAGTTAATATGTAGAAGTTTTTGGAGGCCATGGGTTGGGGTGGAATAGGGAAGGTCTAGGTCTTTGTCCATCCAGGTGGGGGATTTCCATGGAGCCAAGAGGTGAGCAGGCGACACTAATTTCTCCAGTCACACCTATGATCAGAACACATAAAAACATGGACTGTCTCAGTGAGGAACACAAATATATACTAATAAAGTCCAAAAAATGTTCAGCTTCACATAGAAAAGGAAAGTTTGTGTGAGCTCTATGAAATCCTCCATCCTGGGGATCTCCTATTCCCTTAATACTTCTTATACCTGATGGAGATGATGTAACAACACCAAGAGCTTTCTTTTCATTCTGGAGAGCACTGATTCTTGGAGATAATAACATTTTCAGTTTATGACCCATCTATGAAGAGGAGAATACTGTACAGACCACATGACCACCTCCAATGAGGATGGAGGAGAACCAAAGTCACAGCATGGAGAAGATACTAAACCTCACCCTGGAGATCATCTACCTGCTGACCGGAGAGGTGAGGGGGATTCTGGGAGGTCACATGACATCACTCTTATCTCTATTAATAAAACACAGACCTGACCGGAGAGGTGAGGAGGATTCTGGGAGGTCACATGACATCACTCTTATCTCTATTAATAAAACACAGACCTGACCGGAGAGGTGAGGAGGATTCTGGGAGGTCACATGACATCACTCTTATCTCTATTAATAAAACACAGACCTGACCGGAGAGGTGAGGGGGATTCTGGGAGGTCACATGACATCACTCTTATCTCTATTAATAAAACACAGACCTGACCGGAGAGGTGAGGAGGATTCTGGGAGGTCACATGACATCACTCTTATCTCTATTAATAAAACACAGACCTGACCGGAGAGGTGAGGAGGATTCTGGGAGGTCACATGACATCACTCTTATCTCTATTAATAAAACAGACCTGACCGGAGAGGTGAGGGGGATTCTGGGAGGTCACATGACATCACTCTTATCTCTATTAATAATACACAGACCTGACCGGAGAGGTGAGGAGGATTCTGGGAGGTCACATGACATCACTCTTATCTCTATTAATAATACACAGACCTGACCGGAGAGGTGAGGGGGATTCTGGGAGGTCACATGACATCACTCTAATCTCTATTAATAAAACACAGACCTGACCGGAGAGGTGAGGAGGATTCTGGGAGGTCACATGACATCACTCTTATCTCTATTAATAAAACAGACCTGACCGGAGAGGTGAGGAGGATTCTGGGAGGTCACATGACATCACTCTTATCTCTATTAATAATACACAGACCTGACCGGAGAGGTGAGGAGGATTCTGGGAGGTCACATGACATCACTCTTATCTCTATTAATAATACACAGACCTGACCGGAGAGGTGAGGAGGATTCTGGGATTCTAACATGATATTCCTATTGGTTCTCCAATACAGAGATTTCCTCTGGTGAAGTCAGGTGATCATATGACCATCACAGTGCCTCCATGTGACTCCCTAAAACCTGAGAGACACAACATGGAGAAGATTCTAGAAGTCACCAAGAAGATGATGGAGCTGCTGACAGGAGAGGTGAGGAGGATTCTGGGAATTCTTGGCCAAGAGATGTGTCTGGGTGGTGACTGTATCATTGTGTGTGTCTAGTTCCTAAAATGTGTCACTGTCTATTTCTCCATGGAGGAGTGGGAGTATTTAGAAGGACACAAGGATCTCTACAAGGACGTCATGATGGACAATCAGCCGCCCCTCACATCACCGGGTAAGAGGAGACTTTATTGTAAAGGAGAGAGCAGTACGGAGGCTCCACCTAGATCCCCCATCATCTGATAAACACATAGAAACAATGTATTCAGTCAGTGTGTGTGTTTCCTACAGATGGATCCAGTAATGAGAACCTACCTGAGGGATGTCACAAGGATGACAATATTGTGGTTAAAGAAGAGTATAAAGAGGATGATGAGGAGTATGGAGTGATGAAGGAGCTTTCTGAAGGACACAAGGATATGATGGAGCCACCAAATACCAGGAACCCACCAGAGAGATGTCCCCATCCTCTGTATTCCTGGGATTTCACACAGGAAGGTCACACCATCCCCCACCATCATCAGGTAGATGAGGAACAATCACTGATAGTATCATTAGGATCTGTACATTATCTGCATTGTTACCATTGATGTCATTTTTATTATATATTCAGAGTGGAAACCTGAGAGATCCTAAAGGTGAGATTAATGAAGAGATAAAAGAGGAGGATGGGGTGATGGAGGAGTCAGAGTTTCCAAAAGAACACAAAGATCTGTACCAGGACACCACGGTGGAGTCATCCAGCTACAGAAACCCACCAGAGAGATGTCCCCGTCCTCTGTATTCCACACAGGAAGGTCCCACCATCCCCCACCATCATCAGGTAGATAAGAAAAAGTCATTGGTAATGGTGGTTTATACACAAGCTTGTTTGTTACAATGAATGTTTTTTTTTTATCTATTCAGAGTGGAAACCTCGGGGATTATAATATTGTAGTTAAAGAAGAATATAAAGAGGAGGATGGTGTGATCAAGGAGTTTTCCGGACACAAAGATCTCTACAAGGACGTCATGATGGACAATCAGCCGCCCCTCACATCACCGGGTAAGAGGAGACTTTATTGTAAAGGAGAGAGCAGTACGGAGGCTCCACCTAGATCTCTCATCCAACATATGATAAGTAGATACTGTACACCATATAAAAGATCCATCTCCATTCCTCAATATAACGTCATGTTCCCAACAAATGAGGAGGGATACTGTACACCATATGAAAGGTCCATCTCCATTCCTCCAATATAATGTCATGTTCCCAACAAATGAGGAGGAGATACTGTACACCATATGAAAGGTCCATCTCCATTCCTCCAATATAACGTCATGTTCCCAACAAATGAGGAGGAGATACTGTACACCATATGAAAGGTCCATCTCCATTCCTCCAATATGATGTCATGTTCCCAACAAATGAGGAGGAGATACTGTACACCATATGAAAGGTCCAACTCCATTCCTCCAATATAACGTCATGTTCCCAACAAATGAGGAGGAGATACTGTACACCTTATGAAAGGTCCATCTCCATTCCTCCAATATAACGTCATGTCCCAACAAATGAGGAGGAGATACTGTACACCATATGAAAGGTCCATCTCAATTCCTCCAATATAACGTCATGTTCCCAACAAATGAGGAGGAGATACTGTACACCATATGAAAGGTCCATCTCCATTCCTCCAATATAACGTCATGTTCCCAACAAATGAGGAGGAGATACTGTACACCATATGAAAGGTCCATCTCCATTCCACCAATATAACGTCATGTTCAAAACAAATGAGGAGGTGATACTGTACACCATATGAAAGGTCCATCTCCATTCCTCCATATAACGTCATGTTCCCAACAAATGAGGAGGAGATACTGTACACCATATGAAAGGTCCATCTCCATTCCTCCAATATAACGTCATGTTCCCAACAAATGAGGAGGAGATACTGTACACCATATGAAAGGTCCATCTCCATTCCTCCAATATAACGTCATGTTCCCAACAAATGAGGAGGGATACTGTACACCATATGAAAGGTCCATCTCCATTCCTCAATATAACGTCATGTTCCCAACAAATGAGGAGGAGATACTGTACACCATATGAAAGGTCCATCTCCATTCCTCCAATATAACGTCATGTTCCCAACAAATGAGGAGGAGATACTGTACACCATATGAAAGGTCCATCTCCATTCCTCCAATATAACGTCAACAAATGAGGAGGAGATACTGTACACCATATGAAAGGTCATCTCCATTCCTCAATATGTCATGTTCCCAACAAATGAGGAGGAGATACTGTACACCATATGAAAGGTCCATCTCCATTCCTCAATATAACGTCATGTTCCCAACAAATGAGGGGAGATACTGTACACCATATGAAAGGTCCATCTCCATTCCCCAATATAACGTCATGTTCCCAACAAATGAGGAGGAGATACTGTACCATATGAAAGGTCCATCTCCATTCCCCAATATAACGTCATGTTCCCAACAAATGAGGAGGAGATACTGTACACCATATGAAAGGTCCATCTCCATTCCCCAATATAACGTCATGTTCCCAACAAATGAGGAGGAGACACTGTACACCATATGAAAGGTCCATCTCCATTCCTCCAATATAAAGTCATGTTCCCAACAAATGAGGAGGAGATACTGTACACCATATGAAAGGTCCATCTCCATTCCTCAATATAATGTCATGTTCCCAACAAATGAGTAGACATGGGAACTGTCAAAAAATTTGTTTTGTTTCGTTCCGTTTCGTATGTAAAAAAAAATCGTAATTCGTGTACGAAATTCCGTTCGAATTCGTACGAAATACGAATTTCGTACGAATCGTAAAAAAAAATTTGAATCATTAGTAAAGTTACGAATCGTTATCGCGGCTAATGAATTGTCGGTTCCCGTAACACAGAGAACAATTCGAATCCAACTACAAATATCGAATTTCAACTAATATGAAAGAAATTATTATAGCGGATATAACGAATGATTCGAATGAATTCGAGATTCAGTATATCTAATATAGAGAACTGTTCCTGCACAAAGTGTAATTTTTGCAGGAAAAAAAGCTATTTAAAATCACCATACCAGACCCTTAACCGAGCACGCAACCTGGCAGGCCGCAGGAAAAGAGGGGGGGACGAGAGCAGCCCCCCTCCCTCCTGAACCGTACCAGGCCACATGCCCTCAACATTGGGAGGGTGCTTTGGGGTCCCCCCCAAAGCACCTTGTCCCCATGTTGATGAGGACAAGGGCCTCATCCCCACAACCCTGGTTTGGGGGTCTGCGGGCGCGGGGCTTATCGGAATCTGGAAGCCCCATTTAACAAGGGGACCCCCAGATCCCGCCCCCCCGTGTGAATCACCAAAAAAGTGACAAAAATGGTAAAAATGACAGGAGACGGTCTTTGACAATCCCTTTATTAAAATCTTCTTTCTCCTTTCTTCTGGTCTTCCTTTCTTCATCCTTCGGTTTCTTCATCTTCTCCTTCCGGCATCTTCTTCCATCTTCTTCTTCCTCCGATCCGCTTCTTCTTCCTCTGGTCTTCTCGTCCTTCTCGTCCGGCATCTTCTTCCATGGCGTCGGTGTCTCTTCTCGGGCCGCTCCTCACAATGGGAGGCTCCCGCTGTGTGAGGCTTCGCTGCGTCTGACAGGTCTTTTATAACGGAGGGCACCTGGTGACCCCGCCCCCTCTGACGCACGGGGACGTCATGGAGACTTCCCTTTGGCTTTCCCCATGACGTCAGAGGGGGGCGGGGTCACCAGGTGCCCTCCGTTATAAAAGACCTGTCAGCCGGGGGGAAGCCTCACACAGTGGGAGCCTCCCATTGCGCGGAGCGGCCCGATAGAAGAACAGACGCCGACCCCATGGAAGAAGATGCCGGACGAGAAGACCGGAGCAAGAAGAAGCGGATCGGAGGAAGAAGAAGATGGAAGAAGATGCCGGAAGGAGATGAAGAAACCGAAGGATGAAGAAAGGAAGACCAGAAGAAAGAAGATTTTTAATAAAGGAATTGTCAAAGACCGTCTCCTGTCATTTTTTACCATTTTTGTCACCTTTTTTGGTGAAATGGAAGGGGGTACTTTTGTACCCCCTTACCATTTCACACAGGGGGGGGGCCGGGATCTGGGGGTCCCCTTTGTTAAAGGGGGCTTCCAGATTCCAATAAGCCCTCCGCCCGCAGACCCCCACAACCAATGGCCAGGGTTGTGGGGATGAGGCCCTTGTCCCCATCAACATGGGGACAAGGTGCTTTGGGGGGACCCCAAAGCATCCTCCCAATGTTGAGGGCATGTGGCCTGGTACGGTTCAGAAGGGGGGGCGCTCTCGTCCCCCCTCTTTTCCTGCGGCCTGCCAGATTGCGTGCTCGGATAAGGGTCTGGTATGGATTTTGAGGGGGACCCCACGCCTTTTTTTTTTTTGGCTGGGGTCCCCTTAATATCCATAGCAGACCTGAAGGGCCTGGTTATTGAATTTGGGGGGACCCTCACGCTTTTTTTTATCAATGACTTCTCTGTTACGGATCCGACAATTCATTAGCTGCGAGTGATTTTAAATAGCTTTTTTTCCTGCAAAAATGACACTTTGTACAGAGACAGTTCTAAGCACGGGAAACATGACCCCCTTCATAGGCATACAACTCTATAATATGCCTGTGAAGGGGGCCATGTTTCCCGTGCTTAGAACTGTCTCTGTAAAAGGTGTCATTTTTGCAGGAAAAAAAGCTATTTAAAATCACTCGCGGCTAATTGCCGGTTCCCGTAACACACAGAGAACAATTCAAATCCAACTACTACCAAATATCTAATTTCAACTAATATGAAAGAAATTATTATAGCGGATATAACGAATGCTTCGATTGAATTCGAGATTCAGTATATCTAATATCGAGAACTGTTCCTGCACAAAGTGTCATTTTTGCAGGAAAAAAAGCTATTTAAAATCACTCGCAGCTAATGAATTGTCGGATCCGTAACACAGAGAACAGTCATTCATTGAAAGTCATTGATAAAAAAAAGCGTGGGGGTCCCCCCAAATTCAATACCAGGCCCTTCAGGTCTGCTATGGATATTAAGGGGGACCCCAGCCAAAAAAAAAATGGCGTGGGGTCCCCCTCAAAATCCATACCAGACCCTTATCCGAGCATGCAACCTGGCAGGCCGCAGGAAAAGAGGGGGGGACGAGAGCGCCCCCCCCCTCCTGAACCGTACCAGGCCACATGCCCTCAACATTGGGAGGATGCTTTGGGCGCCTGAGACCCCCAAAGCACCTTGTCCCCATGTTGATGAGAACAAGAGCCTCATCCCCACAACCCTGGCTATTGGTTGTGGGGGTCAGGGGGCGGGGGGCTTATCGGAATCTGGAAGCCCCCTTTAACAAGACCCCCAGATCCCGGCCCCCCCTGTGTGAAATGGTAAGGGGGTACAAAAGTACCCCTACCATTTCACCAATAAAAGGTGACAAAAATGGTAAAAATTCGGGTCCCCTTGTTAAAGGGGGCTTCCAGATTCCAATAATCCCCCCGCCCGCAGACCCCCACAACCAATGGCCAGGGTTGTGGGGCTGAGGCCCTTGTCCTCATCAACATGGGGACAAGGTGCTTTGGGGGGGACCCCAAAGCACCCTCCCAATGTTGAGGGCATGTGGCCTGGTACGGTTCAGGAGGGGGGGGCGCTCTCGTCCCCCCTCTTTTCCTGCGGCCTGCCAGGTTGCGTGCTCGGATAAAGGGTCTGGTATGGATTTTGAGGGGGACCCCACGCCATTTTTTTTTTTTATTTGAAGCGGGGGTTCCCCTTAATATCCATAGCAGACCTGAAGGGTCTGGTTATTGAATTTGGGGGGACCCCCACGCTTTTTTTTAATCAATAACTTCAATGAATGACTTTTCTCTGTGTTACGGAGCCGACAATTCATTAGCCACGAGTGATTTTAAATAGCTTTTTTTCCTGCAAAAATTACACTTTGTCATTCGAAGCATTCGTTATATCCGCTATAATAATTTCCTTCGTATTAGTTGAAATTCGATATTTGGTAGTTGGATTCGAATTATTCTATGTGTTACGGGAACCGGCAATTCATTAGCCGCGTGTGATTATTAACGATTCGTAACGATTCGGATTTTTTTTAACGATTCGAACGGAATTCGTACACGAATTACGATTTCTTTTTTTTTACGAAACGGAACAATTTTTTGACGGTTCCCATGTCTAATGATGAGGAGATTGATGAACAATGTAAATCCTTTGATGATGTTTCTCTCTCACAGATGGAGGTGATGTTGGGAATTCCTCGGAGGGTCTCCGGATTTCTTCTACAGATCGTGTCGGAGAAGATGATGGAATCACAACAGATTCTCGGGCAGTGAAGACTTATTTGTGTTCGGAGTGCGGTCAAAGTTTTAAACGGAAAGATCATCTGCGAAGACACTCGAGAATTCACACCGGGGAGACTTTTCCCTGTGAAGAGTGCGGGAAATGTTTTATGCGGAAAGATAAGCTCACATCACACCTGAGAATCCACACCGGAGAAAAGTTGCCGACTTGTACAGAGTGCGGGAAATGCTTTTCACACAAAGAGAGCCTCATCACACACCTGAGACTCCACACCGGCGAGAAGCCGTTTTCCTGTCCGGACTGCGGGAAACGCTTCAATCAGAAAAGCAATCTTTGGAGCCATCAGAAAATTCACTTAGATACGAGTTCCTTATCATTTTCGGAGTGCGGAAAACCTTTTATTAATACATCTGATCATACCATACATCAGAGAGCCCACACCAGAAAGCTGTTTTCATGCTCAGAGTGTGGGAAACTGTCTATAAGTAAATCCCACCTTATTGTACACCAGAGGAGCCACACCGGTGAGAGGCCGTTCTCGTGCTCCCAATGCCAGAAATCCTTCATCATAAAGTCAGAACTCACCATACATCAGAGAAGTCACACCGGTGAGATGCCGTTTTCATGCCCAGAGTGCGGGAAAGGTTTCC
The DNA here is from genome assembly GCA_028564925.1 of Lithobates sylvaticus. NCBI lineage: Eukaryota > Metazoa > Chordata > Amphibia > Anura > Ranidae > Lithobates > Lithobates sylvaticus. Next base: position 595,766,934 of record CM053028.1, on the reverse strand, counting down.
AACGACACGGGAACTTAATTGAACACGTGAAAGGGCACACTGGGGAGAAGCCGTTCTCCTGTCCGGAGTGCGGGAAATCCTTCATTCGGAAAAATGATCTTGTTATACACCTAAACAGTCACACGGGCCAACACCGTTTTTCATGCTCAGAGTGCGGGAAAGGTTTCTCTCATAAAGGAAAACTTCATAGACACCAGAGAACCCACATGGGTGAGCGACCTTACACCTGTCCAGAGTGCGGAAAAACGTACTCAGAAAATGCAGATCTTCTCCAACACCTAAGAAGGCACACGGGAGAACACCCTTTTCTATGTTCAGAGTGCGGGAAAGGTTTCTCTCATAAAGGAAAACTTCATAGACACCAGAGAACCCACACAGGTGAGCGACCTTTCACCTGTTCAGAGTGCGGAAAAACGTACCTTGAAAATTCACATCTTCTTCAACACATGAGAAGCCACACGGGAGAACACCCTTTTCCGTGCTCAGAGTGCGGGAAATGTTTCCCAAGGAAATCTCGTCTTGTTAAACACCGGTGCGGGCCCACTGGGGGGCGTCCTGTTTCATGCAAATCTTTAGACTGATGAAGGATGCCTTCATAGACGGAAAAGTCACACGGGTCAGCGTCCACTTTCCTGACCAAGGAGTCCAAAAAGCTTTAATGGTTCCTTAGCAACATGAAATTAGACAGCCAACACGTTTCGGGGGGCCAAGAGCTTCATCAGGGCTTAAAGACTGAAAAGATATGTAGATTTTTGTAGTGAAATGCTCTGTAGTCGGATGTATAGTAACCAATTTTCAGATTTTTTGATGGAGAATGAAAACCTGAAAACAATTATATATTTTCTGAGAGAAGAGACCCCGGGGAAGAAAAAGCTGACAATTGTGATTTTGTGAAACTGTTTATCACATCTATAGTTTTATGGAGAAATACACTAAAATGTCCGCCGTTATATTGTAGTTTATTTTATTTGATGGTCTTCTGTGCTACAATACCGATGTTCTTTGTTCATTTGTATCTTTTATATCGAGAAACATATTTGTGAAATAAAATATCAATTTTTGGGTAAAAATATAAAAGACGGGTTGTGTCAAGTAAATTCCCCCAGTACAGACCTCCCCCCAGTACAGACCTCCCCCCAGTACAGACCTCCCTCCAGTACAGACTCCCTATCCAGTACAGACCTCCCCCCAGTACAGACCCCCCCAGTACAGACCTCCCCCCAGTACAGACCCTCTATCCAGTACAGAGCCCCCCCTCCAGTACAGACCCCTTATCCAGTACAGACCCCCTATCCAGTACAGATCTCCCCCCCCGGTACAGACCTCCCCCAGTACAGACTACCTATCCAGTACAGACCTCCCCCAGTACAGACCTCCCCCAGTACAGACCTCCCCCAGTACAGACCTCCCCCCGATACAGACCTCCCCCAGTACAGACTACCTATCCAGTACAGACCTCCCCCCAGTACAGACCCTAGTTTCATAGTTAGTAAGGTTGAATAAAGACATCAGTCCATCCAGTTCAACCTGAGTGAGTGTCTACAATTGTCCCCATCCCTGTACATTGCATACTCACATCAGTCCCTACCCTCAAGGAGCCCACAATCCAAGGTCCCCATTCATATACTAGGGCCAATTTTTGGACAGAAGCCAATTAACCTACCTGCATGTCTTTGGAATGTGAGAGGAAACCGGAGTACCCGGAGGAAACCCACGCAGGCACAGGGAGAACATGCAAACTCCAGGCAGGAAGTGTCGTGGTTGGGATTCGAACCACCGACCCTTCTTACTGCTAGGTGAGAGTGCTAACCACTACACCACTGTGCCGCCCGCAAACGCTTTCCAGTACAGATCTCTCCCCCCAGTACAGACTCCCTATCCAGTACAGATCTTTCCCCCAGTACAGAGCTCTCCCTCCAGTACAGACCCCCCATCCAGTACAGATCTTTCCCCTGAGTACAGAGTTCCCACATACAAATCTCTCCCTGTCCCCAGTACAGATCTCTCCCCCCAGTACAGACCCCTATCCAGTACAGATCTTTCCCCCCAGTACAGACCCCTATCCAGTACAGATCTTTCCCCCAGTACAGAGCTCTCCATCCAGTACAGACTCCCTATCCAGTACAGATCTTTCCCCTAAGTACAGAGCTCTCCCACAGTACAGACCCCTATCTAGTACAGATCCCCCCCGAGTACAGAGTTCTCCCTCCAGTACAGAGCTCTCCCCCAGTACAGACCCCCTATCCAGTACAGATCTTTCCCCCGAGTACAGAGCTCTCCCCCAGTACAGACCCCTATCCAGTACAGATCTTTCCCCCGAGTACAGAGCTCTCCCCCAGTACAGACCCCCTATCCAGTACAGATCTTTCCCCCGAGTACAGAGCTCTCCCCCAGTACAGACCCCCTATCTAGTACAGATCTTTCCCCTGAGTACAGAGCTCTCCCCAGTACAGACCCCCTATCCAGTACAGATCTTTCCCCTGAGTACAGAGCTCTCCCCAGTACAGACCCCCTATCCAGTACAGATCTTTCCCCTGAGTACAGAGCTCTCCCCAGTACAGACCCCCTATCCAGTACAGATCTTTCCCCCGAGTACAGACCTCGTCCCCAGTGCAGACCCCCTATCCAGTACAGATCTTTCCCCAGAGTACAGAGCTCTCCCCCAGTACAGACCCCCTATCCAGTACAGATCTTTCCCCCCGAGTACAGAGCTCTCCCCCAGTACAGACCCCCTATCCAGTACAGATCTTTCCCCTGAATACAGAGCTCTCCCCAGTACAGACCCCCTATCTAGTACAGATCTTTCCCCTGAGTACAGAGCTCTCCCCAGTACAGACCCCCTATCCAGTACAGATCTTTCCCCTGAGTACAGAGCTCTCCCCAGTACAGACCCCCTATCTAGTACAGATCTTTCCCCTGAGTACAGAGCTCTCCCCCAGTACAGACCCCCTATCCAGTACAGATCTTTCCCCTGAGTACAGAGCTCTCCCCAGTACAGACCCCCTATCCAGTACAGATCTTTCCCCTGAGTACAGAGCTCTCCCCAGTACAGACCCCCTATCCAGTACAGATCTTTCCCCTGAGTACAGAGCTCTCCCCAGTACAGACCCCCTATCCAGTACAGATCTTTCCCCCGAGTACAGAGCTCTCCTCCAGTACAGACCCCCTATCCAGTACAGATCTTTCCCCAGAGTACAGAGCTCTCCCCCAGTGCAGACCCCTATCCAGTACAGATCTTTCCCCCCCGAGTACAGAGCTCTCCCCCAGTACAGATCCCCCATCCAGTACAGATCTTTCCCCAGAGTACAGAGCTCTCCCCCAGTAAAGACCCCCTATCCAGTACAGATCTTTCCCCTGAGTACAGAGCTCCCCCCCAGTACAGATCCCCCATCCAGTACAGATCTTTCCCCAGAGTACAGAGCTCTCCCCCAGTACAGAGCTCTCCCCAGTACAGACCCCCTATCCAGTACAGATCTATCCCCAGAGTACAGAGCTCCCCCCCAGTACAGACTCCCTATCCAGTACAGATCTTTTCCCTGAGTACAGAGCTCTCCCCCAGTACAGACCCCTATCCAGTACAGATCTTTCCCCCCCGAGTACAGAGCTCTCCCCCAGTACAGACCCCCTATCCGGTACAGATCTTTCCCCCGAGTACAGAGCTCTCCCCCAGTACAGACCCCCCATCCAGTACAGATCTTTCCCCTGAGTACAGAGCTCCCCATTCAAATCTCTCCCTGCCCCCAGTACAGATCTCTCCCCAATAGATTTCTCCCCCAAGTATAGATCTCTTTGCTACCAAAATTAACACTGCTTGTGAAGTGGGGACTGCTCAGCCATTCCCAGGACGCTTTGCATTTTATCAATGAATAAAAGGCCTCCTCTAATTTGTTGAGGTGGGAGGATAACATCAAATTCTTCACCATAGCCAGTCAGAGGAAGCCTTATATTCATTGCTAAAAAAACAAGGCTTATCGTGAGTGGCTTGACTCAAATCCAACTCTCAGAAAATACAACTGTAAGCTGTACGCAGTTGAGGGTCCTTGCTGTTTGTACAGTATTGACAGCAGGCACCCGTATTATTAAAGGAAATCATTTGTCTGGGCATTGCCCAAACAAACTCTTTAAAGTGATAGCAAAGCTGGAAGTTTATCGGGGTTGCAGTTCCTCTGAGCTCCACAAGGTGGTGATCCCACTTCTACTTAGACAGGAAGTCTCTATGGAAGACAGGAAGTGATGTCAGGTTATAAATAGGAATTTGCGGGTGAGAGGTGAGTCGTGAGGAAGTAGAGAGGAGACATTGCTGGAAGTGGCAGAGGAGGTAATAAGATCTTATTTACACCCAATAACCCCCCCGTCATGTCCATCCTCTTCCTCCATAGTCACTGTGACATCTTTTATCTCCAGCAGATGATGGTACACACATATATAACATAACAAAATATAATCTGTAGCGCCGGAACTTTTTTCAAAGTGCGCCCTATGCCTGCAAATTTAGTTTTTCCCAGAACTGTAATTGAGTTTGGGGTTATACTTTGGCATCAGTTTGGCTGGGCTGTATTAAGGTTCTGCCTGGTCATAGGTGAGGTGAGCACCTGTGGCAGGCTGAGAACGCAGTCTGGTTGGACGCAATCTTTCCCCGGAGCCAATCAGTGGGCGCGTCTTGCCCTGCTGCGTATTCTGGGGGGGGGGGGTACTTAAGGTGCTGAAGTCACGTGTTCCGGGCCCACCCGTTCTGGCTCCGGTCCTGACCAGCCCTGTGAGGGGTCTCGGTCCAGGAGTGTCTGCTGACCCCATGGTCCTGGTTTTCCTAACCAGCCCCTCATGGTCTGGGGTGGGGATCCATCCATTTCCGAGCCTTGGAACTGGCTAGTTCGAGGCACAGTAACTGAAGGAGGATTCTGAAGTGTTCCGGTGCCGTCTCAGGATTGGAGAGGCACAGCAACTCTACATGCAACCAGGGGAGGACTCTTCGGAGGAGGGCCACACACAAGGCTGGCTGCTCGGTAAGAGCCTGGAAGCTGAGATGTATGGACACTAGCTGAATCCGCATTTCCTACGGTATCGCCGGATCGGCTGAAAGCTACTGGTACCATAAGAAAAGTTCCTAACCCATCCTTCAGTTGCAACCAAGTTCCTGTGAGAGACTTTTGTGTGTTCATCTGAAGTTTCCCAACCAAGTCCGTGGCAGAGACTTTGCTAAGCTGAGATCACTGGTTGGCTGCTAGATCTACAAACAAGGGTTTATCCAACAGTTGAGTTATCCAGTTGCGAGTGGCTACTCCCTGGATCATCTAGAGCAGGGGTCTCAAACTGGTGGCCCTCCAGCTGTTGTAGAACTACAATTCCCATGAGGCATTGCAAGGCTGATAGTTACAAGCATGACTCCCACGGGCAGAGGCATGATGGGATTTGTAGTTCCGCAACAGCTGGAGGGCCGCCAGTTTGAGACCCCAGAGTTCTGTTCAACGTTTTATGCAAAAAAAAAATCCTTAAAAGGACTTTGAGTGTCGGTCTCCACAGTTACTGGGTACTAACCCTGGGAACCCCTAGACAAGAACGACGAGCTACAAGGCGGAGGAGGTAATCGGTAAGACCAGAAAATCGTAGCCGCCCCCAGGGGTTATGGCGTTACAAATATATGTATAATAAGGGGGGTAGTCTAAATCCGGAGTGTTTTTTCCTCTACACACCCAGAACTGGGGGAACGGGGACCGCAGTGATCAGATTAGAGGGGTGTAAATTATGGCACTGGGTGAAGATTATTTTATGGTGGAACACGGGGATCAGTGATCGGAGGTTTCATCTGTTTATTAACCCTTTTACTGCCAACAATGTATGTTATGTGTTTGGGGGGTGGGGTTTACACACAAGCAGGTTGAAACAACAAAGAGACTTTTGGGAGGAAGCAATCGGAAAGCTGTGCAGTCACCGGATCGCTCTCATGGACCCCCCAGTACATTGGCCCCCCCTGACATGTTTCCCGAGCGTCAATTTCCAACCTGTGGTCCTGGGACTGGCACAGCGGGGGGGGCCCAACTAGAGTGGAAGGAGACTGGTGACCATCCGTTTGCTGATCTCCCGTAGCCAGTAAGAACCTGGGAATGCAGATGTAGCGCCCGGCTCCTAATGAGCAGACGCTATTATTTTTTGTAAATTTAAGTTTGTCTGAAGCTGCAGTTGGGCTCAGACTAATTATGTCAAAGTTCTGGTTTCTGTACCAGTTCAGCTGGGTTGTGCTGGTTTCCACTTGGCCGTGGGTGTCGCTTTTACCACCGGTAAGTGTTGGAAATGCAACAGGCTGAATGCATTGGGTACTCCTTTACTCAGAAACAGCCCGGTGGGAGTGGTCTACCCACTGTGCATTCTGGGTAAGGGTACTTAAGGTACAGGCGCCATTTTTTCGGGGTTCGTTATCCTGACCTCATGGCCCTCCTGGCCTAAGGAGTGTGCTGCCTTTTTCTATGTCACGGGGCCGGCTGGCCCGAGGCTTCGCAACTGAAGGGTAGACCCAGAAGTCCGGGGGCCTACCGATCCAGGGGTGGTCCTGTGCTGTCTTGCCTGCGGGGAGAAGCCAAGCGACTGGAGGATCCAGGGAGGGGAGGACTTTTCAGGAGAGGACCGAGCAACAAGGCTGGTATCTCTGGAGGAGCCTGGAGACTCAGTTGGAGGACGCATCCCGGGTCACCTACCACACAGTACCGCCGGACTGGCTGAAAGAAACTGGTACTGTGTGACAGTTCTTTCATTTTAGGTGAGTGCTGGATCCAGTTCTGAAACTGTTTGTCTGCTGGATCAAGAGGCACCTCTAAGCCGCAATTACAAGGTACCTGAATCCCCCTTAACCCTCCATCCCTCTATTGCAAGTTGGTGTTCTTTTAATAAAGCTTTGGAAAAAGGACTAAGTGCCGGAGTCAGTATTCTTTAACGGGACCCCCTATGATGGACACAGTAAAGGTGAGGTAACGGTAAGCCCAAACAAATTCAGCACCTTCTTCAGGGGTCAGTGCTACACAGATAAGATGTGGAAGACGAGTGCAGAGCTCATCTAAGAGACATTCCTGGAGGGACATTATTTATTACAGATATTTCTCATTATATTATCTGTCTTCAGAAAGAAGAGTCCTGTATAGATGACATGACAGATCACCTTAGTGAGGATGGCGGAGGACCGGAGTCACATGACTGAGAGGATACTAAACCTCACCCTGGAGATCATCTACCTGCTGACCGGAGAGGTGAGGAGGATTTTGGGAGGTCACATGACATCACTCTTATCTCTATTAATAAAACACAGACCTGACCGGAGAGGTGAGGAGGATTCTGGGAGGTCACATGACATCACTCTTATCTCTATTAATAAAACACAGACCTGACCGAGAGGTGAGGAGGATTCTGGGAGGTCACATGACATCACTCTTGTCTAGTCTGGTCAGTAGTCCATGTTCTTATTGGAGACATTTAGATGATGTCAGATGATTGATGTCGGTTTATCTTTCTCCTGATCTGTAGGATTATGTTGTAGTGAAGATGTCTAGTGGGGAGCCAATCTCAGGAGGATGGAGCCGGACCCAGAGCCCCACCATGGTTCCTCCCCCTCCTTCTCCCATACCTGAGAGGAACAAAGAGCAGAAGATCCTGGAACTGACCACCATGATGGTCCATCTGCTGACAGGAGAGGTGAGGAGGATTCTGGGAGGTCACATGACATCACTCTTATCTCTAGTAATAAAACACAGACCTGACCGGAGAGGTGGGGAGGATTCTGGGAGGTCACATGACATCACTCTTATCTCTAGTAATAAAACACAGACCTGACCGGAGAGGTGAGGAGGATTCTGGGAGGTCACATGACATCACTCTTGTCTAGTCTGGTCAGTAGTCCATGTTCTTATTGGAGACATTTAGATGATGTCAGATGATTGATGTCGGTTTATCTTTCTCCTGATCTGTAGGATTATGTTGTAGTGAAGATGTCTAGTGGGGAGCCAATCTCAGGAGGATGGAGCCGGACCCAGAGCCCCACCATGGTTCCTCCCCCTCCTTCTCCCATACCTGAGAGGAACAAAGAGCAGAAGATCCTGGAACTGACCACCATGATGGTCCATCTGCTGACAGGAGAGGTGAGGAGGATTCTGGGAATTCTGGGACATTATCCAGTAACAGACAAGGGATGTGTCTGGATGGTGACTGTATCATTGTGTGTGTCAGGTTCCTATAAGGTGTCAGGATGTCACTGTCTATTTCTCCATGGAGGAGTGGGAGTATTTAGAAGGACACAAGGATCTCTACAAGGACGTCATGATGGAGGATCAGAAAACTTTACATTTTGTGAAGACTGAGAGGAAGGAATTTCCTCGGAATGAGAAGATATTGAGCCTCACCCTGGAGGTCCTCAGACTGCTAACTGGAGAGGTGAGTGGAATGAAGGGGGGAATATTTGACTCTGTTGTATGCTGGGACGTGATTTGCTCAGATTCACATAGGAGTCTTATTCATTATCGGAATTAACCAGACATATCGCTCCACCAACAAAGAACAGCCATGCACCCCCACCCACAGAATCGAGAAAGAGCTATCAATTTGTCGATCCTTTCCATGTCCGGGCCGGTGAGGTTTTCCGTGTTGAGTCAAATTAAGCAGCAGGCTCCAGGAACAATGCTGTGCATTCCATCCCCCATACTGTACACTGTGCTGTATGTTCCATACTCCACATGGCTCCACGTTGTGCATTGTAATTTACTTTCCATACTCAGTACTGATCCACGTAGTACCCTGTGCTGTATGTTTCATACTCCTCTTTGTACACAGAACTGAACATTTCATACTCCACATGGTACATTGTGCTGTATGTTCTATACTCTACATTGCCTCGGACAGTACACTGTGCTGTACTTTCCATACTCTACACTTCACTTCATGGTACATAATTTTTTACATTTCGTACTCCACATTTCTCCAGTCTGCTCTGCAGACCCCCCTCCACCCCTTTGCCAAACAGCACATTGCATTCATCTTCATAGTCCCTCCTGAGCTGAAATGAAAACCCTTCTACCGGTCCTTAAATATAGACCTGACCACAGATTTCATTTCTATTGTATAACCCAGGACTGTGATGTAATAAAGAAGAAATCTCCTGAACATGACACACCAAGGAGACATCACCAAACTTCTACAAGAAGGAGGAGAGACCAGAACCCCATCACCATCCCCCCACCTCCATCCCTCATATCTGAGAGACGCATGCAGAAGATCCTGGAACTGACCACCATGATGGTCCACCTGCTGACCGGAGAGGTGAGGAGGATTCTGGGAATTCTGGGACATTATCCAGTAACAGACAAGGGATGTGTCTGGATGGTGACTGTATCATTGTGTGTGTCAGGTTCCTATAAGGTGTCAGGATGTCACTGTCTATTTCTCCATGGAGGAGTGGGAGTATTTAGAAGGACACAAGGATCTCTACAAGGACGTCATGATGGACAATCAGCCGCCCCTCACATCACCGGGTAAGAGGAGACTTTATTGTAAAGGAGAGAGCAGTACGGAGGCTCCACCTAGATCCCCCATCCAACAAATGAGGAGGAGATACTGTACACCATATGAAAGGTCCATCTCCATTCCCCAATATAACGTCATGTTCCCAACAAATGAGGAGGAGATACTGTACACCATATGAAAGGTCCATCTTCATTCCTCCAATATAACGTCATGTTCCCAAGAAATAAGGAGGAAATACTGTACACCATATGAAAGGTCCATCACCATTCCTCGATATACAAATGATGAGTAGACATGTGCGATTAATTTTTCGAAATGCGTTCAAATTTTTCGAAATGCGTACGAATTTTTCGAAATTCGTACGAATTTTACGAATCCGTAGTACGAATTTTTTTTCGAATACGAATTCCGTACGAAATACGAAATTCCGTTTACGAATTTCGGCGCCAAATTATTCGAATCCGACTACCAAATATTGAATTTCAACTAATATGAAAGAAATTATTGCAGGAAAAAAAGCTATTTAAAATCACTCACGGCTATTGCCGGCTAATGAATTGTCGGATCCGTAACACAGAGAACAGTCATTCATTGATAAAAAAAAAAAAAAGCGTGGGGGTCCCCCAAAATTCAATAACCAGGCCCTTCAGGTCTGCTATGGATATTAAGGGGAACCCCGGCCCAAAAATAAATAAAAAATGGCGCTGGGTCCCCCTCAAAATCCATACCAGACCCTTTATCTGAGCATGCAACCTGGCAGGCCGCAGGAAAAGAGGGGGGGACGAGAGCCCCCCCCCTCCTGAACCGTACCAGGCCACATGCCCTCAACATTGGGAGGGTGCTTTGGGGTCCCCCCCAAAGCACCTTGTCCCCATGTTGATGAGGACAAGGGCCTCATCCCCACAACCCTGGCCATTGGTTGTGGGGGTCTGCGGGCGGGGGGGCTTATCGGAATCTGGAAGCCCCCTTTAACAAGGGGACCCCCAGATCCCGCCCCCCCCTGTGTGAAATGGTAAGGGGGTACAAAAGTACCCCTACCATTTCACCAAAAAAAGTGTCAAAAATGGTAAAAATGACAGGAGACGGTCTTTGACAATTCCTTTATTAAAATCTTCTTCTTTCATCTTCTTTCTTCTGGTCTTCTTCCTTCTTCCTCCTTCGGTTTCTTCATCTTTTCCTTCCGGCATCTTCTTCCATCTTTTTCTTCCATCTTCTTCTTCCTCCGATCCGCTTCTTCTTGCTCTGGTCTTCTCGTCCGGCATCTTCTTCTATGGCGTCGGCGTCACTTCTTGGGCCGCTCCTTGCAATGGGAGGCTCCCGCTGTGTGAGGCTTCGCTGCGTCTGACAGGTCTTTTATAATGGAGGGCGGGGCCACCTGGTGACCCCGCCCCCCTCTGACGCAAGGTGACGTCATGAGGTTATAAAAGACCTGTCAGACGCAGCGAAGCCTCACACAGCGGGAGCCTCCCATTGCGAGGAGCGGCCGGAGAAGAGACGCCGACGCCATGTAAGACGATGCCGGACGAGAAGACCAGAGCAAGAAGAAGCTGATCGGAAGAAGAAGAAGAAGATGATGGAAGAAGATGATGAAGAAACCGAAGGATGAAGAGAGGAAGAAGGAAGAGCAGAAGAAAGAAGATTTTAATAAAGGAATTGTCAAAGACCGTCTCCTGTAATTTTTACAATTTTTGACACTTTTTTGGTGAAATGGTAGGGGTACTTTTGTACCCCCTTACCATTTCACACAGGGGGGGGGGGCGGGATCTGGGGGTCCCCTTTGTTAAAGGGGGCTTCCAGATTCCGATAAGCCCCCCGCCCGCAGACCCCCACAACCAATGGCCAGGGTTGTGGGGATGAGGCCCTTGTCCTCATCAACATGGGGACAAGGTGCTTTGGGGTGTCACAGACTCCCAAAGCACCCTCCCAATGTTGAGGGCATATGGCCTGGTACAGTTCAGGAGGGAGGGGGGCCGCTCTCGTCCCATCCTCTTTTCCTGCGGCCTGCCAGGTTGCGTGCTCGGATAAGGGTCTGGTATGGATTTTGAGGGGGACCCCACACCAATTTTTTTTGGCCGGGGTTCCCCTTAAAATCCATCCCAGACCTGAAGGGTCTGGTATGGATATTTAGGGGGACCCCTATGTCATTTTTTTTTTAATTTGAAGTGGGGTTCCCCTTAATATCCATAGCAGACCTGAAGGGCCTGGTTATTAAATTTGGGGGAACCCCCACGCTTTTTTTTTATCAATGACTTTCAATGAATGACTGTTCTCTGTGTTACGGAGCCGACAATTCATTAGCCGCGAGTGATTTTAAATAGCTTTTTTACCTGCAAAAATTTCACTTTGTGCAGGGACAGTTCTCGATATTACATATACTGAATCTCAAATTCATTAGAATCATTCGAAGCATTCGTTATATCCGCTATTATAATTTTTTTCATATTAGTTGAAATTAGATATTTGGTAGTAGTAGTTGGATTCAAATTGTTCTCTGTGTTACTGGAAGCGGCAATTCATTAGCCGCGAGTGATTTTATTTAAAATCACTCGCAGCTAATGAATTGCCGGCTCCGTAACACAGAGAACAATTCGATTCCAACTGCCAAATATCTAATTTCAACTTCAGGTCTGGGATGGATTTTAAGGGGAACCCCGGCCAAAAAAAAATGGCGTGGGGTCCCCCTCAAAATCCATACCAGACCCTTATCCGAGCACGCAACCTGGCAGGCCGCAGGAAAAGAGGGGGGACGAGAGCGCCCCCCTCCCTCCTGAACAGTACCAGGCCACATGCCCTCAACATTGGGAGGGTGCTTTGGGGGTCTGTGACCCCCCCAAAGCACCTTGTCCCCATGTTGATGAGAACAAGGGCCTCATCCCCACAACTCTGGCCATTGGTTGTGGGGGTCTGCGGGCGGGGGGCTTATCGGAATCTAAGGGGACCCCCAGATCCCGCCCCCCCCCTGTGTGAAATGGTAAGGGGGTACAAAAGTACCCCTACCATTTCACCAAAAAAGTGTCAAAATTCTAAAAATGACAGGAGACGGTCTTTGCCAATTCCTTTATTAAAATCTTCTTTCTTCTGCTCTTCCTTCTTCCTCTCTTCATCCTTCGGTTTCTTCATCTCCTTCCGGCATCTTCTTCCATCTTCTTCTTCCTCCGATCCGCTTCTTCTTGCTCTGGTCTTCTCGTCCTTCTCGTCCGGCATCTTCTTCCATGGCATCGGCGTCTCTTCTCGGGCCGCTCCTCGTAATGGGAGGCTCCCGCTGTGTAAGGCTTCGCTGCGTCTGACAGGTCTTTTATAACCTCATGACGTCACTGTGCGTCACAGAGGGGGGCGGGGTCACCAGGTGGCCCCGCCATCCGTTATAAAGACCTGTCAGACGCAGCGAAGCCTCACACAGCGGGAGCCTCCCATTGTGAGGAGCGGCCCAAGAAGAGACGCCGACACCATGGAAGAAGATGCCGGACGAGAAGACCAGAGCAAGAAGAAGCGGATCGGAGGAAGAAGAAGATGGAAGAAGATGCCGGAAGGAGAAGATGAAGAAAGAAGAAGACCAGAAGAAAGAAGATGAAAGAAGATTTTATTAAAGAAATTGTCAAAGACCGTCTCCTGTCATTTTTACAATTTTTGCCACTTTTTTGGTGAAATGGTAGGCCCTTAGCATTCCACACAGGGGGGGGGGGGGGGATCTGGGGGTCCCCTTGTTAAAGGGGGCTTCCAGATTCCGATAAGCCCCCCGCCCGCAGACCCCCACAACCAATGGCCAGGGTTGTGGGGATGAGGCCCTTGTCCTCATCAACATGGGGACAAGGTGCTTTGGGGGAGACCCCAAAGCACCCTCCCAATGTTGAGGGCATGTGGCCTGGTACAGTTCAGGAGGGGGGGGCTGCTCTCATCCCCCCCTCTTTTCCTGCGGCCTGCCAGGTTGCGTGCTCGGATAAAGGGTCTGGTATGGATTTTGAGGGGGACCCCACGCCATTTTTTTTTTTTTGGCCGGGGTTCCCCTTAAAATCCATAGCAGACCTGAAGGGCCCAGTTATTGAATTTGGGGGGACCCCCACGCTTTTTTTTATTTTTTTTATCAATGAATGACTGTTCTCTGTGTTACGGAGCCGACAATTCATTAGCCGCGAGTGATTTTAAATAGCTTTTTTTCCTGCAAAAATTACACTTTGTGCAGGGACAGTTCTCAATATTACATATACTGAATCTCAAATTCATTCGAATCATTCGTTATATCCGCTATAATAATTTCTTTCATATTAGTTGAAATTCGATATTTGTAGTTGGATTCGAATTGTTGCCTGTGTTACGAGAACCGGCAATTCATTAGCCGCGTTAACAATTCGTAATGATTCGTAACGATTCCAAAAAATTTTAACGATTCGTACGAAATTTGTATTTCGATCGAATTCGTACACGAATTACGATTTTTTTTATATATGAAACGAAACGAAACAAATTCTTTGACGGTTCCCATGTCTAATGATGAGAAGATTGATGAACAATGTAAATCCTTTGATGATGTTTCTCTCTCACAGATGGAGGTGATGTTGGGAATTCCTCGGAGGGGCTCCGGATTTCTTCTACAGATCGTGTCGGAGAAGATGATGGAATCACAACAGATTCTCGGGCAGTGAAGACTTATTTGTGTTCGGAGTGCGGTCAAAGTTTTAAACGGAAAGATCATCTGCGAAGACACTCGAGAATTCACACCGGGGAGACTTTTCCCTGTGAAGAGTGCGGGAAATGTTTTATGCGGAAACACAGGCTCACATCACACCTGAGAATCCACACCGGAGAAAAGTTGCCGACTTGTACAGAGTGCGGGAAATGCTTTTCGCACAAAGAAAGCCTCATTAAACACTTGAGAATCCACACCGGCGAGAAGCCGTTTTCCTGTCCAGACTGCGGGAAACGCTTCAATCAGAAAAACAATCTTTGGAACCATCAAAAACTTCACTTAGACACGAGTTCCTTATCACTTTTGGAGTGCGGAAAACCTTTTATTATTACATCTGAACATACCATACATCAGGGAGCCCACACCAAAAAGCTATTTCCATGCTCAGAGTGTGGGAAACTGTCTATAAGTAAATCCCATCTTATTGTACACCAGAGGAGCCACACCGGTGAGAGGCCGTTCTCATGTTCCCAATGCCAGAAATCCTTTGTAGTAAGATCAGAACTCACCATACACCAGAAAAGTCATAACGGTGAGATGCCATTTTCATGCCCAGAGTGCGGGAAAGGTTTCACGCGACGCGGGAACTTAATTGAACACGTGAAAGGGCACACTGGGGAGAAGCCGTTCTCCTGCCCGGAGTGCGGGAAATCCTTCATTCGGAAAAACGAACTTGCTATACACCTGAATAGTCACATGGGCCAACATCGTTTTTCATGCTCAGAGTGCGGGAAAGGTTTCTCTCATAAAGGAAAATTTCATACACATCAGAGAACCCACATGGGTGTGCGACCTTACACCTGTCCAGAGTGCGGAAAAAGTTTCGTACAGAATTCGCACCTTCTTGAACACCTAAGAAGCCACACAGGAGAACGCCCTTTTCCATGCTCAGTGTGCTGGAAAAGTTTTCCACGGAAATCTGCTCTTGTTAAACACCAAAGGAGACACATCGGGGGGGCGCCTAATTCAAACAAATCTTAGACGCCTCCATAGACACCGCAAAAGTGGCACTGGGCAGCGTCCTCTTTCCTCACCAAAGTGCAGGAAATGTTTCTTTGCTATTTACCAGAGAATTCACAAGGGTTTCTCGTGCTCTGAAAGTATTTTATACTAAAAGAAGAATACAAAATCAGCAAGCCAAAAGGTAAAGAGTCCAATGTGTTTTAAGGGTTCTTTAGCAACATCGAATAAAACCTCCAACGCGTTTCGTCCAAAAGCTTCTCCTCCAAATACAAAAAAAAAACTTGTATCGACTCGGGGATATTCTTAAGCAAAATTCTTTGTATTCAAATGTATATTACCCAATTTTTTTTTTTTATTTGCTAGAAAATTAAAATCTGAAAACAACCATATATGTTCTGAGAGAAGAGACCCCGTGGAATAAAACGTTGACAATTCTTTTTGATGTCGTACACAATATTTGCACAACTGTTTGTCACATCTACATTTCCAGGAAAAATACAATAAAATTAATTTTAGTGCACACAAATACAATAAAATATACATTTTATGGTGAAAATATAAAGAACTGGGTTGTGTCGAGTAAATAGATACCAAACACGCCAAGCCTTAACATTGGTGGAATTTTCAGGCCCTCCTAGCCTGACTATTGGTGACTTGTCCTGTAGCATCCCCTAGAGGCTCACCAACACACCAACAGTGACAGACAGATTGGCTACAGGATAATGAATGTTAGGCAGGACAGACAGACAGCTACCTTTTAGGCATCCTCATGCCGTGACCTTTAGGTAGTGACCAGCAATTTAAAGTTATGGACCTTTGACCCACGACTGATAATAAGCTCAGAAGGACTCTTCATCCTAGTAAGGAGGATCTAAATGCAGTGACCTTTAGGCTGTGACCAGCAATTTGAAGTTATGGGCCTTCAAGGCCTGACAATTAGCTAAGCAGGACTTACTTTACTCTTCCTGCTGAGTAAAGAGACCTTCATACAGGGCCAGTAAGCACCTCAGGCAGACCCCTACCTTTAGGCATCCTCATGCCGTGACCTTTAGGTTGTGACCAGCAATTTGTAGTTATGGGCCTTTGACCCGGGACTGACAATTAGCTAAGAAGGACTTTTCTTCCTACCGAGTGTAGTATGTTATATATATATTAGATATATGTAGTGTTTTTTATGTATTATATATATGTATTGTATATATGTATTACACACACAGTATAAGATTGACCAGGCCAGATTTCAGTTGACAATGTTATCTGTTAACCTAATTACACATATCAAAGGGGGCTTGTTGATCAAAGGGGAAGTGGCCAAACAAGAATTACTCGACATATCAAAGGGGAACAGATAATGATTCTGGGCTATGTTGATGTTAATATGCAAGAATGCAGATTAGGGCAGTTTATGACTACAGCTGTTCACAGCTTGGGTGATCTCCTGTCACTCTGAATGACAGGAGCAGATCAAAGCATTTAATGGAAACGGCCAATCAAATTGCTCAGCCATTCAATGTGTGGGGGGATATAACAGGGCATTCAATCTGTTTAGAAGTGTGTGTTTTTATGAAGGCACCAAATGTCACATGGATTCATGGGGCTCTAGAACACTGTCATGATTATACCCTGTTGGATTTTGTCATCTATTACGAGACTGTTCTGTTTTGGAAGCCAATAAAGTGCATCTCTCTGGAGAATTGGGTTTGCTGCGGGACAATACTTATTAATAACTACATACCATCTACGAACTATATATTATATCACTACACCGAGTAAAGAGGACTTCATACAGGGTGATGGCCATTAGGCAGCTCAGACAGACACCTACCTTTTAAGTATCTTCATGTCGAGACCAGCAATTTGTAGTTATGGGCCTTCAAGCCGGGACTGGAAATTAGATAAGAAGGACTCTTCTTCCTACTGAGAAAAAGGGGACTTCACACAGGGCAATGGCCATTAGGCAGTTCAGACGGAAAGCCACCTTTTAAGTATCTTCAAGCAATGACCTTTAGGCTGTGGCCAGCAATTTGAAGTTATGGGCCTTCAAGCCGGGACTGACAGTTGGCTAAGCAGGACTCTTCTTCCTAGTAAAGAGGACTTCATACAGGGTGATGTTCATTAGGCAGCTCAGACGGAAAGCTGCCTTTTAAGTATCTTCATGCCGTGACCAGCAATTTGTTGTTATGGGCCTTCAATCCGGGACTGACAATTAGCTGGGAAGGAATCTTCTTCCTAGTAAGGAGGACTTCATACAGGGTAATGGGCAGTAAGCAGCTCAGACAGACCCATACCTTTTAAGTATCTTCATGCCGAGATCAGTAATTTGTAGTTATGGGCCTTTAAGTCAGGACTGGCAATTAGATAAGAAGGACTCTTCCTAGTAAGGAGGACTTCATACAGGGTGATGGCCATTGGGCAGCTCAGACAGACCGCTACCTTTTAAGCATCTTCATACTGTGACCTTTAGTCTGTGACCAGCAATTTGAAGTTATGGGCCTTCAAGCTGGGACTGGCAGTTAGCTAGGAAGGACTCTTCTTCCCAGTAAGGAGGACTTCATACAGGGTAATGGCCAGTAAGCAGCTCAGACAGTCCGCTACCTTTTAAGCATCTTCATACTGTGACCTTAAGGCTGTGACCAGCAATTTGTAGTTGTGGGCCTTTGACCCGGGACTGACAATTAGCTACGAAGGACTCTTCTTCCTAGTAAGGAGGACTTTATGCAGGGTGGTGGCCATTAGGCAGCTCAGACGGAAAGCTTCCTTTAACCATTTTCTGACCAGGCCTTTTTCTGACATTTGTTGCTTACAAGTAAAAATCTGTATTTTTTTGCTAGACAATTACTTAGAACCCCCAGACATTATACAGTATTTTTATTTTTTTTAGCAAAGACCCTAGAGCAGGGGACTTCAAACTATGGCCCTCCAGTTGTTGAGGAAGGACGATTCCAATCATGTCCAGTCATGTCTGCGAACGTCAGAGCTTATTAATGCCTCATAAGATGTGTAGTTCCACAACAGTTGGAGGGCCGTAGTTTGAAGATCCTTACCCCAGAGAATAAAAGGGCGGCCGTGGATATTTTTTATGTCACGCATTTTTTGGGGGGAAAAAATTCACTTTAATGAATAAAAAAAAAACAATAAACATAAAATATACCCCAATTCTTTTTCGGAATTATTGGCTAGAGGGATAAACCCAGAATAATCAATGTATATATAGTACCATCATCCCAAAATTATTTAGAATGTAGAAAAGCTTGGAGATACTGGACTATCAAAGGTACATAGATTTAAAGAGATTCTTTGTTTGTATTATACAAATATATATTTATTTAGAAAAGACATGATTATAAAACCAAAGAATACCCCAATTCTTTTGTATAATATGAAAGATGATGTTACGCCGAGTAAATAGATACCCAACATGTCAAATCTCCATAGGCAACGCTTTAAAAAAAAATGGGATCACTTTTATTGCTATTGCAAGTAAACTTTCCTTGCAATAACAATAAAAGACCCCAAATCTCTCCTCTACCCCTAAAAGCAAAAGATCAAAAAAAAAAATATCTATTGCTGTAAGAACAAAAAAAACATGTTTACATGGCTCGAGAACTGGAAGTGACATCAATGTGGCTCCGGTCCTCCAAGGACATAGAGATGAACGGTGGCCATCTTGCCATCACTTATCTCTATGTAAAAACATAGCCGACGCCGGGTGGTTCCTGGGCTCACTGTACTTCCCCCTTTAACACCAAGAAGAGGGGTGAGAACATCCTCCACTGCATGGGGTCCGTGTCCTTCAGCTCCAAAAATTCAGTTCTGTTTGGTGCTCTACATGTGCTTCTATTAGCTCCACCCCCTACTCCGCCCCTCTGTCCCTTACTTTGCCAGAACAGAGTAAGCAACTATAATAGAGATCCCATCCAACGTGCCTGACGTGCTGGGCTGGTAGCATCTCAAGGGGTGGGGATGCCACATTTCTTCCACTAAAGCAGGGGGTCTCCAAACGTTCTAAACAAAGGGACAGTTTACTGTCCTTCAGACTTTAGGGGGGCCAGGCTCTGGCCATCGGGGGTACAAAATGTCCAAGCATCAGTGAAATTAAACAACCTCCCATCATTGGTGTCATGGTAAGTAATTGTGCCCCATCATTGTACGGAATTGTGCCCCATCGTTGGAGTCATTGGAAGGAATTCTGCCCCATCATTGGTGTCAATTGGAGGAATAGCACCCCATCATTGGTGTCATTGGAAGGAATTGTGCCCCATCATTGTAAGTTATTGTGCCCCATTGTTGGTGTCATTAGAAGGAATTGTGCCCCATCACTGATGTCATTGGTAGGAATTGTGCCCCATCGTTGGTGTCATTGGGAGGAACTGTGCCCCGTCATTCATGTCACTGGTAGGAATTGTGCCCCATCATTGGTGTCCTTGGGAGGAACTGTACCCTTCATTGCTGTCAGTGAAGAAAATAGTGCCCCCCGGGCCGGATAAAAGCAAGCATAGGGACGAATCTGGCCCTCGGCCGTACTGCACATCGATTTAACAGTCTAAAAAAAAAAGCATGCCGTGAATGCTAACTGCACATTGGCTGTGCTCTCAACAAACAGTCAAACCATCCAATGGCTGGTGTCATAACGGATCACATGTGCAGCACTGTGGCAGTTGAAGATTAAACAGAGGCAAAGATGGCAGCTTGGCTGAAAATGATAGGAGGGTTTACTTCCGCTTTAAAGAACACCAATTCTCTTTACAAGAGATGTTTCTCATGACTACAGTTTCTCTGAGCTCCACAAGATGGAGATCGCACTTCTTCGCAAACAGGAAGTCTCTATGGAAGACAGGAAGTGATTTCAGGTACTGACAGGAAGTCATATCCAGTATAAATAGGAAGTTCCCGGGTAAGAGGTGAGTCGGGAGGAAGTAGAGAGGAGCCGTCGCTGGAATTAGCAGCAGAGGAGGTAATAAGATCTTATTTTCAATTTACACCCAGTAACCCCCCCGTCATGTCCGTCCTCTTCCTCCATAGTCACTGTGACGTCTTTTATCTCTAGCAGATGATGATACACACATATATAGTGTGGAAACCTAGATTAACCCCTTCAGGGGCAGAACATTCCCCCACTTACAGGGCCGCAACCTTCTCTTCATATTGGAGATGTGTGGAGGAGGATAGGAGGCATGAGGGGCAAAAGGAAAGAGGCTCCCGGACCCCAAAAGCACAGCAAATGCTAAAAAGAATGTTCCTCTGTGTGTAATCCCATTGGGGGCTGTTCTTCCCTGATAAAAAAAAACCCTAATATTACTCTCCCCCCGTACTTCCCCCTTCTAATATTGTACAGTGCAATCCACATCATTCTTTGTTATCAATTATTGGTGTACTGGAAACCTGTACATGACCAATGAAGATGGAGGAGGACCGGAGTCACATGACTGAGAGGATACTAAACCTCACCCTGGAGATCATCTACCTGCTGACCGGAGAGGTGAGGAGGATTCTGGGAGGTCACATGACATCACTCTTATCTCTATTAATAAAACACAGACCTGACCGGAGAGGTGAGGAGGATTCTGGGAGGTCACATGACATCACTCTTATCTCTATTAATAATAACACAGACCTGACCGGAGAGGTGAGGAGGATTCTGGGAGATTACATGACATCACTCTTATCTCTATTAATAAAACACAGACCTGACCGGAGAGGTGAGGAGGATTCTGGGAGGTTACATGACATCACTCTTATCTCTAATAATAAAACACAGACCTGACCGGAGAGGTGAGGAGGATTCTGGGAGGTCACATGACATCACTCTTATCTCTATTAATAAAACACAGACCTGACCGGAGAGGTGAGGAGGATTCTGGGAGGTCACATGACATCACTCTTATCTCTATTAATATTACACAGACCTGACCGGAGAGGTGAGGAGGATTCTGGGAGGTCACATGACATCACTCTTATCTCTATTAATAAAACACATACCTGACCGGAGAGGTGAGGAGGATTCTGGGAGGTCACATGACATCACTCTTATCTCTATTAATAATAGACAGACCTGACCGGAGAGGTGAGGAGGATTCTGGGAGGTCACATGACATCACTCTTATCTCTATTAATAATACACAGACCTGACCGGAGAGGTGAGGAGGATTCTGGGAGGTCACATGACATCACTCTTATCTCTATTAATAAAACACAGACCTGACCGGAGAGGTGAGGAGGATTCTGGGAGGTCACATGACATCACTCTTATCTCTATTAATAAAACACAGACCTGACCGGAGAGGTGAGGAGGATTCTGGGAGGTCACATGACATCACTCGTATCTCTATTAATAAAACACAGACCTGACCGGAGAGGTGAGGAGGATTCTGGGATTCTAACATGATATTTCTATTGGTTCTCCAATACAGAGATTTCCTCTTGTGAAGTCAGGTGATCATACGACCATCACAGTGCCTCCATGTGACTCCCTAAAACCTGAGAGACACAACATGGAGAAGATTCTAGAAGTCACCAAGAAGATGATGGAGCTGCTGACAGGAGAGGTGAGGAGGATTCTGGGACATTATCCAGTAACAGACAAGGGATGTGTCTGGATGGTGACTGTGTCATTGTGTGTGTTAGGTTCCTATAAGGTGTCAGGATGTCACTGTCTATTTCTCCATGGAGGAGTGGGAGTATTTAGAAGGACACAAGGATCTCTACAAGGACGTCATGATGGACAATCAGAAAACGTTAAATTTTGTGAAGACTGAGAGGAAGGAATTTCCCCAGAATGAGAAGTTATTGAGCCTCACCCTGGAGGTCCTCAGCCTGCTGACTGGAGAGGTGAGTGGAATGAAGGGGGGAATATTCTGATCTCTCTGTCCAGCATTGGGAGCCATGATGTACCCCCCCCCCAACATGTCCTTCTCCCATTACACCAACCCTCCACATCCTCCTCTCCCACTACACTGTGTAATATGTATATTATAGAGCAGTGTTTCTCACCTCCAGTCCTCAAGGCACCCCAACAGGTCATGTTTTCGGGATTTCCCTCAGATGAAACGGCTGTGGTAATTACTAAGGGAGTGAAACTGATCAAATCACCTGTGCAAAATAACTGTGAGCCCAAAAAACATGACCTGATGGGGCCCCTCGAGGACTGGAGTTGAGAAACACTGTTATAGAGGTAGGAAATTGTGAAATAATCTCATTATAAATTTACCCCATGAGATTTCATCATTCATTCCTCCATTCTCTACTCGGTGTACACTGTGCTGTACATCCCATACTCTACACTGTGCTGTACATCCCATACTCTACACTGTGCTGTACATCCCATACTCTACACTGAGCTGTACATCCCATACTCTACACTGTGCTGTACATCCCATACTGTACACTGTGCTGTACATCCCATACTCTACACTGTGCTGTACATCCCATACTCTACACTGTGCTGTACATCCCATACTGTGCACTGTGCTGTACATCCCACACTGTACACTGTGCTGTACATCCCATACTGCACACTGCTGTACATCCCACACTGTACATTGTTCTGTACATCCCATTCATACACTGTGCAGTGCAGCTGAGGAACTTGTTTCAAAGGGTGAGATTGCCTCCCCAATAAGAACCCAATGTTAACTCGGCTTTCTCTCAGACAACGACTGAGATACAAGGTTAATGATACATCAGAATGACAAACAGGCACAAGTATCTGAACAGCCGATAATGAATATGTGTCTAAAATGCCTGAAAGGAGAAATTGTCTGGACAGCTAAGCCCTGATATAAACCTTCATTGAGCCTGTCCAATTTAAATTCTGTATACATGTGGTATTTAAAAAAATATATGCGATCATAAGTAATTGAAATTCGATATTAGATTCCAGGCCACAGATAAAACTATGATTTTAGTATCCACTGACCCCATGAGTAATCTGCCATAAAGTAGAAATATATAATATTTTGATATAGAACAAATGAAGAATTGTGGTAAGATACCCATCATTGTTACAAAGACATATAAATTGTGGCCATATCTACATAAAAATACCCATATAGCATGTGTGGTCCGAAAATAAATAGGTCTTCACAGAATATGCAGGAGTTATATATTTATCCATATAGACAATCATTTTGTGTGATATTGATTAATTGGAATTAAACTGAGTGTATTGTATATTGTGCCGGTTGCCGTAGTTCCTGAATAATATAGATATATATTCATCAGCCCCAATATATAGGTCGATGCCCATTATTATGAAAGGGAACATATTTTTCTTTTAACAAATAAGTGAGAACACATTTGTCTGCCCTCAGACACACCTAGTGAAGATGATATTACCTGAGCTCACCAGATAAATCATTAGAGTTCTCCAACCAATGGAGAATAAGCCAAACCTTCTGGGCTGAGCTTATGATAATTTTACGAGCTTATTGTCCCAGATGGTATAAAGTATGTGAGGGCCATAGAGAGAGGACCGCAGACCCACACACCGGATACATCCCTAGACGATTAAGAAGCCGGCTGATACTTGACCGCTCCCCATCTTGCTGGACTTTGTGACTGGAACTACTCGAAGTACTTATAATTTGTCGGATATCTTTCCCTTTTAAACTGTTGGTAAGATACAGACCATACAAATATTAATTAATCTTTTTCTCTCAAAATTGTAGGGATTGTATTTTACAGTTTATGTGTTTACCTTATGTACAGTGTGTAGGGTAGTTTTTATAATTAATCATTTTCCCGTATTGAAGCCGTGTATGGGGAAATTCAGATATAAACCCGTATTTACAACAATTTAGATTACTGTGGTCCCAGGGAAAATATTTATCACCCCATTCAATCCAGTAGCTCTGTTTGGATTAATATTTCTTTCAAATTGGCAATATCTATCTGTTGACCTGCGAGACATACTTTGTATTCCGGCCGGAGAAATTCTGAGGACTGTTTCCCCGAGCGACGAGGGATATCGCGTTCTTGAACGTAAGGCGCGATTACCGCAAATATTTTTCTAGCACAACCGTTTGGGCTCCCCTGAGTTATTTGTAATGTATTAAGAAAAATTGTTTTATTGCCGTGTTCATGTTTTTGATAAGGTGTGTGAAATATTAATCACCGGAAATCCTGGTTCTGTATGAAATTGTGTAACTATACTTGTAAATTAATAAATTCAAATTTATTTACTTACCGTATATACTCGAGTATAAGCCGACCCACCTAATTTTACCACAAAAAACTGAGAAAACGTATTGACTTGAGTATAAGCCTAGGGTGAGAAATGCGCAGCAACTGTAAGTGGAAAAGAGTCAACAATGCCCATTTGCAGCCTTACTGTGCCATTTGCAGCCATAGGTCCCCCAAACTTCAAACTTGGTAGTTAAGGGTTCCTAGATGCCTCCTAGCTGCATTTGGGGTCTCTGGACCCGAAGGGTCCCAAAAGGACATTGCTGCAGATGGACACAGTTGACCGACTTTGGGACCCAGTATCTCGGGCCACTTGGTGCTAGGAACCCCATCTCACTGGGTTTGCATACCAAATATGGGTTCCTAGCACCAAGTGGCCCCGAGATACGGGGGCCCCAAAGTCGGGTCGGAAAATGTCATTCTCTGCTGCAGCCCGAGGGGGGGGGGGGCAAGCACAAAAAAAAGTGTCCTCCTTATATTAAGATTCCATACCACACTCCCAACAATCCACTGCCCTACTGACACCGTCCTCTGCCCTACTGACACCGTCCTCTGCCCTACTGACACCGTCCTCTGCCCTACTGACACCGTCCTCTGCCCTACTGACACCGTCCACTGACACCGTCCTCTGCCCTACTGACACCGTCCACTGCCCTACTGACACCGTCCTCTGCCCTACTGACACCGTCCTCTGCCCTACTGACACCGTCCTCTGCCCTACTGACACCGTCCACTGCCCTACTGACACCGTCCACTGCCCTACTGACACCGTCCTCTGCCCTACAGACACCGTCCTCTGCCCTACAGACACCGTCCTCTGCCCTACAGACACCGTCCTCTGCCCTACTGACACTATCTACACATGATACATAATTTTTTACATTTCATACTCCACAGTCTGCTCTGCAGACCCCAATCCCCCTTTGCCAAACAACAGATTGCATTCATCTTCATAGTCCCTCCTGAATGGAAATGAGAACCCTTCTACTGGTCCGTAAAATATAGACCTGACCAAAGATTTAATTTCTATTGTATAACCAAGGACTGTGATGTAATAAAGAAGAAATCTCCTGAACATGACACACCGAGGAGACCTCACCAAACCTCTAGAAGACAAAGGAGAGGCAAAAACCTCATCACCATCCCCCCTCCTCCATCCCTCATACATGAGAGACACAACATGCAGAAGATCCTGGAACTGACCACCATGATGGTCCACCTGCTGACAGGAGAGGTAAGGAGGATTCTGGGAATTCTGGGACATTATCCAGTAACAGACAAGGGATGTGTCTGGATGGTGACTGTATCATTGTGTGTGTCAGGTTCCTATAAGGTGTCAGGATGTCACTGTCTATTTCTCCATGGAGGAGTGGGAGTATTTAGAAGGACACAAGGATCTCTACAAGGACCTCATGATGGACAATCAGCCGCCCCTCACATCACCGGGTAAGAGGAGACTTTATTGTAAAGGAGAGAGCAGTACGGAGGCTCCACCTAGATCCCCCATCCAACAAATGAGGAGGAGATACTGTACACCATATGAAAGGTCCATCTCCATTCCCCAATATAACGTCATGTTCCCAACAAATGAGGAGGAGATACTGTACACCATATGAAAGGTCCATCTCCATTCCTCAATATAACGTCATGTTCCCAACAAATGAGGAGGAGATACTGTACACCATATGAAAGGTCCATCTCCATTCCTCAATATAACGTCATGTTCCCAACAAATGAGGAGGAGATACTGTACACCATATGAAAGGTCCATCTCCATTCCTCAATATAATGTCATGTTCCCAACATAGGAGGAGGAGATACTGTACACCATATGAAAGGTCCATCTCCATTACTCAATATAACGTCATGTTCCCAACAAATGAGGAGGAGATACTGTAGACCATATGAAAGGTCCATCTCCATTCCTCAATATAACGTCATTTCCCAACAAATGAGGAGTAGATTCTGTACACCATATGAAAGGTCCATCTCCATTCCGAAATTCGTATGAATTTACGAATCCGTAGTACACATATGAAAGGTCCATCTCCATTCCTCGATATACAAATGATTAGACATGTGCGATTAGTTTCGTACGAAATTCCGTTTACGAATTTCGTCGCCAAATTATTCGAATCCAACTACCTAATATCGAATTTCAACTAATATGAAAGAAATTATTATAGCGGATATAACGAATGATTCGAATGACAAAGTGACATTTTTGCAGGAAAAAAAGCTATTTGAAATCACTCGCGGCTAATGAATTGTCGGCTCTGTAACACAGAGAACAGTCATTCTTTGATAAAAAAAAAAAAAAAGCGTGGGGGTCCCCCCAAATTCCATAACCAGGCCCTTCAGGTCTGCTATGGATATTAAGGGGAACCCCAGCCAAAAAAAAAAAAAAAAAATGGCGTGGGGTCCCCCCTAAATATCCATACCAGACCCTTCAGGTCTGGAATGGATTTTAAGGGGAACCCCGGCCAAAAAAAAATAAAAAATGGCGTGGGGTCCCCCTCAAAATCCATACCAGACCCTTTATCCGAACACGCAACCTGGCAGGCCGCAGGAAAAGAGGGGGGGACGAGAGCTCCCCCCCCCCTCCTGAACCGTACCAGGCCACATGCCCTCAACATTGGGAGGGTGCTTATGGGTCCCCCCCAAAGCACCTTGTCCCCATGTTGATGAGGACAAGGGCCTCATCCCCACAACCCTGGCCATTGGTTGTGGGGGTCTGCGGGCGGGGGGCTTATCGGAATCTGGAAGCCCCCTTTAACAAAGGGACCCCCAGATCCCGCCCCCCCCCTGTGTGAAATGGTAAGGGGGTATTTTGTACCCCTACCATTTCACCAAAAAAGTGACAAAAATTGTAAAAATGAAAGGAGACGGTCTTTGACAATTCCTTTATTAAAATCTTCTTTCTTCTGGTCTTCCTTCTTCATCCTTCGGTTTCTTCATCTTCTCCTTCCGGCATCTTCTTCCATCTTCTTCTTCCTCCGATCCGCTTCTTCTTGCTCCTGTCTTCTCGTCCGGCATCTTCTTCCATGGCATCGGCGTCTCTTCTCGGGCCGCTCCTCGCAATGGGAGGCTCCTGCTGTGTGAGGCTTTGCTGCGTCTGACAGGTCTTTTATAACGGAGGGCACCTGGTGACCCCGCCCCCCCTCTGACGCACAGGGACGTCATGGGGACTTCCCTATGGCTTTCCCCATGACGTCAGAGGGGGCGGGGTCACCAGGTGCCCTCCGTTATAAAAGACCTGTTGGACGCAGTGAAGCCTCACACAGCGGGAGCCTCCCATTGCGAGGAGCGGCCCGAGAAGAGACGCCGATGCCATGGAAGAAGATGCCGGACGAGAAGGACGAGAAGACCAGCGCAAGAAGAAGCGGATCGGAGGAAGAAGAAGATGAAGAAAGAAGGAGAAGATGAAGAAACCGAAGGATGAAGAAAGGAGGAGCAGAAGAAAGAAGATTTTAATAAAGGAATTGTCAAAGACCGTCTCCTGTAATTGTTACAATTTTTGACACTTTTTTTGGTGAAATGTTAGGGGTACTTTTGTACCCCTTACCATTTCACACAGGGGGGGGGCGGGATCTGGGGGTCCCCTTGTTAAAGGGGGCTTCCAGATTCCGATAAACCCCCCCGCCCGCAGACCCCCACAACCAATGGCCAGGGTTGTGGGGATGAGGCCCTTGTCCTCATCAACATGGGGACAAGGTGCATTGGGGGTCTCAGACCCCCAAAGCACCCTCCCAATGTTGAGGGCATGTGGCCTGGTACGGTTCAGGAGGGGGGGGGCGCTCTCATCCCCCTCTTTTCCTGCGGCCTGCCAGGTTGCATGCTCGGATAAAGGGTCTGGTATGGATTTTGAGGGGGACCCCACGCCATTTTTTTTTTTATTTGAAGCGGGGGTTCCCCTTAATATCCATAGCAGACCTGAAGGGCCTGGTTATTGAATTTGGGGGGACCCCCACGCTTTTTTTTATCAATGACTTCAATGAATGACTGTTCTCTGTGTTACGGATCCGACAATTCATTAGCCACGAGTGATTTTAAATAGCTTTTTTTCATGCAAAAATGACACTTTGTGCCGGAACAGTTCTCGATATTAGATATATTGAATCTCGAATTCATTCGAATCATTCGTTATATCCGCTATAATAATTTCTTTCATATTAGTTGAAATTAGATATTTGGTAGTAGTTGGATTTGAATTATTTTCTGTGTTACGGGAACCGGCAATTCATTAGCCGCGAGTGATTTTAAATAGCTTTTTTACCTGCAAAAATGACACCTTGTACAGAGACAGTTCTAAGCACGGGAAACATGACCCCCTTGACTGGCATACAACTCTATAGTACGTATAAACCCCATGCCATTTTTTTTTTTGCCTGGGGTTCCCCTTAATATCCATAGCAGACCTGAAGGGTCTGGTTATTGAATTTGGGGGGACCCCCACGCTTTTTTTTTTTTATCAATGAATGACAGTTCTCTGTGTTACGGAGCCGACAATTCATTAGCCGGCAATAGCCGCGAGTGATTTTAAATAGCTTTTTTTTCCTGCAAAAAATGACACATTCGAATCATTCGTTATATTATATCCGCTATAATAATTTCCTTCGTATGAGTTGAAATTCGATATTTGGTAGTTGGATTCGAATTATTCTATGTGTTACGGGAACCGGCAATACATTAGCTGCGAGTGATTATTAACCATTCGTAACGATTCGAATTTTTTTTTTTTAACGATTCGTACGAATTCGAACACGAATTACAAATTTTTTTTTTTACGGAAAGAAACGGAACAAATTTTTTGATAGTTTCCATGTCTACAGATGATGAGGAGATTGATGAACAATGTAAATCCTTTGATGATGTTTCTCTCTCACAGATGGAGGTGATGTTGGGAATTCCTCGGAGGGTCTCCGGATTTCTTCTACAGATCGTGTCGGAGAAGATGATGGAATCACAACAGATTCTCGGGCAGTGAAGACTTATTTGTGTTCGGAGTGCGGTCAAAGTTTTAAACGGAAAGATCATCTGCGAAGACACTCGAGAATTCACACCGGGGAGACTTTTCCCTGTGAAGAGTGCGGGAAATGTTTTATGCGGAAAGATAAGCTCACATCACACCTGAGAATCCACACCGGAGAAAAGTTGCCGACTTGTACAGAGTGCGGGAAATGTTTTTCCCACAAAGAAAGTCTCATTAAACACCTGAAACTCCACAGCGGCGAGAAGCCGTTTTCCTGTCCAGACTGCGGGAAACGCTTCAATCAGAAAAGCAATCTTTGGAGCCATCAAATACTTCACTTAGACACGAGTTCCTTGTCATTTTCGGAGTGCGGAAAACCTTTTACTGATACATCTGAACATACCATACATCAGGGAGCCCACACCAGAAAGCTGTTTTCATGCTCAGAGTGTGGGAAACTGTTTACAAGTAAATCCCACCTTATTGTACACCAGAGGAGCCACACCGGTGAGAGGCCGTTCTCGTGCTCCCAATGCCAGAAATCCTTCGTAGTAAGATCAGAACTCACCATACACCAGAGAAGTCACACCGGTGAGATGCCGTTTTCATGCCCAGAGTGCGGGAAAAGTTTCACGCGACACAGGAACTTAATTGAACACGTGAAAGGGCACACTGGGGAGAAGCCGTTCTCCTGCCCAGAGTGCGGGAAATCTTTCAGTTGGAAAAATCAACTTACTATACACCTGAGCAGTCACACGGGCCAACACAGTTTTTCATGCTCAGAGTGCGGGAAAGGTTTCGCTCATAAAGGAAAACTTCATAGACACCAGAGAATCCACACAGGTGAGCGACCTTACACCTGTCCAGAGTGCGGAAAAACCTACTCAGAAAATGCAGATCTTCTCCAACACCTAAGAAGTCACACGGGAGAACACCCTTTTCTATGTTCAGAGTGCGGGAAAGGTTTCTCTTATATAGGAAAACTTCATAAACACCAGAGAACCCACACAGGTGTGCGACCTTTCACCTGTCCAGAGTGCGGAAAAGGTTTCCTACAGAATTCGCACCTTCTTCAACACCTAAGAACCCACACAGGGGAACGCCCTTTTCCGTGCTCAGTGTGCAGGAAAAGTTTTTCACTGAAATCTGTTCTTGTTAAACACCAGAGCAGGCACACCGGGGGGCGTCCTGATTCAAACAAATCTTAGACGCCGCATAAGTCGCACCGGGCCAGCGTCCTATTTCCTGACCAAAGTGCGGAAAATGTTTCTTTGCTATTTACCAGAGAATTCACAAGGGTCAGCCAGCTTTCTCGTGCTCTGAAAGGATTTTATACTAAAAGAAGAATACAACAGAATCAGAAAGCCAAAAGGTAAAGAGTCCAAAATGCTTTAAGGGTTCTTTAGCAACATCGCATAAAACCCTCCAACGCGTTTCGGCAAAAAAAGCTCCTCCTCCCAAATAAAAGGAGATGTATTGTATCGACTCGAGGATATTCTTAAGCAAAATTCTTTGTATTCAAATGTATATTACCCAATTTATTTTTTCTGCTAGAAAATGGAAACCTCCAAACAATCGTATATGTTCTGAGAGAAGAGACCCCGTGGAATAAAACGTTAACAATTGCGATTCTTTTTGAGGTCGTACACAATATTTGCACAACTGTTTATCACATTTTCGGATAAAATACAATAAAATGAATTTTAATGCACACAAATACAATAAAATATTCATTTTCTGGGGGGTTTGTGTGGAGTAAATAGATACCAAACACGCCAAGCCTTAAAACTGGTGGAATTTTCAGGCCCTCCTAGCCTGACTACTGGTGACTTGTCCTGTAGCATCACCAAGACTCTCACCAACACACCAACAGTGACAGACATACAGACAGATTGGCTACAGGATAATGAACGTTAGGCTGGACAGACAGCTACCTATAAGTATCTTCATTTCGTGACCTTTAGGCCGTGACCAGCAATTTGTAGTTATGGACCTTCAAGCCGGGACTGGCAATTAGCTAAGAAAGACTCTTCTTCCTAGTAGGAAGTAGACATGTGCATTCCTTTTTGTCCGAATTTCAGGTATTTTCGTTATCGTTTTAATAAACGATAACGCAAGTGCAGAATCCGAAAATCGAAAGATCCAATAAATCCTTTATTTTTGGATATAGATAGACAGTTGGATACAGATAGGAGATTCAACGCTGACAATAACAATCTGTGTCCATTGAACCTGTGGTCGAATGTGCCTAATCTTAACTATTAGTCCAAGATTATTCTACATAGAGAGAAAAGATTCTACGTAGAGAGAAATGATTTGACGTAGAGAGGAAAGATTTGACGTAGAGAGAAAAGATTCTACGTAGAGAGGAAAGATTTGACGTAGAGAGGAAAGATTTGACGTAGAGAGGAAAGATTCGACGTAGAGAGGAAAGATTCGACGTAGAGAGAAAAGATTCTACGTAGAGAGAAAAGATTCGACGTAGAGAGTAAAGATTCGACGTAGAGAGTAAAGATTCGACGTAGAGAGTAAAGATTTGACGTAGAGAGAAAAAGATTTGACGTAGAGAGGAAAGATTAGACGTAGAGGAAAGATTCGATGTAGAGAGGAAAGATTCGACGTAGAGAGAAAGATTTGACGTAGAGAGTAAAGATTCGACGTAGAGAGTAAAGATTCTACGTAGAGAGAAAAGATTCTACGTAGAGAGGAAAGATTCGACGTAGAGAGGAAAGATTTGACGTAGAGAGGAAAGATTCGACGTAGAGAGTAAAGATTCGACGTAGAGGGGAAAGATTCGACGTAGAGAGGAAAGATTCAAAGTAGAGAGAAAAGATTCGACGTAGAGAGAAAAGATTCGACGTAGAGAGGAAAGATTCTACATAGAGAGGAAAGATTCTACATAGAGAGGAAAGACTCGACGTAGAGAGTAAAGACTCGACGTAGAGAGAAAAGTTTTGACGTAGAGAGTAAAGATTCGACGTAGAGAGGAAAGACTCGACGTAGAGAGGAAAGATTCTACATAGAGAGTAAAGACTCGACGTAGAGAGGAAAGATTCTACATAGAGAGTAAAGACTCGACGTAGAGAGTAAAGATTCGGCGTAGAGCGAAAAGATTGCTGCTGGAATTGCAGCTTAACTATACAGAGTCATACAGTTTAGCTTCTCCGTCGAATCTTCTTTGAACATTCAACAGACACCATAAGCCTTCAATGACAGATTCGACCTTAATTCATTTGGATTTTCGGACAAATGCAATTTTTAACGAAAAACAAAATAACTAAAAACGAATTTCGGGAGTAGCTAAATAAATTTATTTTTCAGACGAAAAAACGAAATTCCGAAACAAAATATTTCAGTGTGCACATGTCTAGTAAGAAGGACTTCATACAGGGTGATGGCCGTTATGCAGCTCACACAGACAGCTACCTTTAGACATCTTCATGCCGTGACCTTTAGGTTGTGACCAGCAATTTGTAGTTATGGGCCTTCAAGCTGGGACTGGCAATTAGCTAAGCAGAGCTCTTCTTCCTAGTAAGGAGGACTTCATACAGAGTAATGGCCATTAGGCAGCTCAGACAGTCCGCTACCTTTTAAAGAGGAAGTAAACCCTAATGGGTGTTACTTCCTCTTTGTTTCCCTGCAAAGGTAAAGCATAATGGGCTACTATGCATCGCATTGCATCGCATTGCATCGCATTGCATCGCATAGTAGTCCATTATGTGTCACTTACCTGACACAGGAGCCAGCGAAGTCACCGCTGTCCCCTTGTGTACGGAGCCTCCATCTTCTTGGTGGGTCTCGCTACTCCGGCGCTGTCATTCGATGGAGCCGCGATGACGTCACTCCCACGCATGCGCGCGGGAGCCGCCACTCACGGCATATTGTCGTGAACAGCGGCAGGCTCAGTGCACATGCGCCGTAGACAGCGGTGCCTGCCTTTTGCCAAATATCTCCTAAACACTATGCAACACATAAAGAGTAAATAACAAGGTACACAGAGTAAATCGGCTCCCCGAACAAGCTACTGATGTATGTAGAAAGCTACGGCTAAAGGGGAAGCCCAGGCTGGCCTATAATACCTCCGATACACACAATGAAGTAATTTAAACACCGGTGGCGTGTCCCCTTTAAGAACAACAACAGTAATGTTCTATGAGCAAAGCTTTGCGTTTGTTCTCTTCACTGGCATGTAGGAGCTCTGTGGACAAGGGTCCCTCAATATAACAGGGTGATGAGGAGGAATGTAAAGTAGCTGGTGCTGTGATGTAGCACTCCTCTATGTGATCTAGATAATAGGTGTCTGTGCACAGTGTTCAGGTGTGGTATCTTATGGAAGGCAATAAGGTTCCTGGGCAAAGCCCTCTCACCAATCCTATACGCAATCTGCGGCCCTTCACAGAGCGATCAACTCTCCTGGCTGCAGGTGTGTGGCGATGGCGTTCAGTCTCTGAGCTGTTGAAATTGCCTCTTCCCTGACATTCCGTGCGGCTGCAGAGCATCCTCCTGGAAGCATGCAGGTTCTGTTCCTCTGGGCGGGAGCTGCCCCTTGGTAGTCCTCAATCCCCCTCACACACAGCAACAGAGGGGTTTGTCTCCTGATGGGATCCAGGAACAAGGCTTTTTGGCCTAGTGCGCTCTGTGTCTTTTATAGTCTCTCCCACAATCCTCTTGCTCTCTGCAGTGCAGCCTGGGATTTGCAGTCCTGCTCTCCTCACCAGTCAGTAAGTCCTGCTTTGTGCTGGGACTTCATATTCCACAGTGCTTTGCTGCTGCTCCCTGATGATTGGCTCTCAGTCTCTTCCAATAGGGAGGCTGCAAAGCAAGCAGTTCTGTGTGTCTCTGTGTGTGTGAGAAGAGAGGAAGGGGGTGAAAAACCCCACGCAACTACTAGCAGACAGCTCGCCCCCTCATGGATTTCATCAGCCTGGAGAGGTACCTGCTACAGTTGGAATTGTGCCCCATCATTAGCGCCATTAGGAGGAATAGTGCCCCATCAATGGTGTAATTTGGCCTTATTGTTGGTGTCCTTGGGAGGAACTGTACCCTTCATTGCTGTCAGTAAAGAAAATAGTGCCCCAAGGACCAGATAAAAGTAAGCAAAGGGCCGAATCTGGCCCCCGGGTCATAGTTTGGAGACCACTGCACTTAAAGAACACCAATTCTCTTTACAAGAGACGTTTCTCGCGATTGCAGATCCTCTGAGCTCCACAAGATGGCGATCAAACTTCTTCGCAAACAGGAAGTCTCTATGGAAGATAGAGAAGTGATGTCAGTTACAGACAGGAAGTGATGTCAGGTATAAATAAGAAGTTCCGGGTGAGAGGTGAGTCAGGAGGAAGTAGAGAGGAGACATTACTGGAAGTGGCAGCAGAGGAGGTAATAAGATCTTAATTTCTATTTACACCCAGTAACCCCCCCCCCCGTCATGTCCGTCCTCTTCCTCCATAGTCAGTGTGACGTCTTTTAACTCCAGCAGATTATAATACACACATATATAGTGTGGAAACCTAGATTAACCCCTTCAGGGGCAGAACATCCCCCCACTTACTTGGCCGATTATTGGAGATGTGCGGAGGAGGATGGGGGTCTTATTTAGACATGAAGGGCAAAGGGAAAGAGGCTCCTGGACCCCAAAAGCACAGCAAATGCTTTAGGACAGGGCAAAAGAGGAAGCTGCCCTGGGCCCTGTCATTGTTGTGGGGCCCAAAGCAGCAGCCTCATACTTTCCAACTATCCCAGTTTAAATTCCCTCGTCCCTTGAGGATTTAGTCTTGTGTTGTGTCCTGATATCTCAGTGTGAAGTTCTGTTACTAATGCTGCCCAGCATGCGCACGGGAGCCACCACTCACGGCATATTGCCGTGAACAGCTGCGCGCTCAGTGCGCATGCGCCGTAGACAGCGGTACCTGCCTTTTGGCAAATATCTCCTAAACACTATGCAACACATAAAGAGTAAATAACAAGGTAAACAGAGTAAATGGGCTCCCCGAACAAGCTATTGATGTATGTAGAATGCTACGGCTAAAGGGGAAGCCCAGGCTGGCCTATAATACCTCTGATACACACAATGAAGTAATTTAAACACCGGTGGCGTGTCCCCTTTAAGAACAACAACAGTAATGTTCTATGAGCAAAGCTTTGCGTTTGTTCTCTTCACCGGCATGTAGGATCTCTCTGAAAAAGGGTCCCTCAATATAACAGGGTGATGAGGAGGAATGTAAAGTAGCTGGTGCTGTGATGTAGCACTCTTATGTGATCCAGGTAGTAGGTGTCTGTGCACAGTGTTCAGGTGTGGTATCTTATGGAATGTAATAAGGTTCCTGGGCAAAGCCCTCTCACCAACCCTATACGCAATCTGCGGCCCTTCACAGAGTGATCGACCGACTCTCCTGGCTGCAGGTGTGTGGCGATGGCATTCAGTCTCTGAGCTGTTGAAATGGCCTCTTCCGTGACATTCCGTGCGGCTGCAGAGCATCCTCCTGGAAGCATGCGGGTTCTGTTCCTCTGGGCGGGTTCTGTTCCTCTGGGCGGGAGCTGCCCCTTGGTAGTCCGCAATCCCCCTCACACACAGCAACAGAGGGGTTTGTCTCCTGATGGGATCCAGGAACAAGGCTTTTTGGCCTAGTGCGCTCTGTGTCTTTTATAGTCTCTCCCACAATCCTCTTGCTCTCTGCAGTGCAGCCTGGGATTTGCAGTCCTGCTCTCCTCACCAGTCAGTAAGTCCTGCTTTGTGCTGGGACTTCATATTCTACAGTGCTTTGCTGCTGCTCCCTGATGATTGGCTCTCAGTCTCTTCCAATAGGGAGGCTATAAAGCAAGCAGTTCTGTGTGTCTCTGTGTGTGTGAGAAGAGAGGAAGGGGGTGAAAAACCCCACGCAACTGCTAGCAGGCAGCTCGCCCCCTCATGGATTTCATCAGCCTGGAGAGGTACCTGCTGCAGTTGGAATTGTGCCCCATCATTAGCGCCATTAGGAGGAATAGTGCCCCATCAATGGTGTAATTTGGCCTTATTGTTGGTGTCCTTGGGAGGAACTGTACCCTTCATTGCTGTCAGTAAAGAAAATAGTGCCCCAAGGACCAGATAAAAGTAAGCAAAGGGCCGAATCTGGCCCCCGGGCCATAGTTTGGAGACCACTGCACTTAAAAAACACCAATTCTCTTTACAAGAGACGTTTCTTGCGATTGCAGATCCTCTGAGCTCCACAAGATGGCGATCAAACTTCTTCGCAAACAGGAAGTCTCTATGGAAGATAGAGAAGTGATGTCAGTTACAGACAGGAAGTGATGTCAGGTATAAATAAGAAATTCCAGGTGAGAGGTGAGTCGGGAGGAAGTAGAGAGGAGACATTGCTGGAAGTGGCAGCAGAGGAGGTAATAAGATCTTAATTTCTATTTACACCCAGTAACCCCCCCGTCATGTCCGTCCTCTTCCTCCATAGTCACTGTGACGTCTTGTATCTCCAGCGGATGATGATACACACATATATAGTGTGGGAACCTAGATTAACCCGTTCAGGAGCAGAACATTCCCCCACTTACTGGGCTGTAACATTCTCTTCATATTGGAGATGTGCGGAGGAGGATGGGGGTCTTGTTTAGACATGAAGGGTAAAGGGAAAGAGGCTCCCGGACCCCAAAAGCACAGAAAATGCTTTAAGACACGGGAAAAAAGGGAAGCTGCCCTGGGCCCTGTCATTGTTGTGGGGCCCAAAGCAGCTGCCTCATACTTGTCAACTATCCCAGTTTAAATCCCCTCGTCCCTTGAGGATTTAGTCTTGTGCTGTGTCCTGATATCTCAGTGTGAAGTTCTGTTACTAATGCTGCCCTATTGTTGTTTACAGGTGACTCACCTGCAGACCCTGTGTTTACATGTAAATATGGGCATTGTTATGTAAATAGCAGCGGCATTCATATGTAAATAGTGGCAGACCGGCAGCATTCATATGTAAATGGAGGCAGGATTCATATTTATATCATGCCCCCCCCCCCCCCCCTGAGGCCATATCCACCATCACCTATACTGAATGCTGCCCACAGGGGAGATAAAGGAGCATGCTTTAAAGTCCTGCCTACAACTGTGGTCATTAAGCCTAACATCAGCCTGTTCTGCAAAGGTAAGCAAATTGGTGTGGGGGGGGGGGGTGTAGTGTGGGGTGTACAGGGGTAGGCAGAGAAGTTATTACAGTTTGGGGTGCACAGGTGAGCAAGGAGGGGATGTATGGAGGTGAGGAAGGTGGGTGCAAAGATGAGCAGAGGAGGCATGTAGGGTTAAAGGGGAGGGGGATTGGAGTGGGAGGATGGGGGAGGTTTGGGGTGCAGAGATTAGCATCAATTAATGACACTGCTGTGTATCTGCTAAAGGGCAGCAAGTTTCTGTGGTGTCAGGAAAGCGATTTTGTATGCGTTCCAGACACGCACAAATGTGAACGCAGGCTAAATGTCTCAGTTACATTGGTGGTCAGTGTAAATCTTCTCATTACATTGGTGCTTAGTGTAGAATTCTTTCATTCACACTAGTGGCCAGTGTGAATGCCCCCCCCCCTTACATTAGTGGGCAGTGTAAACCCCTATTACATTAGTGGTCAGTGTAAACCCTTATTACATTAGTGGCCAGTGTAAACCCTTATTACATTAGTGGTCAGTGTAAACCCCTATTACATTAGTGGTCAGTGTAAACCCCTATTACATTAGTGGTCAGTGTAAACCCCTATTACATTAGTGGTCAGTGTAAACCCCTATTACATTAGTGGTCAGTGTAACCCCTATTACATTAGTGGTCAGTGTAAACCCCTATTACATTGGTGGCCAGTGTTGAAACTCCTCTTTATATTGGTAGTCAGTAACAAAAATCAGCATTGCCATTGATCACACTCTCCCCCCAGCACTGCCCTTTGATCCTAGGATCCCTAGGAGTTGTCTGTCTATTAATGGGTCCCTTCCCCCCCCCAGTCAATGTTGTGCAGGCAGTGAGGAGATGATGTGCTGTAACCTCTAGCAACCAATCAGTAAGCCGTAATGATGTTCAGTAACCAATCAGTGAGCAGTACTGATGTACAGTAATCTCTAGCAACCAATCAACAAGCAGAAATCATGTGCTGTAACCTCTAGCAACTAATTAGTGAGCCGTAATGTTTGCTGTAACCTCTGGCAACCAATAGCTGCCTGATCTGATTCAGTAAACTGATTTTGAGTCGAGCTGCTATTTATTGTATGTCTCAGAGCAGGTGTAGAGCGAAACTGCATGGGGGGGCCCAAGAAATGTTTTGCCCAGGGTCCAATCAATATTAAAGACGGCCCTGAACCCCATTGGGGGCTGTTCTTCCCTGATAAAAAAAACTTTTATTACCCCCCCCCCCCCCCCCTTACATCCCCCTTCTAATATTGTACAGTGCCGTCCAGATAATTCTCTGTTATCAATTATTGGTCTACAGGAAACCTATAAAGATCACATGACCAATGGGGATGGAGGAGGACCGGAGTGACATGACTGAGAGGATACGAAACCTCACCCTGGAGATCATCTACCTGCTGACCGGAGAGGTGAGGGGGATTCTGGGAGGTCACATGACATCACTCTTATCTCTATTAATAAAACACAGACCTGACCGGAGAGGTGAGGAGGATTCTGGGAGGTCACATGACATCACTCTTATCTCTATTAATAAAACACAGACCTGACCGGAGAGGTGAGGAGGATTCTGGGAGGTCACATGACATCACTCTGATCTCTATTAATAAAACACAGACCTGCCCGGAGAGGTGAGGAGGATTCTGGGAGGTCACATGACATCACTCTTGTCTAGTCTGATCAGTAGTCCATGTTCTTATTGGAGACATTTAGATGATGTCAGATGATTGATGTCGGTTTATCTTTCTCCTGATCTGTAGGATTATGTTGTAGTTAAGAAGTCTAGTGGGGAGCCAATCTCAGGAGGATGGAGCAGGACCCAGAGCCCCACCATGGTGCCTCCCCCTCCTTCTCCCATACCTGAGAGGAACAAAGAGCAGAAGATCCTGGAACTGACCACCATGATGGTCCATCTGCTGACAGGAGAGGTGAGGAGGATTCTGGGACATTATCCAGTAACAGACAAGGGATGTGTCTGGATGGTGACTGTATCATTGTGTGTGTCAGGTTCCTATAAGGTGTCAGGATGTCACTGTCTATTTCTCCATGGAGGAGTGGGAGTATTTAGAAGGACACAAGGATCTCTACAAGGACGTCATGAAGGAGAATCGACAGGCTTTGAGTTTTGTGAAAACTGAGAAGAAGGAATTTCCCCGGAATGAGACGATATTGAACCTCACTCTGGAGGTCCTCAGCCTGCTGACTGAAGAGGTGAGTGGACCGTCCTCTGCTCTACTGACACCGCCCACACTCTATACTGTGCTGTATATTACTCCTCTTTGTACACAGAACTGAACATTTCATACACCACATTGCTCCGCCGTCTGCTCTCTGATATATACCTGCAGTAGACCCCCAAACAGCACATTGCATTCATCTTCATAGTTCCTCCTGTGATGAAATGAGAACCCTTTTACTGGTCTGTAAATATAGACCTGACCACAGATTTCATTTCTATTGTATAACCCAGGACTGTGATGTAATAAAGAAGAAATCTCCTGAACATGACACACCGAGGAGACATCACCAAACCTCTAGAAGACAAAGGAGAGGCAAAAACCTCATCACCATCCCCCCTCCTCCATCCCTCATATCTGAGAGACACATGCAGAAGATCCTGGAACTGACCACCATGATGGTCCATCTGCTGACAGGAGAGGTGAGGAGGATTCTGGGAATTCTGGGACATTATCCAGTAACAGACAAGGGATGTGTCTGGATGGTGACTGTATCATTGTGTGTGTCAGGTTCCTATAAGGTGTCAGGATGTCACTGTCTATTTCTCCATGGAGGAGTGGGAGTATTTAGAAGGACACAAGGATCTCTACAAGGACGTCATGATGGACAATCAGCCGCCCCTCACATCACCGGGTAAGAGGAGACTTTATTGTAAAGGAGAGAGCAGTACGGAGGCTCCACCTAGATCCCCCATCCAACAAATGAGGAGGAGATACTGTACACCATATGAAAGGTCCATCTCCATTCCCCAATATAACGTCATGTTCCCAACAAATGAGGAGGAGATACTGTACACCATATGAAAGGTCCATCTCCATTCCTCCAATATAACGTCATGTTCCCAACAAATGAGGAGGAGATACTGTACACCATATGAAAGGTCCATCTCCATTCCCCAATATAACGTCATGTTCCCAACAAATGAGGAGGAGATACTGTACACCATATGAAAGGTCCATCTCCATTCCCCAATATAACGTCATGTTCCCAACAAATGAGGAGGAGATACTGTACACCATATGAAAGGTCCATCTCCATTCCTCAATATAACGTCATGTTCCCAACAAATGAGGAGGAGATACTGTACACCATATGAAAGGTCCATCTCCGTTCCTCCAATATAACGTCATGTTCCCAACAAATGAGGAGGAGATACTGTACATCATATGAAAGGTCCATCTCCATTCCCCAATATAATGTCATGTTCCCAACAAATGAGGAGGAGATACTGTACATCATATGAAAGGTCCATCTCCATTCCTCAATATAACATCATGTTCCCAACAAATGAGGAGGAGATACTGTACACCATATGAGAGGTCCATCTCCATTCCTCCAATATAATGTCATGTTCCCAACAAATGAGGAGGAGATACTGTACACCATATGAAAGGTCCATCTCCATTCCCCAATATAACGTCATGTTCCCAACAAATGAGGGGGAGATACTGTACACCATATGAAAGGTCCATCTCCATTCCCCCAATATAACGTCATGTTCCCAACAAATGAGGAGGAGATACTGTACACCATATGAAAGGTCCATCTCCATTCCTCAATATAACGTCATGTTCCCAACAAATGAGGAGGAGATACTGTACACCATATGAAAGGTCCATCTCCATTCCCCAATATAATGTCATGTTCCCAACAAATGAGGAGGAGATACTGTACACCATATGAAAGGTCCATCTCCATTCCCCAATATAACGTCATGTTCCCAACAAATGAGGAGGAGATACTGTACACCATATGAAAGGTCCATCTCCATTCCTCAATATAACGTCATGTTCCCAACAAATGAGGAGGAGATACTGTACACCATATGAAAGGTCCATCTCCATTCCTCCAATATAATGTCATGTTCCCAACAAATGAGGAGGAGATACTGTACACCATATGAAAGGTCCATCTCCATTCCTCCAATATAACGTCATGTTCCCAACAAATGAGGAGGAGATACTGTACACCATATGAAAGGTCCATCTCCATTCCTCAATATAACGTCATGTTCCCAACAAATGAGGAGGAGATACTGTACACCATATGAAAGGTCCATCTCCATTCCTCCAATATAACGTCATGTTCCCAACAAATGAGGAGGAGATACTGTACACCATATGAAAGGTCCATCTCCATTCCTCAATATAACGTCATGTTCCCAACAAATGAGGAGGAGATACTGTACACCATATGAAAGGTCCATCTCCGTTCCTCCAATATAACGTCATGTTCCCAACAAATGAGGAGGAGATACTGTACATCATATGAAAGGTCCATCTCCATTCCCCAATATAATGTCATGTTCCCAACAAATGAGGAGGAGATACTGTACACCATATGAAAGGTCCATCTCCATTCCCCAATATAACGTCATGTTCCCAACAAATGAGGAGGAGATACTGTACACCATATGAAAGGTCCATCTCCATTCCCCAATATAACGTCATGTTCCCAACAAATGAGGGGGAGATACTGTACACCATATGAAAGGTCCATCTCCATTCCTCAATATAACGTCATGTTCCCAACAAATGAGGAGGAGATACTGTACACCATATGAAAGGTCCATCTCCATTCCTCCAATATAATGTCATGTTCCCAACAAATGAGGGGGAGATACTGTACACCATATGAAAGGTCCATCTCCATTCCCCAATATAACGTCATGTTCCCAACAAATGAGGAGGAGATACTGTACACCATATGAAAGGTCCATCTCCATTCCTCCAATATAACGTCATGTTCCCAACAAATGAGGAGGAGATACTGTACACCATATGAAAGGTCCATCTCCATTCCTCCAATATAACGTCATGTTCCCAACAAATGAGGGGGAGATACTGTACACCATATGAAAGGTCCATCTCCATTCCTCCAATATAATGTCATGTTCCCAACAAATGAGGAGGAGATACTGTACACCATATGAAAGGTCCATCTCCATTCCTCCAATATAACGTCATGTTCCCAACAAATGAGGAGGAGATACTGTACACCATATGAAAGGTCCATCTCCATTCCTCAATATAACGTCATGTTCCCAACAAATGAGGAGGAGATACTGTACACCATATGAAAGGTCCATCTCCATTCCTCCATATAACGTCATGTTCCCAACAAATGAGGAGGAGATACTGTACACCATATGAAAGGTCCATCTCCATTCCTCCAATATAATGTCATGTTCCCAACAAATGAGGAGGAGATACTGTACACCATATGAAAGGTCCATCTCCATTCCTCCAATATAATGTCATGTTCCCAACAAATGAGGAGGAGATACTGTACACCATATGAAAGGTCCATCTCCATTCCTCCAATATAACGTCATGTTCCCAACAAATGAGGAGGAGATACTGTACACCATATGAAAGGTCCATCTCCATTCCTCAATATAACGTCATGTTCCCAACAAATGAGGAGGAGATACTGTACACCATATGAAAGGTCCATCTCCGTTCCTCCAATATAACGTCATGTTCCCAACAAATGAGGAGGAGATACTGTACACCATATGAAAGGTCCATCTCCATTCCTCCAATATAACGTCATGTTCCCAACAAATGAGGAGGAGATACTGTACACCATATGAAAGGTCCATCTCCATTCCTCCAATATAATGTCATGTTCCCAACAAATGAGGAGGAGATACTGTACACCATATGAAAGGTCCATCTCCATTCCCCAATATAACGTCATGTTCCCAACAAATGAGGAGGAGATACTGTACACCATATGAAAGGTCCATCTCCATTCCCCAATATAATGTCATGTTCCCAACAAATGAGGAGGAGATACTGTACACCATATGAAAGGTCCATCTCCGTTCCTCCAATATAACGTCATGTTCCCAACAAATGAGGAGGAGATACTGTACACCATATGAAAGGTCCATCTCCATTCCTCAATATAACGTCATGTTCCCAACAAATGAGGAGGAGATACTGTACACCATATGAAAGGTCCATCTCCATTCCTCCAATATAACGTCATGTTCCCAACAAATGAGGAGGAGATACTGTACACCATATGAAAGGTCCATCTCCATTCCCCAATATAACGTCATGTTCCCAACAAATGAGGAGGAGATACTGTACACCATATGAAAGGTCCATCTCCATTCCTCCAATATAATGTCATGTTCCCAACAAATGAGGGGGAGATACTGTACACCATATGAAAGGTCCATCTCCATTCCTCAATATAACGTCATGTTCCCAACAAATGAGGAGGAGATACTGTACACCATATGAAAGGTCCATCTCCATTCCTCCAATATAATGTCATTTTCCCAACAAATGAGGAGGAGATACTGTACACCATATGAAAGGTCCATCTCCATTCCTCCAATATAATGTCATGTTCCCAACAAATGAGGAGGAGATTCTGTACACCATATGAAAGGTCCATCTCCATTCCTCAATATAATGTCATGTTCCCAACAAATGAGGAGGAGATTCTGTACACCATATGAAAGGTCCATCT
Source organism: Lithobates sylvaticus (assembly GCA_028564925.1). Taxonomy (NCBI): domain Eukaryota; kingdom Metazoa; phylum Chordata; class Amphibia; order Anura; family Ranidae; genus Lithobates; species Lithobates sylvaticus. The sequence goes on along the minus strand of CM053028.1, from coordinate 595,722,783 downwards.
CCATTCCTCAATATAACGTCATGTTCCCAACAAATGAGGAGGAGATACTGTACACCATATGAAAGGTCCATCTCCATTCCTCCAATATAATGTCATGTTCCCAACAAATGAGGAGGAGATACTGTACACCATATGAAAGGTCCATCTCCATTCCTCCAATATAATGTCATGTTCCCAACAAATGAGGAGGAGATACTGTACACCATATGAAAGGTCCATCTCCATTCCTCAGATCTATGACTAGTAGACCAACATACACAATGACTAATGTAAAATATTAAGCACCCATATACCTTTGTTGATAATAATAATAATGTTTCTCTCTCACAGATGGAGGTGATGTTGGGAATTCCTCAGAGGGGTCTCGGATGTCCTCTGCAGATGTCGGAGAAGATAATGGAATGGGAACGGATTCTCAGAAGGAAAGGCCCTTTTTGTGCTCGGCGTGCGGTGAAAGTTTTAAATGGAGAACCAGCCTGCAAAGACATGCGAGAGTTCACACCGGTGTGACTTTTCCATGTGAAGAGTGCGGGAAATGTTTTTTAATGAAAGATAGACTCACAGCACACATGAAAATCCACACCGGGGAACATCTGCATACTTGTACCGAGTGCGGGAAAGGTTTCTCAATAAAAGGGAACCTAAATAAACACATGAAAATCCACACTGGGGAGAAGCCGTTCTCCTGTCCGGAGTGCGGGAAATCCTTCACTCAAAAAGGTGAACTGGATATACACCTGAGCAGTCACACGGGCGAATATCGTTTTTCATGCTCAGAGTGCGGGAAAGGTTTCTCTCATAAAGAAAAATTTCATAGACACCAGAGAACCCACACGGGTGAGCGACCTTACACCTGTTCAGAGTGCGGAAAAAGTTTCCCACAGAAATCGCAGCTTCTTGAACACCTAAGAAGCCACACAGGAGTACGCCCTTTTCCGTGCTCAGTGTGCGGAAAAAGTTTTCTACTGAAATCTACTCTTGTTGCACACCTGAGCAGACACACCGGGGGGGCGTCCTGATTCAAACAAATCTTAGACTGAGAAAGGACGCCTCCGTAGACACCGGTCAGCCAGCTTTCTCGTCCTCTGAAAGCATTTTATACTAAAAGAAGAATACAACAGAAGCAGCAAGCCAAAAAGTAAAGAGTCCAAAATGCTTTAAGCAGTCTTCAGCAACATCACATAAAACTCCCAACGCGTTTCGGCCAAAAGGCGCCTCCTCCAAAAAAACAACTTGTATCTACTCAGGGATATTTTTTTAAACTGCTTTGTATTCAAATCTATATTACCTATTTTTAATTTTTTTTATCAGAAGATGGAAACCTAGAAAAAGTTATATATGTTCTGAGAGAAGAGACCCCGCGGAATAAAACGTTGACAATTGCGATTCTTTTTGGACGTCGTTCACAATATTTGCACAACTGTTTATCACGTCTACATTTTTAGGAAGAATACAATAAAATTTATTTTAGTGCACACAAATATAATAAAATATTCATTTTATGGGGAAAAAAAAATATATAAAGGTCGGGGGTTTGTGTGGAGTAAATAGATACCAAACACGCCAAGCCTTAACATCGGTGGATTTTTCAGGCCCTCCTAGTCTGACTACTGGTGACTTGTCCTGTAGCATCACCAAGACTCTCACCAACACACCAACAGTGACAGGCAGATAGGCTACAGGATAATGAATGTTAGGCTGGTCAGACAGCTACTTATAAGTATCTTCATGCCGTGACCTTTAGGCTGAGACCAGCAATTTGTAGTTATGGGCCTTCAAGCCGGGACTGGAAATTAGTTAAGGACTCTTCTTCCTAGTAGGGAGTACTTTACAGGGCCGTTTGAAGGAATTTGGGGCCCCCAAGCAAAATGGACATGGAGGCCCCCCCCACCTGCACACACGCAAAACCATGAGATTACCAGAGACTGCGGACATACTGCATGAGATTACCAGAGACTGTGGACATACTGCAGGAGATTACCAGAGACTGCGGACATAATGCATGAGATTACCAGAGACTGCGGACATAATGCAGGAGATTACCAGAGACTGCGGACATAATGCATGAGATTACCAGAGACTGCGGACATACTGCATGAGATTACCAGAGACTGCGGACATACTGCATGAGATTACCAGAGACTGTGGACATAATGCATGAGATTACCAGAGACTGTGGACATACTGCATGAGATTACCAGAGACTGTGGACATACTACATGAGATTACCAGAGACTGTGGACATAATGCATGAGATTACCAGAGACTGTGGACATACTGCATGAGATTACCAGAGACTGTGGACATACTACATGAGATTACCAGAGACTGTGGACATAATGCATGAGATTACCAGAGACTGTGGACATACTGCATGAGATTACCAGAGACTGTGGACATACTGCATGAGATTACCAGAGACTGTGGACATAATGCATGAGATTACCAGAGACTGCGGACATACTGCAGGAGATTACCAGAGACTGCGGACATAATGCATGAGATTACCAGAGACTGCGGACATACTGCATGAGATTACCAGAGACTGCGGACATACTGCATGAGATTACCAGAGACTGCGGACATAATGCATGAGATTACCAGAGACTGCGGACATACTGCATGAGATTACCAGAGACTGCGGACATACTGCATGAGATTACCAGAGACTGCGGACATAATGCATGAGATTACCAGAGACTGCGGACATACTGCATGAGATTACCAGAGACTGCGGACATACTGCATGAGATTACCAGAGACTGCAGACATACTGCATGAGATTACCAGAGACTGCGGACATACTGCATGAGATTACCAGAGACTGCAGACATACTGCATGAGATTACCAGAGACTGCGGACATACTGTATGAGATTCTGATTACCTGTGAATTGGGGCCCCGATGATGGCTTTGCAGAGTGCACAGAGGACACAGGAGGCTGTATTCACGCACTAGCCAGCAGAGAGGGGGGCGGGGCCGGGAGCTCCACTCAGAACAGAGCGGCTGTAGTTAGAGCAGTGATCGAAGTGGGTGTGTCAGTGGAGTCCTGGCCCTGTCCCCAGACCTCTGTATTCCCCAGCCAGTATAGAGGGGGCGGGGCCAGGAGCTCCACTGACATGCCCACTCCGATCACTGCTCTAACTGAGCATACAGGCTACATGGGGCATGGTTGGTGGAGCTCCCGGCCCCACCCCCTCTCTGCTGGCTAGATCGGGAATACAGCCTCCCGTGTCCTCTGTGCACTCTGCAAAGCTGGGGCCCCAATTCACGGGTAGTGCGGGCCCCCCCTACAAAGATTGGGCCCAGGGCATGTTCCCCGTTTGCCTTGTGCTAAAGACAGCCCTGCTTATAGGAAGTGGCGGCGCAGCTCGGGGCCCCAAGCAATTGCTTGGTTTGCCTGTCCTGTCGCGACGGGCCTGGGACTTTATACAGGGTAATGGCCATTATGCAGAACAAATACCCTTTTAAGCATCTTCATACTGTGACCTTTAGGCTGTGACCATCAATTTGTAGTTATGGGACCTCAAGTCGGGACTGGCAGTTAGCTAAGAAGGACTCTTCTTCCTACTGGGTAAGAAAGACTTCATACAGGCTAATGGCCATCGGCATACCTTCCAACTTTTGAACTTCAGAATGAGGGACACTTGAGGGAGAAAGTGATGGCAAAATGTGGGGCGTGGCCAAACTCTTAACAGTGAAAGAAGCTTAAAGTGGAGCTCCACCCTAAAGTGGAACTTCCGCTTATCGGATTCCTCCCCCCCCCCCTCCGGTGCCACAATTGGCACCTTTCAGGGGGGAGGGGGGTGCAGATACCGGTATAATACAGGTATCTGCACCCACTTCCGTGACGAATTATCCGGACTGCCCCGCCCCTATCCGGAGATGCCCCGTTGTGTCTTGGGAAACACAGTTCCCAGGACACAGCGGGGACCAATAGAGGCGCGCAGCGCGACTCGCGCATGCGCAGTAGGGAACCGGGCGGTGAAGACGTTGCGTCTTCACTTCCTGATTCCCTGACAGAGGATGGCGGCGGGGCAGCCGAGAGACGAGCGATCGCTCGTCACATTCTACCGACACCGCTGCAACCAGGAACATGTAAGTGTCCATTTATTAAAAGTCAGCAGCTGCAGTATTTGTAGCTGCTGACTTTTAATATTTTTGGTGCGGGTGGAGCTCCGCTTTAAGGAGCGTGGTGGACGGAAACCCTGGCTTCCTCGTACCTAGAAAATTAGCTTTGATGGTGCCTACTTTAACCGGTTCCCACCCGCTGTATCGTCAAATGATGGCAAGGCCAGATTGCTCTAGTTGTGGGAGGACGTCCTTTGACGCCCCATTCCTGCCATGCATGCGCGCGGCCTGGTGATCAATGGTCCTACGGACACAGTACATCACTGATCGCAGTAAAGAGCCAATCACAGCAGCTCTTTACCACGTGAACGGCTGTGTCCAATCACAGACCTCAGATCAGCGCGGTATTTGCATAGCCCTGTCCCTCGTTCCTCCTCCTGTCTGTGTACAGGAAAGCATCACAGCCAGGGGGAGGAGGAGGCACCCGTGTGAGAGATGCCGGCTGCCAAATAGAGATGATCTGCCGTGCGGGACCCCAGACACCCAGCTCAAGCCACGGGCAGATCTTACCTGTGCCCACGGCTTGTGCGTTCCTGCTGGGCAAGTCCCTGGATCCAAGTGCTGGAACTTGTTCCAGCATTTGTCTCCACTCCGGGACTCAGCCTGGATTCACCGGGACTTGCATCAAATACAGGGACGGTCCCGGTGAATCCGGGATGGTTGGGAGGTATGGCCATTAGGCAGCTCAGACGTCAGACCTATCTTTAGGCATCTTCAGCCTCCCCACAGGCTCGTTGTGGACCTTTAAGCCAGGACCGGCAATCGGCTAAGGAGGACCCTTCAGCTTTCTACCCCAGACAGCAGGCCTTCTTTGGGCCAGATTTTTTGTTTTTGTTCTGGACACCATGGAGATGGACCAAGCTCTTCATTAACCACCTGACCTCTGGAAGGTTTTCCCCCCTTCATGACCAGGCCATTTTTTGTTATTCAGAACTGCACTATTTTACCTGGTAATTGCACGGTTGTGCGGCGCTGTCCCCAAACGACATTTATATCATTCTTTTCACACAAATAGAGCTTTCTTTTCGTGGTATTTGATCACCTCTGCCGTTTTTTTTTTTTGCGATATGAATAAAAAAAAGACCAAAATTTTTGGAAAAAAATATTATTTACTTTCTACTAATAAAACATCCAAAAAAAAAAAATTACAAATCAAATTTCTCCATAAATTTTGGCCAATATGTATTCTGCTACATTGGTAATAAAAAATCCCAATAAGCGTATATTGATTGGTTTGGGTGAAAGTTATACGTCTACAAACTATGGGATATATGCTGTAATTTTTTTTGATCAGCGACTTATAATGGGACTGCGATAGTGCGGTGGACAATCTGACACTAATTGATGCTGGAGAGAACTGACCAACTGCCGCTGACATCACCAGTGACACTAATACAGTGAGTGATAATACTATACACTGTCACTGTACTAATGACACTGGCTGGGAAGGGGTTGTGCTTACAGAAGCTGAGAAAGCCCCTCCTCCCTTTCTAAAGACTCCTGGGATGTATGACATCATTTGCCTAGGCATAGAAACCTGGAAGTGACGGAAGAAATGGGAAAAAAAAAAGGTTTACAACAAGTGAATATATTATACCCTCCTGTCTATTTACTAATACCATCAGCAGAACGATTAAACTTTGTCAATTTAGAGAATTTAGACACTTGACTGTTGGATAAACCCTTGTTTTGTAGATCTTGCAGCCAACAAGGAATTCGGAATTAGCAAAAGTCTCTGCCACAGACTAGATTATAACCTACGGATGGGTTAGGAACTTTTCCCATGGTACCTGTACCTTTCAGCCGTTGCGGCGATACCGTAGGAAATGCGGATTCGACTAGTGTCCATACATCTCAGCTCCCAGGCTCTTACCGAGCAGCCAGCTTCTTGGCCCTCCTCCGAAGAGTCCTCCCCTGTTGTCGAGTTGCTGTGCCTCTCCAATCCTGAGAGCACACCGGGACACTTCAGAATCCTCCTTCAGTTACTGCGCCTCGAACTAGTCAGTTCCGAGGCTCGAGAAACGGATGGATCCCCACCCCAGACCATGAGGGCCTCTGGGACTAGTCAGGATGACCATGCTTATGGGGGTAGCAGACACTCCTGGGTCCGGGACCCCCTTACGGGGCTGGTCCGGACCGGAACCAGAACCAACAACCGAACCCCTCATCACGTGACTCCAGCACCTTAATTACCCCTTCCCGGAATACACAGCGAGGCCAGACGCGCCCACTGATTGGCTCCGGGGAAAAGATTGGTACCAAATGTGTCCAACCAGACTGCGTTCTTAGCCTGTCACAGGTGCTCACCTCACCTATGACCAGGCAGAACTCTAGTACAGCCCAGCCAGACTGATGCCAAAGTGCAACCTAGAACAATTAACCCCAAAACTCCATTACAGTTTTGGGAAAAAAATTCATTTAGAAGATATCGCACACTTTAAAAAAGTTTCGGCGCTACACATCCATCATGGCTGACATGCTGGGCTGGTAGCATCTGGAGAGGTGGTGATGCCACATTTCTTCCACTAAGGAACACCAATTCTCTTTACAAGGGACGGTTCTCGGGGCTGCAGTTCCTCTGAACTCCACAAGATGGCGATCTAATTTCTACCCAGACAGGAAGTCTCTATGGAAGACAGGAAGTGATGTCAGCTACAGACAGGAAGTTCCGGGTGAGAGGTGATTCGAGAGGAAGTAGAGAGGAGACATTGTTGGAAGTGGCACAAAAGGAGGTAATAAGATCTTATTTTCCATTTACACCCAGTAACCCCCCGTCATGTCCGTCCTCTTCCTCCATAGTCACTGTGACGTCTTTTATCTCCAGCAGATGATGATACACACATATATAGTGTGGAAACCTAGATTAACCCCTTCAGGGGCAGAACATTCCCCCACTTACCGGGCCGGAACATTCTCTTCATATTGGAGATATGTGGAGGAGGATAGGGGTCTTATTTAGACAAGAGGGGCAAAGGGAAAGAGGCTCCCCGGACCTAGTGTTGTCATCTCAACCCTTTAAACCCGAACCTATATTAATTACACGGGTTCTGAGGCTAATTAAATGCAGATAAGACACCGATTGAGTTTAATTACCACCTTAATCAGCCACAGAACCCGTGTAATCAATATGTGTTCGGGTTTAAAGGGATGAGGTGGCAACCATACCTGGACCCCAAAAGCATTGAAAATGCTAAAAAAAAAAATCATTTGTGTGTAATCCCACCGGGGGGGGGGGGGGGGGGGGGGCGGTTCTTCCCTGATAGAAACCCTCATATTACCCCCATCCTAATATTGTACAACCAGTACAGTCCTCATCATTCTCTCTTATCAATTATTGGTCTACAGGAAACCTGTACAGATCACATGACCAATGAGGATGGAGGAGGACCGGAGTCACATGACCGAGAGGATACTAAACCTCACCCTGGAGATCATCTACCTGCTGACCGGAGAGGTGAGGAGGATTCTGGGAGGTCACATGACATCACTCTTATCTCTATTAATAAAACACAGACCTGACCGGAGAGGTGAGGAGGATTCTGGGAGGTCACATGACATCACTCTTATCTCTATTAATAATACACAGACCTGACCGGAGGGGTGAGGAGGATTCTGGGAGGTCACATGACATCACTCTTATCTCTATTAATAAAACACAGACCTGACCGGAGAGGTGAGGAGGATTCTGGGAGGTCACATGACATCACTCTTATCTCTATTAATAAAACACAGACCTGACCGGAGAGGTGAGGAGGATTCTGGGAGGTCACATGACATCACTCTTATCTCTATTAATAAAACACAGACCTGACCGGAGAGGTGAGGAGGATTCTGGGAGGTCACATGACATCACTCTTATCTCCTATTAATAAAACACAGACCTGACCAGAGAGGTGAGGAGGATTCTGGGAGGTCACATGACACCACTCTTATCTCTATTAATAAAACACAGACCTGACCGGAGAGGTGAGGAGGATTCTGGGAGGTCACATGACATCACTCTTATCTCTATTAATAAAACACAGACCTGACCGGAGAGGTGAGGAGGATTCTGGGAGGTCACATGACATCACTCTTATCTCTATTAATAATACACAGACCTGACCGGAGAGGTGAGGAGGATTCTGGGAGGTCACATGACATCACTCTTATCTCTATTAATAAAACACAGACCTGACCGGAGAGGTGAGGAGGATTCTGGGAGGTCACATGACATCACTCTTATCTCTATTAATAATACACAGACCTGACCGGAGAGGTGAGGAGGATTCTGGGATCCTAACATGATATTCCTATTGGTTCCTCAATACAGAGTTTTCCTTCTGTGGAGTTGGGTGGTCAGGTAACCATCACAGTGCCTTCACCTCCCTTCTTGAAACCTTGGAGAAAAAATGACAAGAAGATTCTAGAAATCACCAACAAGATCATTGAGATGCTGAAAGGAGAGGTGAGCGGTGCTGGGAGTTCTTGGTCAAGGTTGGGATGGTGACTGTATCATTGTGTGTGTCACGTTCCTAAGAGATGTCACTGTCTATTTCTCCATGGAGGAGTGGGAGTATTTAGAAGGACACAAGGATCTCTACAAGGACGTCATGATGGACAATCAGCCGCCCCTCACATCACCGGGTAAGAGGAGACTTTATTGTAAAGGAGAGAGCAGTACGGAGGCTCCACCTAGATCCCCCATCATCTGATAAACACATAGAAACAATGTATTCAGTCAGTGTGTGTGTTTCCTACAGATGGATCCAGTAATGGGAACCCACCAGAGAGATCCCCCCGTCCTCTGTATTCCCGGGATTCCACACAGGAAGATCACACCATCCCCCACCATCATCAGGTAAGTGTGTTGGAATACAATGTTCTTGTATTTTGTGCAACAACTACATCAGCCAGTAGATGGCAGCATTTTTAAGGTTTGTAGCTGCTCTATGGTAAACTCTATGTCTTTTCTCTGCATGATAAACATTCCTATTTGCAGTTAAGCAGCAAAGCCCTCTGTCTGGTCTGTAGGGCTATATACTGAATTTCTAACAGGTTATAGGCCCAGATCCCCATTCATATCCAGCTATAGGAAATAAGAAGTGCAAGAGAATGCAAAAGAAAATAGCCAGCAACACAGCTGCGGTAAAGTTTTCATTTGCCAATCTGAAAAAACGGAACTAACAGTTTTGGTAATTCAAAAAGAAAATGCTGCTAAAGGCCAAAAAGTTCAGAGTGCAATCTCTCTTAGCACAGAAGATGATCAAATCGTACATCTACAGTGCCTGGAAAAAGTATTCATATCTCTTGAAATTCTCCACATTTTCTCATGTTACAACAAAAAACATAAATGTATTTTATTGGGATTTTATGTGATGGACCAACACAAAGTGACATAATTGTGAAGTGGAAGGAAAATGATACAAATAAATATGTGGGGGAGGGGGCCATTGGTATGGCGCCCCCCGGAGTCAATACTTTGTAGAACCCCCTTTTTCTACAAGTCTTTTTGGGGGTGTCTCTACCAGCTTTGCCCATCTAGAGAGGACATTTCTGCCCATTCTTCTTCTTTGTAGAATATCTCAAGCTCTGTCAGATTGGATGGAGAGCGTCTGTGATCAGCAATTTTCAAGTCTTGCCACAGATTCTCAATGTGATTTAGGTCTGGACTGTGACTGGGCCATTCTAACACATGAATATGCTTTGATCTAAACCATTCCATTGTAGCTCTGGCTGTATGTTTCGGGTCGTTGTCCTGCTGGAAGGTGAACCTCAAGTCTCAAGTCTTTTGTAGACTCTAACAGGTTTTCTTCTAAGATTGTCCTGTATTTGTCTCCATCCATCTTCCCATCAACTCTGACCAGCTTCCCTGTCCCTGCTGAAGAAAACCATCCCCACCACATGATGCTGCCACCACCATGTCTCACGGTGGGGATGGTGTGTTCAGGGGGATGGGCAGTGTTAGTTTTCCCCACACATAGCGTTTTGCTTTTAGGCCAAAAAGTAGAATTTTGGTGTCATGTGAGCAGATCACCTTCTTCCACATGTTTGCTCCCCTCCCCCACATGGCTTCTCATAAACTACAAACAGGACTTCTTATGGCTTTCTTTCTCCAATGTCTTTCTTCTTGTCACTCTTCCATAAAGGGCAGATTTGTGGAGAACACGACTAATAGTTGTCCTGTGGACAGATTCTCCCACCTGAGCTGTGGATCTCTGCAGCTCCTCCAGAGTTCCCATGGACCTCTTGGCTCTTCTCTGATGAATGCTCTCCTTGCCCGGCCGGGTCAGTTTAGGTGGACGGCCATGTCTTGGTAGGTTTGCAGTTGTGCCATACTCTTTCCATTTTCCGATGATGGATTGAACAGAGCTCCGTGAGATGGTCAAAGCTTGGGAGATATTATTATAACCCAACCCTGCTTTATACTTCTCCACAACTTTATCCCTGACCTGTCTGGTGTGTTACTTGGCCTTCATGATGCTGTTTGTTCACTAAGGGTCTCTAACAAACCTTTGAGGGCTTCACAGAACAGCTGTATTTATACTGAGATTACATTACACACAGGTGGACTCTATTTACTAATTAGGTGACTTCTGAAGGCAATTGGTTCCACTAGATTTTAGTTAGGGGTATCAGAGCAAAGGGGGCTGAATACAAATGCCCCCCCCCCCCCCCACACTTTTCACATATTTATTTGTATCATTTATCATTTTCCTTCCACTTCCCAATTATGTGACACTTTGTGTTGGTCTATCACATAAAATCCCAATGAAATACATTTATGTTTTTGGTTGCAACATAACAAAATGTGGGAAATGTCAAGGGGTATGAATACTTTTTCAAGGCACTGTATGTAAGAGTGAAACTGCTAAAGAAATGTGGGAAGGATTACAAAAGGTGCATGAAAAAGCTAATCTCAGCAATAAACTGTAATTAGAAAGCTATACCAAACCAAGCTGATGAAAGGCCAGGAAATGCAGGATTACATAAGGCACACCTTGGAAATGGTTGAACGCTGGAGAGGTATAGGAGAAGAAATAAAAGATTTTCATGTTGCAGCACTATTACTCAGTGGCTTACCAGAAAGTTGTGAAATGCTTGTCACACCCACTTGATGCACGTCCAAATGATGAACTGACATTAGAATACGTTAAGGGCGAGCTTGTGAATGAATATAAACAGAAAACATTACTAGTGACGGTGCTTCTGTTGCAGAGTCTGCTTTAAAGACGAAAAATAGAAATAAAAACAGTAACAAGAAACGTGAATGTTTTTCGTGCAAGAAACCCGGTCATTTAAAAGCAGATTGCACAATCCTAGAATGCAAAAAAAACAACTAAACTACAAAAATGTGAAGGGAGAAGCAGATTTTTCTTTAGATAAAGAATGTTTTCAATCCAAAAAGTTGCCCCTCATCTTTGCAGGCATGGTGGGTTGATTCAGGAGCTATGAGGCACATGACAGAAATGTATTTGTTCCCCTTGACCAGAGTAAAACAGAAAAAAATCACCACAGCTAATGGGCAAATAATGGAATCGGAAGGAATAGAATAAGGGTTTCTTTAATGTCCTATTTCCCAGAGTGTCACCAGAAAGATGTCCTCTATGTCCCTGCTCTTGGAACTAATCTTTTGTCAATGAAGAAGCTCACAAAACAAGGCAATGTAGTGACCTTCCAAGATGATAGTTGTGTCATCACAAAAGAGGATATCTTAGTTGCAAAGGCTAAAATTACAGATGAACTGTATCAGCTGAACTGCAATGAGGTGGTAAAAACAAGCAAACTGCATTCACACATGGCACAGATGACTTGGGTACAAAAGTCCTGACATAATAAGGAAACATAACGGCGAATGACTTTGCAAGTGGAATAAAAATGAGTCAATGTGACCAAACCATGAAATGCACCAGCTGTATAAAAGGAAAAAGGACAAGAAAACCCTTTACCAAAGCAGAGTACCAGCAGAGCTAAGAAACCTCTGGACTTCATTCATTCAGATCTTTGCGGTCCAATTGAAAAATTGACTCCAGGAAAGAACAGGTATTTTCTCACTTTTATAGATGATTACTCCAGGTATACTACATGTAGCACCCTCTAGTGTGTGCTAGAAGTAATGTAGGATGTGTTTAAAGTAGGTAAATTCAAGCTGGCTCAGAGCTAAGTCTGAGCCATGGAATCTGGGTCAGGATTCAGAGAAGTTTAGGGCTGGGTGACTCATCCTGGCAGCACTCTGGTGTCTCCTCCCCTGGTCTAAAAGGTTGGAGAATCTTCTATAATTAGTGGGTGGAGGTTAGGAGGAGCTACCTTGAATATTTAGGAGGCCTCGGTAATGGGCTGGCAGGAGGCAGAGCTTATCTCATAAATAGACATGGGCCATGCCGGCAGGGACAGCCAGGTGGAAGATGGAGATACAGTGCTGAGGAGGCTGTCGGTTGGCCCTCAGGGGTGTACCCTACTCTAGGGGGGTGTGTCCTGCCATGGGCCGAGGCTCAGATGCTGAAAGGATTCTGCCATAACACACGGGAGTCCCCGGAGCAGGGGAGAGTGAGTAGATCAGCGCTGTTGTTGGGGACTAACAAAGGGGGAGACTGCCACATATAGCCAGTCTCCCTGAAGACAGCGGTGTGCTTAAGTCTTCATCCTTCCTTGAGAGATCTCCTGAAAGTCAGCCGGGTGGGCTGGTGAAGAGTCCGTTGGGTGGACTGGTGTGAAGAGTTAACCTGGTGGGCTAGCAAAAGGGGCAGCTGCAGCCAGAAGAACCATGCTGTTTGATGCACCACATACTGGGGGGAGGCAATTATCACTGCATGCTATCTCCAAAATCACCTACCAGGAAAATCCAACTGAGAAAACCTCATATGAGCCGTGGAATGGAAAGGCCTCGAATTTGAACCATCTCAAAACTTTTTGGAAGCAAAGCCTATGTGTACATCCCAAAGGAAGAACGTACAAAATGGGACACTTGCACAAAGGAAGGTGTATTTGGGGGGTACAGCGAATCTCAAAAGGAAATACGCTAAGACACCAACAAGGTAACCATCAGTAGAAGTGTAATTGTCGCTGAAACTTCAGTGTGTTCAAAATTTCATGAACTAACACAAAAGCTACAAACTGAGGGAAGCTCCACATCCGTGTCACATGAAGATGAGCAACAAAGGGACTCAGAAATAGAAGTTAACACAGACCATCCAAAAGCTGTAAAAGAAGATACCAGGCCACAAGAAGCTTCAATCTGGAAATCCACCAGAAGCAATAAAAGTGCATCCCAGCCAAATGATCATCCTATGTGGCACGCGTAGCATTAAAACCAGAGCCAGATTAATGGGATGAGATGCAAACACTTCCAACTCAAGAGAAACAAGAGTGGATCAGATGCTTTGGCAAAACCGCTTACAAGAAACAGATTTATAGAACTGAGATCCAAAACGGGACTGATAGAGTAGTTGTTGAGTGGGGAGGTATTGAAATACATTGTCCAGTAGATGGCAGTGTTTACAAGTTTGTAGCTACTCTATGGTAAACTCTGTGTCTCTTCTCTGTATTAAAGTTCCTGTTTGCAGTTAAGCAGCAAAACCCATGTGAACTGTGCACTGTCTGTTCTGTAGGGCAATATACAGAATTTCTAACAAGAGGAGGAACAATTATTGGTTGTTATGATTCTATACACAAGCGTGTTTGTTACAATTAATGTTTTATTATCTATTCAGAGTGGAATTCTCGGGGATGAAAATATTGTAGTTAAAGAAGAGTTTACAGAGGAGGATGAGGAGTATGGAGTGATAAAGCAGCTTTCTGAAAGACACAAGGATCTCTTTAAGGATATTGTGATGGAGCCACCTAACTGCAGGAACCCACCAGAAAGAGGTCCCCGTCCTCTACATTCCCGGGATTCTACAAAGGAAGATCACACCATCCCCCACTGTTACAAGGTTGGGACAAAGCATCTAAAACATGAAAGTGATACATGAAGATGATTTACCTTTTGTGGTTTTATATATGTTTAGTGCTTATACTTTCTATTATTCTCTTGGTTTAGGATGAAGAGCTGATACATATAAAAGTTGAGGTTAAAGAAGAAGAAGAAGAGGAAGAAGAAGAGATGTATGTGAGGGACAATCAACAGTCCACGGAGGAGGATGGAATGACGGGGACATTTAAAGAGGAGGACACTCCTACAGAGATCAGCACAGGTGGGTCATTAACACTAAACACATTCTTCTGCTCATATGAAAGGTCCATCTCCATTCCTCAATATAACGTCATGTTCCCAACAAATGAGGAGGAGATACTGTACACCATATGAAAGGTCCATCTCCATTCCCCAATATAATGTCATGTTCCCAACAAATGAGGAGGAGATACTGTACACCATATGAAAGGTCCATCTCCATTCCCCAATATAACGTCATGTTCCCAACAAATGAGGAGGAGATACTGTACACCATATGAAAGGTCCATCTCCATTCCTCAATATAATGTCATGTTCCCAACAAATGAGGAGGAGATACTGTACACCATATGAAAGGTCCATCTCCATTCCTCAATATAACGTCATGTTCCCAACAAATGAGGAGGAGATACTGTACACCATATGAAAGGTCCATCTCCATTCCCCCAATATAATGTCATGTTCCCAACAAATGAGGAGGAGATACTGTACACCATATGAAAGGTCCATCTCCATTCCCCAATATAACGTCATGTTCCCAACAAATGAGGGGGAGATACTGTACACCATATGAAAGGTCCATCTCCATTCCTCAATATAACGTCATGTTCCCAACAAATGAGGGGGAGATACTGTACACCATATGAAAGGTCCATCTCCATTCCTCCAATATAACGTCATGTTCCCAACAAATGAGGAGGAGATACTGTACACCATATGAAAGGTCCATCTCCATTCCTCCAATATAACGTCATGTTCCCAACCAATGAGGAGGAGATACTGTACACCATATGAAAGGTGCATCTCCATTCCTCCAATATAACGTCATGTTCCCAACAAATGAGGAGGAGATACTGTACACCATATGAAAGGTCCATCTCCATTCCTCCAATATAACGTCATGTTCCCAACAAATGAGGAGGAGATACTGTACACCATATGAAAGGTCCATCTCCATTCCTCCAATATAACGTCATGTTCCCAACAAATGAGGAGGAGATACTGTACACCATATGAAAGGTCCATCTCCATTCCTCCAATATAATGTCATGTTCCCAACAAATGAGGAGGAGATACTGTACACCATATGAAAGGTCCATCTCCATTCCTCAATATAACGTCATGTTACCAACAAATGAGGAGGAGATACTGTACTCCATATGAAAGGTCCATCTCCATTCCTCAATATAATGTCATGTTCCCAACAAATGAGGAGGAGATACTGTACACCATATGAGAGGTCCATCTCCATTCCTCAATATAACGTCATGTTCCCAACAAATGAGGAGGAGATACTGTACACCATATGAAAGGTCCATCTCCATTCCTCCAATATAACGTCATGTTCCCAACAAATGAGGAGGAGATACTGTACACCATATGAAAGGTCCATCTCCATTCCTCCAATATAACATCATGTTCCCAACAAATGAGGAGGAGATACTGTACACCATATGAAAGGTCCATCTCCATTCCTCAATATAACGTCATGTTCCCAACAAATGAGGAGGAGATACTGTACACCATATGAAAGGTCCATCTCCATTCCTCAATATAACGTCATGTTCCCAACAAATGAGGAGGAGATACTGTACACCATATGAAAGGTCCATCTCCATTCCTCCAATATAACGTCATGTTCCCAACAAATGAGGAGGAGATACTGTACACCATATGAAAGGTCCATCTCCATTCCTCAATATAATGTCATGTTCCCAACAAATGAGGAGGAGATACTGTACACCATATGAAAGGTCCATCTCCATTCCTCCAATATAATGTCATGTTCCCTACAAATGAGGAGGAGATACTGTACACCATATGAAAGGTCCATCTCCATTCCTCCAATATAATGTCATGTTCCCAACAAATGAGGAGGAGATACTGTACACCATATGAAAGGTCCATCTCCATTCCTCAATATAATGTCATGTTCCCAACAAATGAGGAGGAGATACTGTACACCATATGAAAGGTCCATCTCCATTCCCCAATATAACGTCATGTTCCCAACAAATGAGGGGGAGATACTGTACACCATATGAAAGGTCCATCTCCATTCCTCCAATATAATGTCATGTTCCCAACAAATGAGGAGGAGATACTGTACACCATATGAAAGGTCCATCTCCATTCCTCCAATATAATGTCATGTTCCCAACAAATGAGGGGGAGATACTGTACACCATATGAAAGGTCCATCTCCATTCCTCAATATAATGTCATGTTCCCAACAAATGAGGAGGAGATACTGTACACCATATGAAAGGTCCATCTCCATTCCTCCAATATAATGTCATGTTCCCAACAAATGAGGAGGAGATACTGTACACCATATGAAAGGTCCATCTCCATTCCTCCAATATAACGTCATGTTCCCAACAAATGAGGAGGAGATACTGTACACCATATGAAAGGTCCATCTCCATTTCCCCAATATAACGTCATGTTCCCAACAAATGAGGGGGAGATACTGTACACCATATGAAAGGTCCATCTCCATTCCTCCAATATAACGTCATGTTCCCAACAAATGAGGAGGAGATGCTGTACACCATATGAAAGGTCCATCTCCATTCCTCCAATATAACGTCATGTTCCCAACAAATGAGGAGGAGATACTGTACACCATATGAAAGGTCCATCTCCATTCCTCAATATAACGTCATGTTCCCAACAAATGAGGAGGAGATACTGTACACCATATGAAAGGTCCATCTCCATTCCTCCAATATAACGTCATGTTCCCAACAAATGAGGGGGAGATACTGTACACCATATGAAAGGTCCATCTCCATTCCTCCATATAATGTCATGTTCCCAACAAATGAGGAGGAGATACTGTACACCATATGAAAGGTCCATCTCCATTCCTCCAATATAACGTCATGTTCCCAACAAATGAGGAGGAGATACTGTACACCATATGAAAGGTCCATCTCCATTCCTCCAATATAACGTCATGTTCCCAACAAATGAGGAGGAGATACTGTACACCATATGAAAGGTCCATCTCCATTCCTCCAATATAACGTCATGTTCCCAACAAATGAGGAGGAGATACTGTACACCATATGAAAGGTCCATCTCCATTCCCCCAATATAATGTCATGTTCCCAACAAATGAGGGGGAGATACTGTACACCATATGAAAGGTCCATCTCCATTCCCCAATATAACGTCATGTTCCCAACAAATGAGGAGGAGATACTGTACACCATATGAAAGGTCCATCTCCGTTCCTCAATATAACGTCATGTTCCCAACAAATGAGGAGGAGATACTGTACACCATATGAAAGGTCCATCTCCATTCCCCAATATAATGTCATGTTCCCAACAAATGAGGGGGAGATACTGTACACCATATGAAAGGTCCATCTCCATTCCTCAATATAACGTCATGTTCCCAACAAATGAGGGGGAGATACTGTACACCATATGAAAGGTCCATCTCCATTCCTCAATATAACGTCATGTTCCCTACAAATGAGGAGGAGATACTGTACACCATATGAAAGGTCCATCTCCATTCCTCCAATATAACGTCATGTACCCAACAAATGAGGAGGAGATACTGTACACCATATGAAAGGTCCATCTCCATTCCTCAATATAACGTCATGTTCCCTACAAATGAGGAGGAGATACTGTACACCATATGAAAGGTCCATCTCCATTCCTCCAATATAACGTCATGTACCCAACAAATGAGGGGGAGATACTGTACACCATATGAAAGGTCCATCTCCATTCCCCAATATAACGTCATGTTCCCAACAAATGAGGAGGAGATACTGTACACCATATGAAAGGTCCATCTCCATTCCTCAATATAATGTCATGTTCCCAACAAATGAGGAGGAGATACTGTACACCATATGAAAGGTCCATCTCCATTCTTCCAATATAACGTCATGTTCCCAACAAATGAGGAGGAGGAGATACTGTACACCATATGAAAGGTCCATCTCCATTCCTCAATATAATGTCATGTTCCCAACAAATGAGGGGAGATACTGTACACCATATGAAAGGTCCATCTCCATTCCTCAATATAATGTCATGTTCCCAACAAATGAGGAGGAGATTCTGTACACCATATGAAAGGTCCATCTCCATTCCTCAATATAACGTCATGTTCCCAACAAATGAGGTGGAGATACTGTACGCCATATGGAAGGTCGGTCCCCGTTTCTCCGTTGAGCTCTGTACACAATGACAATGTAAATGATGAAGTTTCTCTCTCACAGACGGCGTTGATGTCGGGAATTCCTCGGAGGGGCTCCGGATTTCGGTGGGTTGTGACGGAGAAGATGATGGAGTCACGGGATACTCTCGGGAAGTAAGGCCCTTCTCGTGCTCGGAGTGCGGTCAAAGCTTTAAACGGAAGGACCATCTGCGGAGACACGTGAGACTCCACACCGGTGAAACGTATGCCTGCGCGGAGTGCGGAAAAAGTTTTTTGCGGAAGGACAAACTCCACATACACCAGCAGACCCACACGGGTGAAAATCTGCACAGGTGCAAAGAGTGCGGGAGATGTTTTATACGAAAAGAGAGGCTCCTCGCCCACCTGAAAACCCACACGAGTGAAAAGCTGCACAGGTGCGCAGAGTGCGGGAAAAGTTTCATACGGAAAGAGGTATTCATGTCGCACCTGAGAACCCACACGGGCGACAAGCCGTATTGCTGTCCAGAGTGCGGGAAATACTTCAGCCACAAAGGGAGTCTCAACCAACATCTGAAAATCCACATACATGAGAATTCCATGTCATGCTTGGAGTGCGGGAAATGTTTCGAAAAGAGATCGGAGCTTATCGTACATCAGAGGGCCCACGCTGGGAAGGCGATCTTTTCATGCTCGGAGTGTGGGAAGTGGTTTCAAAATCAATCCACGCTTATTGTACACCAGAGAAGTCACACCGGCGAGAAGCCGTATTCATGTCCGCAGTGCGGGAAGTGTTTCTCCATTATAGGGCACTTCAATGTCCACATGAAACTGCACAGCGGAGAGAAGCCGTTCTGCTGTCCAGAGTGCGGGAAATCTTACAGCCGGAAGACGGGGCTCGTGGCACATATTAGAAGTCACACGGGCGAGCGTCCCTTTTCCTGTTCAGAGTGCGGGAAAAGCTTTGCGCTGAAAACCCGACTCTGTAAACACCAGAGAAGTCACACGGGCGAGCGGCCCTTCTCCTGCTCGGAGTGCGGGAAGTCTTACAGGCGGAAGGACGAACTCGTCGTTCACATGAGAAACCACACGGGCGAGCGCCCTTTTCCCTGCTCGGAGTGCGGGAAAGCTTACAGGAGGAAAGAGGACCTGGTGGTTCACATGAGAAGCCACACGGGCGAGCGACCCTTTTCCTGCTCGGAGTGCGGGAAAAGTTTCCCACAGAAGTCGCAGCTTCTCGTGCACCAGAGAAACCACGCGGTCTAGCGTCCTTTTCCTTGATTGGAGTGCGGGAAGTGTTTACAACAGAGATCTTGTTTTTATACCGAGGAGTTATATGAGAGAGCAACTTTTTAGTGCGGGAAAAGTTTTTTTTACGTATAAAGGAAAAGTTTTTGGACACAAGAAATGCCTCAAAGGGGCAAAGTCGTCTTTTATGTTCATAGTGTGGAAAGTGTTTTTTATTGATAAACGGGACCTTGCTGTTCACCAGAGAAGTATTTTTTTTCATAGTGAGGGAAACTTTTCACTTATAATGGCAAAATTCATGGACACCAGTAATACCACCAGGGGTCAGAGTCTTCTTTCCCGTCGATGGTGTGGAAAGTGTTTTTATTGATCAATTGGACTTTGCTGTTTTACCAGAAAAGCCACTTAGGAGTGCATCCTTTTTTTTTATTTTTTATGCTCCTAGTGCGGGAAATGTTTCACTTATAAAGGAAAACATTTTTAGACACCAGAAAAGCCACACGGGTCCAAGTCTTCGTTTTTCGCCGTACTGCGGAAAGCGTTTTCAATGATGATTGGGACCCTGCCGTTTAACCAGAAGGATCACGCGGGAGAGCATCTAATTTATACGCTCATAGTGCGGGAAATGTGTCAATTATTAAGATTAAAAGAAAATTTTGGACACCAGGAAAGCCACACGGGTCAAAGTCATCTTCTTTTTCCGCCAGAAGTGTGGAAAGTGTTTCATTGATAAAACAGGACTTCGCTATTCACCAGAAAACTCACTTGGGGGAGCATCTTTTTTTATTTTTTTTATGCTCATAGTGCGGGAAATGTTTGCTTTATAATTGAAAACCCCTTTTGAGGCAAAAGAATGAGCGTTCCTCAAGTCTAGAAGGAGACCTGTGACGGGAGTCACTTTGGGTGGGGGGTTTGTGCAGCTCAGTTTACCTTGGTGAGCTCTGTGTGACGGGAGTCACTTTGGGTGGGGGGTTTGTGCAGCTCAGTTTACCTTTGGTGAGCTTTGTGTGACGGGAGTCACTTTGGGTGGGGGGCTTGTGCAACTCAGTTTACCTTGGTGAGCTTTGTGTGACGGGAGTCACTTTGGGTGGGGGGTTTGTGCAGCTCAGTTTACCTTTGGTGAGCTTTGTGTGACGGGAGTCACTTTGGGTGGGGGGTTTGTGCAACTCAGTTTACCTTTGGTGAGCTTTGTGTGACGGGAGTCACTTTGGGTGGGGGGCTTGTGCAGCTCAGTTTACCTTGGTGAGCTTTGTGTGACGGGAGTCACTTTGGGTGGGGGGTTTGTGCAACTCAGTTTACCTTTGGTGAGCTTTGTGTGACGGGAGTCACTTTGGGTGGGGGGTTTGTGCAACTCAGTTTACCTTGGTGAGCTTTGTGTGACGGGAGTCCCTTTGGGTGGGGGGCTTGTGCAACTCAGTTTACCTTGGTGAGCTCTGTGTGACGGGAGTCACTTTGGGTGGGGGGTTTGTGCAGCTCAGTTTACCTTGGTGAGCTCTGTGTGACGGGAGTCACTTTGAGTGGGGGTTTGTGCAGCTCAGTTTACCTTGGTGAGCTTTGTGTGACGGGAGTCACTTTGGGTGGGGGGTTTGTGCAGCTCAGTTTACCTTGGTGAGCTCTGTGTGACGGGAGTCACTTTGGGTGGGGGGTTTGTGCAGCTCAGCTTACCTTGGTGAGCTCTGTGTGACGGGAGTCACTTTGGGTGGGGGGTTTGTGCAGCTCAGATTACCTTGGTGAGCTCTGTGTGACGGGAGTCACTTTGGGTGGGGGGTTTGTGCAGCTCAGTTTACCTTGGTGAGCTCTGTGTGACGGGAGTCACTTTGAGTGGGGGTTTGTGCAGCTCAGTTTACCTTGGTGAGCTCTGTGTGACGGGAGTCACTTTGGGTGGGGGGTTTGTGCAGCTCAGTTTACCTTGGTGAGCTCTGTGTGACGGGAGTCACTTTGGGTGGGGGGTTTGTGCAACTCAGTTTACCTTGGTGAGCTCTGTGTGACGGGAGACACTTTGGGTGGGGGGTTTGTGCAGCTCAGTTTACCTTGGTGAGCTCTGTGGTGACGGGAGTCACTTTGGGTGGGGGGTTTGTGCAAGTTGGCTTACCTTAAAGAGCTCTGGAAACTACGTATCCAGCTGCCTGGACCCTCTTATGTGTAAATCTCCCTGTGTCCATTAGGGGCACAAGGTGACCGAGAACCCCACTGTGATCTGTGCTGGTCAGACTCAATGTTGTATATATTGTGTGTGTCCAGAGCTCTCCAAGGTAAGCTGAGTTGCACAAACCCCCCACCCAAAGTGACTCCCGTCACAAGACCATTAAAGGTTTATTTCTCATGAAAAGTTCAGAAGATTTAGTCAACGTGCTTTGGGAGGGTTCAGGAGAACCTCTTCATCAAAGCTTTGATGGTGGTGATGAGCGAAGATTGGAGACAATCCCGGAGAGGACATTGTTTGGAGATCCGTACTAGTAGGACAGACTGGGAGGACTGAGCCCCTGAAACACGTTGGATATACACTACATAGTATTGGGACGCCTGCCTTTACATGAACTTTAATGGCATCCCAGTCTTAGTCCGTAGGGTTCAATATTGAGTTGGCCCCCCCCTTTGCAGCTATAACAGCTTCACCTCTTCTGTGAAGGCCGTCCACAAGGTTTAGGAGGGTGTCTATGGGAATGTTTGACCATTCTTCCACAAGAGCATTTGTGATGTTGGACGGGAAGGCCTGGCTCGCAGTCTCTGCTCTAATTCATCCCAAAGGTGTTCTATCGGGTTGGGGTCAGTCAAGTTCCTCCACCCCAAACTCTCTCATTCGTGTCTTTATGGACCTTGCTTTGTGCACTGGTCCAAATCATTTGGTGGAGGGGGGATTATGGTGTGGGGTTGGCCCCTCAGGGGTTGGTCTTGGCCCCTTAGTTCCAGTGAAGGGAACTCTTAAGGCGTCAGCATACCAAGACATTTTGGACAATTTCATGCCCCCAACTTTGTGGGAACTGTGCAGGCCAGTCAAGTTCCTCCACCCCAAACTCGCTCCTCCATGTCTTTATGGACCTTGCTTTGTGCACTGGTGGGCAGTCATGTTGGAACAGGAAGGGGCCGTCCCCAAACTGTTCCCACAAAGTTGGAAGCATGAAAATGTCTTGGTATGCTGACGCCTTAAGAGTTCCCATCACTGGAACTAAGGGGCCAAGCCCAACCCCTGAGGGGCCAAACCCAACCCCTAAAAAACAACCCCCACACCATAATCCCCCTCCACCAAATGATTTGGAGGGGTGGCCCAATACTCCTGGCAATATAGTGTGGATGAGCAAGTTTGGGGTGGAGGAACTTGACTGGCCTGCACCCCCTGGGTTGTGGGGTTGTTTTTCAGGGGTTGGGCTTGGCCCCTCAGTTCCAGTGAAGGGAACTCTTAAGGCATCAGCATACCAAGACATTTTGGACAATTTCATGCTCCCAACTTTGTGGGAAACAGTTTGGGGACGGCCCCTTCCTGTTCCAACATGACTGCCCACCAGTTTACAAAGCAAGGTCCATAAAGACATGGATGAGTGAGTTTGGGGTGGAGGAACTTGACTGGCCTGCACAGTTCCCACAAAGTTGGGAGCATGAAACTGTCCAAAATGTCTTAGTATGATGATGCCTTAAGAGTTCCCTTGACTCGAAGTAAGAGGCCAAGCCCCACCCCTGAAAAACATCCCCCACACCATAATCCCCCCTCCACCAAATGATTTGGACCGGTGCACAAAGCAAGGTCCATAAAGACACGGATGAGCGAGTTTGGGGTGGAGGAACTTGACTGACCTCAACCCCATAGAACACCTTTGGGATGAATTAGAGTGGAGACTGCGAGCCAGGCCTTCTCGTCAAACATCAGTGCCTGACCGCACAAATTTTCCTTCCACTTCACAATTATGTGCCACTTTGTGTTGGTCCATCACATAAAATCCCAACAAAATACATTTACGTTTTTGGTTGTAACATGACATCTTAGTTGCCATCTAACCAATCCATATCAGTACAAAGACAGAACGCTGGTCATCAGAGACCTGCTCATGAGGTCCATCACATATCCTGTCATAGCACACTTATCGGTCATCAGAGACCTGCTCATGAGGGTCATCACATATCCCGTCATAGCACATTTATCGGTCATCAGAGACCTGCCCATGAGGTCCATCACATGTCCCGTCATAGCACACTTATCGGTCATCAGAGACCTGCTCATGAGGTCCATCACATGTCCCATCATAGCACATTTATCGGTCATCAGAGACCTGCTCATGAGGTCCATCACATGTCCCATTATAGCACACTTATCGGCCATCAGAGACCTTCTCATGAGGGTCATCACATATCCCGTCTTAGCACACTTATCGGCCATCAGAGACCTTCTCATGAGGTTCATCACATGTCCCGTCTTAGCACACTTATCGGCCATCAGAGACCTTCTCATGAGGTTCATCACATGTCCCGTCATAGCACACTTATCGGCCATCAGAGACCTTCTCATGAGGTTCATCACATGTCCCGTCATAGCACACTTATCGGTCATCAGAGACCTTCTCATGAGGTTCATCACATGTCCCGTCATAGCACACTTATCGGTCATCAGAGACCTGCTCATAAGGTCCATCACATGTCCCGTCATAGCACATTTATCGGTCATCAGAGACCTGCTCATGAGGTCCATCACATGTCCCGTCATAGCACACTTATCGGCCATCAGAGACCTTCTCATGAGGTTCATCACATGTCCCGTCATAGCACACTTATCGGCCATCAGAGACCTTCTCATGAGGTTCATCACATGTCCCGTCTTAGCACACTTATCGGCCATCAGAGACCTTCTCATGAGGTTCATCACATGTCCCGTCTTAGCACACTTATCGGTCATCAAAGACCTGCTCATGAGGTTCATCACATATCCCGTCATAGCACATTTATCGGTCATCAGAGACCTGCCCATGAGGTCCATCACATGTCCTGTCATAGCACACTTATCGGTCATCAGAGACCTGCCCATGAGGTTCATCACACGTCTCGTCATAGCACACATATCGGTCATCAGAGACCTGCTCATGAGGTTCATCACATGTCCCGTCATAGCACACTTATCGGTCATCAGAGACCTGCTCATGAGGTTCATCACATGTCCCGTCATAGCACACTTATCGGTCATCAGAGACCTGCTCATGAGTGTCATCATATGTCCCATCATAGCACATTTATCGGTCATCAGAGACCTGCTCATGAGGTTCATCACATGTCCCGTCTTAGCACACTTATCGGCCATCAGAGACCTTCTCATGAGGTTCATCACATGTCCCGTCTTAGCACACTTATCGGTCATCAAAGACCTGCTCATGAGGTTCATCACATATCCCGTCATAGCACATTTATCGGTCATCAGAGACCTGCCCATGAGGTCCATCACATGTCCTGTCATAGCACACTTATCGGTCATCAGAGACCTGCCCATGAGGTCCATCACACGTCTCGTCATAGCACACATATCGGTCATCAGAGACCTGCTCATGAGGGTCATCACATGTCCCGCCATAGCACATTTATCGGTCATCAGAGACCTGCTCATGAGTGTCATCATATGTCCCATCATAGCACATTTATCGGTCATCAGAGACCTGCCCATGAGGTTCATCACATGTCCCGTCATAGCACACTTATCGGTCATCAGAGACCTGCCCATGAGGTTCATCACATATCCCATCATAGCACATTTATCGGTCATCAGAGACCTGCTCATGAGGTTCATCACATGTCCCATCATAGCACACTTATCGGTCATCAGAGACCTGCCCATGAGGTTCATCACATGTCCCGTCATAGCACACTTATCGGTCATCAGAGACCTGCCCATGAGGTTCATCACATGTCCCGTCATAGCACACTTATCGGTCATCAGAGACCTGCTCATGAGGTCCATCACATGTCCCGTCATAGCACACTTATCGGTCATCAGAGACCTGCTCATGAGGTCCATCACATGTCCCGTCATAGCACACTTATCCAGGCCTTGGTAATAAAACCTATCGGGACCCATCATAAAACACTTAGCCGGCATTGGGGGAATATATGTATGTGGCCAGGTGCAGGGTACAAATTCCGGTGCTCCGACACACGTTACGGCCGCTCCCACCCAGCTGGGAGTGTCTCTGAGCGTCTCCGAGTTTTCCAGCGCCCCCAGACCTCTGACCACATACGGTAATACATACACCAGCGGCTTGAGTCCTACTCGTCTTGTGAGACAGCGCTCGCAAATAAAGTCAGGATTTAAAATAAAATATATAGCTTGTACACCACGTTACTCGCAAACCGAGGTATGGCTGTATCTACATTCATTCAATAGATAACATTCTGTATACTGTGGCTTCCCGGCTGTAAAATTATTTGTGCATTTAGAAATCTGTATCTGCAGGGGTGAGACCTGCACAATCATGAACATTTTTGGTGTCCCCTCCACCACTCCTCAGACTCCTTCATTGGGGAAGGAATTTGAGTCAACACCTTCCTCCTGGACCAGAAAAAGATACATCAGCATTCGGTGCCCTTCCTATACCATTGAAACAGAAGACTGTTGGCAGACATTCTTTATCTTGAGAATTAAAGATGGATTTTCGGATCCTTTTTATGTCCAATTTACTAAATTGTTTTAGAAGAACCCGGGACTTGGCTTTCATTTGTATTCTATTTTGTTTACTGTCGTATTATTGTCTCTCTCTTTGTTCTGCTGTAATATATTATTCTGTAGATGTTTCTTCTGCACTAATTTTCCTTTTCCTTATTAAACAAAATTTTAAAAAAATGGTTAGACTTATTTTTAATGTGCAAAGTAAGTAAAGAATTCCCATCTCTTTGAAGAGCTCTACTATGGTGGAAATCTCTGAAGTATTCCTGTCTGCGTGGCAGCAAGTATTACAGTATTTCATTAAAGTCAGACTTGTTACATTGATTGTTATGAAGGATCGTGTCTCTGATAAAGCACGTTGTGGTCATTGCCTTTCCAGTACATGGTGCCCTGCAACTACATACTACTCATTGTCCTCCCACTACATGGTGCCCTGCCCTGCAACTACATACTACTCATTGTTCTCTCACTACATGGTGCCCAGCAACTACATACTACTCATTGTCCTCCCACTACATGGCGCCCTGCAACTACATACTACTCATTGTTCTCCCACTACATGGCGCCATGCAACTTCATCCAACAACACAACCTTTATAGCACAAAATATGTGACATTACGCTATTGTTATACGTGACCTGTAAAGTATATACAAAGCTTTATTGAATGTATACTTGTTCACTACTGTATACTTGTTTACTTTTGAAATAAAACTTTATTGTTTAAAAAAAAATAAAAAATCTCGGAAGTATTCCTGTCTGCGTGGCAGCGAGTATTACAGGATTTCATTAAAAGTCAGACTTGTTACATTGATTGTTATGAAGGATCGTGTCTCTGCTAAAGAACGTTCTGGTCATTGTCCTTCCACTACATGGTGCCCTGCAACTACATACTACTCATTGTCCTTCCACTACATGGTGCCCTGCAACTACCCTGTTTCCCCTAAAATAAGACCTAGCGTGATTGTCGGTGTTGGCTGCAATATAAGCCCTACCCCCCAAATAAGCCCTAGTAAAAGTCCTTGTAGGTCTTGTTTTCAGGGTAGGGCTTATTTTCGGGGAAACAGGGTAGGGCTTATTTGGGGGGTAGGGCTTATATTGCAGCCATTACCGACAATCACGCTAGGTCTTATTTTAGGGGAAACAGGGTACATACTACTCATTGTCCTCCCACTACATGGTGCCCTGCAACTACATACTACTCATTGTTCTCCCACTTCATGGTGCCCTGCAACTACATACTTCTCATTGTCCTCCCACTACATGGTGCCCTGCAACTATATACTACCCATTGTCCCCCCACTACATGGTGCCCTGCAACTACATACTACTCATTGTGCGAAGTCAGTAAAGAATTCCCGTCTCTTTGAAGAGCTCTACTATGGTGGAAATCTCTGAAGTATTCCTGTCTGCATGGCAGCGAGTATTACATGACTTCATTAAAAGTCAGACTTGTTACATTGATTGTTATGAAGGATCGTGTCTCTGCTAAAGCACCTTGTGGCCATTGTCTTTCCACTACATGGTGCCCTGCAACTACATACTACTCATTGTCCTCCCACTACATGGTGCCCTGCAACTACATACTACTCATTGTGCAAAGTCAGTAAAGAATTCCTGTCTCTTTGAAGAACTCTACTATGGTGGAAATCTCTGAAGTATTCCTGTCTGCGTGGCAGCGAGTATTACAGGATTTCATTAAAATTCATACTTGTTATATTGATTGTTATGAAGGATCATGTCTCTGCTAAAGCAAGTTGTGGTCATTGCCCTTCCACTACATGGTGCCCTGCAACTACATACTACTCATTGTCCTCCCACTACATGAGGCCCTGCCCTGCAACTACATACTAATCATTGTTCTCCCACTACATGGTGCCCTGCAACTACATACTACTCATTGTCCTCCCACTACATGGCGCCATGCAACTACATACTACTCATTGTCCTCCCACTACATGGTGCCCTGCAACTACATACTACTCATTGTGTGAAGTCAGTAAAGAATTCCTGTCTCTTTGAAGAACTCTACTATGGTGGAAATCTCTGAAGTATTCCTGTCTGCGTGGCAGCGAGTATTACAGGATTTCATTAAAAGTCAGACTTGTCACATTGATTGTTATGAAGGATCGTGTCTCTGCTAAAGCACGTTGTGGTCATTGTCCTTCCACTACATGATGCCCTGCAACTACATACTACTCATTGTCCTCCCACTACATGGTGCCCTGCCCCTACATACTACTCATTGTTTTCCAACTACATGGTGCCCTGCCCTTCAACTACATACTACTCATTGTCCTCCCACTACATGTTGCCCTACCATGCAACTACTCATTGTCCTCCCACTACATGGTGCCCTGCCCTGCAACTACATACTACTCATTGTGCAAAGTCAGTAAAGAATTCCCGTCTCTTTGAAGAGCTCTACTATGGTGGAAATCTCTGAAGTATTCCTGTCTGTGTGGCAGCGAGTGTTACAGTATTTCATTAAAAGTCAGACTTGTTACATTGATTGTTATGAAGGATCGTGTCTCTGATAAAGCACATGGTGGTCATTGTCCTCCCACTACATGGTGCCCTGCAACTACATACTACTCATTGTACTCCCACTACATGGCGCCCTGCAACTACATACTACTCATTGTCCTTCCACTACATGGTGCCCTGCCCTGCAACTACATACTACTCATTGTCCTCCCACTACATGGTGCCCTGCAACTACATACTACTCATTGTCCTCCCACTACATGGCGCCCTGCAACTACATACTACTCATTGTCCTCCCACTACATGGTGCCCTGCCCTTCAACTACATACTACTCATTGTTCTCCCACTACATGGTGCCCTGCAACTACATACTACTCATTGTCCTCCCACTACATGGTGCCCTGCCATGCAACTACTCATTGTCCTCCCACTACATGGTGCCCTGCCCTGCAACTACATACTACTCATTGTGCAAAGTCAGTAAAGAATTCCCGTCTCTTTGAAGAGCTCTACTATGGTGGAAATCTCTGAAGTATTCCTGTCTGCGTGGCAGCGAGTATTACAGTATTTCATTAAAAGTCAGACTTGTTACATTGATTGCTATGAAGGATCGTGTCTCTGATAAAGCACGTGGTGGTCATTGTCCTCCCACTACATGGTGCCCTGCAACTACATACTACTCATTGTCCTTCCACTACATGGTGCCCTGCCCTGCAACTACATACTACTCATTGTCCTCCCACTACATGGTGCCCTGCAACTACATACTACTCATTGTCCTCCCACTACATGGTACCTGCAACTACATACTACTCATTGTCCTCCCACTACATGGTACCCTGCAACTACATACTACTCATTGTCCTCCCACTACATGGCGCCCTGCAACTACATACTACTCATTGTCCTCCCACTACATGGTGCCCTGCCCTTCAACTACATACTACTCATTGTCCTCCCACTACATGGTGCCCTGCCCTTCAACTACATACTACTCATTGTTCTCCCACTACATGGTGCCCTGCAACTACATACTACTCATTGTCCTCCCATTACATGGTGCCCTGCCCTTCAACTACATACTACTCATTGTCCTCCCACTACATGGTGCCCTGCAACTAGATACTACGCATTGTCCTCCCACTACATGGTGCCCTGCAACTAAATACTACTCATTGTCCTCCCACTACATGGTAACCTGCAAATAGATACTACTCATTGTCCTGCCACTACATGGTGCCCTGCAACTAGATACTATTCATTGTCCTGCCACTACATGGTGCCCTGCAACTAAATACTACTCATTATCCTGCCACTACATACAGTTACAGACTTACCTTCTACTTCATACTGCTCACTGCCCTTCCACTATATACTGTTACTGACTGACCTACCACTACATACTACTTACTGCCCTGTTACTACATACTGCTCACTTACTGCCCTGTTACTACATACTGCTCACTTACTGCCCTGTCACTACATACTGCCCACTTGCTGCCATGTCACTATATACTGCCCACTTACTGCCCTGCCACTACATACTGCCCAGCTGCTGTCTTGTCACTATACACTGCCCACTTACTGCCCTGCCGCTGCATACTTCTCACTTACTGCCCTGCCACTACATTCTGCTCACTTACTGCCCTGCCACTGCATACTGCTCACTTACTGCCCTGCCACTACATACTGCTCATTTACTGCCCTACTAAAGGACTGAACGGCAATCACACATCATTACGTAAGATCCATTCCATCCTGGAAGAATTCTCACCCCCACCAAAATAAGAAGAATTATTATGTGCTGTAAAATGGGTGACTCCACGGACCATGTATGGACATGACCATATATTGATCAGTGACATCATGAGAACTGTTTTGCATGGCGAGATCGGGTTTCTTTTAGCAGATCGATAGGTGGTGATAAACAGGAATTACATCTCTGCATGACGTGATTGATGGTGGATATACACCAGGGAACGTTTTTGGAGTTTTTTTTTATAATAAAGAATGTGTCAAAAAGTTATTTTTTATTTACTATTTGCATCCGTGAAAAGGGAAGAAGGCATTTGCTCCCTGCCAGCAGACCCTCACAACCACTGGGCCAGGGTTGTGGGGTAGAGGCCCTTGACCCAATCATGGCCCTTTGCCAGGGGACCTGAATGACCTAGTATGAATTTTGGGGGGGTCCGGTCTTACAAAAGAATCATTCCAACACATTATAAAAAAGTCACAATAATGTGATATCATTTTAATCACCAGACTTTGCCAATTATATTTTGGGGTGAGCATAAGGGGGTTGGTTTCTCAAATTTCGTAAATACTGTGTTGGGAAAAAAATTATATAAAAATGCATTTTTTTTTTTTACATTTTTAGTAAAAATTATATATACGGTACACAAAATTGCTAACAAATAAATCTGTTTCCAAAAAAATTGTATAATACGTTAAGGTAGACCACGAAACCCAAAATATATAATGTGCTGGACTGATACATCACCAAAATAAAATAAAAAAAGGGGGGGGAGAAGGCCTGGGGTTCACTGAAATGTGACCCGGCAAGATGTAAGAATGCTCAATGACCGCAGTGCCTATAATTGCCACAAGATGGTGATCTCGCTTATTACGAGGGGACGTACACAGCAAGTCTCTATGATATCTACAGACAGGAAGTGATGTCAGGTATGAATAATTTCCCGGTGAGAGGGAGGAAGTAAAGAGGAGACGTTGTTGGGATAAACGAGGAGGCGATAGGATATTATAGTAAGTAATATAATGGGAATATGATAACTACAATCACATAAATGAATATATAAATCTAATAGTTACCTCCATACACTCACATATCAATATTTATTATATAATCAATACATATAAGAATCAGATCTAATTTCGGAGACCATCAACTTATACCCTTCCGGGTTTATTGTAGTTATATGTATCCACCAGCACCGGGAGCCGATATACTCAGCGCCAGGAACGTGGAAACAATATAAAGAAGACTCGTCTGAATCTGCCCTACGAAGGCCACCATGTGACATTACCGCATACGGCCGAACACGTCATAGCACCTCACCAGGACATGTCAATCATCTGACACACTTACCGATCCAGCCGTGCTTCAGGGTTCCTGGTCATCCGGTCAGTCTTTCAAATTGTATATGTCTTGGGTTGCAGTTGTGGGCTCTTCTGGGTAGGATGGAGTAGGTGATGTTTGGACGAAGCTTATTTGAGGCTGGTATTGGTTGCTGTGATTGGTCCGGGAGGGATAAAGGTGATCGGGACTTGATATGTCCCAGTTGTTGGAGGCCACGAGTTGGGGGAGACTAGGACGGATCATGGGACCAACGAAGGGGTGGATTTTCTTTATTTGACTGTTTTGTACATAAGCATGTTATATGGGCAATCGTGCCCCTTTATAGCCAAAAATTCCTCCTTTGCTGCAGCAACCTCCCCCCAGGAACTCCTCTTTGCATTGAAATACATACCGGAACCTCAGATACAGACGCACCCAACAGATTGAGGCAAGAGCTCCTAATCTTCCCCTTGACTGTCATGTAATACATCAAAACCAAGAAGGAGCCTAGGAGAACTTTCCTTGGCTCTGTTCTCGAGATCCAACAGGGGTTGGTACTGCAGAACCGTGGGTAACTCAGAAACGTGCTTCTGGTGGGGGTGTCTACTTTGGATATAGTCATGATGGGAGTGCTTTGGGACCACACCCCAACCCTCCGACTGAAAACACATTCTAATATAACCTTTTTGTTTTCTTTTTGATATTCAGAATAATGAGCACACCAAGAGCTTTCTTTTCATTGTGGAGTGCACTTGGATGTGAAGATAATAAAACCGATCTAACATTTTCAGTTTATGACCCGCCTACGAAGAGGAATGTCCTGTAGAGAGCACATAATCACCTCAATGACGATGGATGAGAACCGGAGTCAAAGCCTGGAGAAGATATTACACTTCACCCTGGAGATCATCTACCTGCTGACCGGAGAGGTGAGGAGGATTCTGGGAGGTCACATGACATCACTCTTATCTCTATTAATAAAACACAGACCTGACCGGAGAGGTGAGGAGGATTCTGGGAGGTCACATGACATCACTCTTATCTCTATTAATAAAACACAGACCTGACCGGAGAGGTGAGGAGGATTCTGGGAGGTCACATGACATCACTCTTATCTCTATTAATAAAACACAGACCTGACCGGAGAGGTGAGGAGGATTCTGGGAGGTCACATGACATCACTCTTATCTCTATTAATAAAGCACAGACCTGACCGGAGAGGTGAGGGGGATTCTGGCAGGTCACATGACATCACTCTTATCTCTATTAATAAAACACAGACCTGACCGGAGAGGTGAGGAGGATTCTGGGAGATCATATGACATCACTCTTATCTCTATTAATAAAACACAGACCTGACCGGAGAGGTGAGGAGGATTCTGGGAGGTCACATGACATCACTCTTATCTCTATTAATAAAACACAGACCTGACCGGAGAGGTGAGGGGGATTCTGGGAGGTCACATGACATCACTCTTATCTCTATTAATAAAACACAGACCTGACTGGAGAGGTGAGGAGGATTCTGGGAGGTCACATGACATCACTCTTATCTCTATTAATAAAACACAGACCTGACCGGAGAAGTGAGGGGGATTCTGGGAGGTCACATGACATCACTCTTATTGGTTTCTCAATACAGAGTTTTCCTCTTGTGAAGTATGGGGATCATATGACCATCAAAGTGCCTCAATATCGCTCCCTAAAATATAGAGACCGCAACAGACAAAAGATTTGGCACATTATCAGAAAGATGTCTGAGCTGCTGACAGGAGAGGTGAGGAGGATTCTGGGAATTTTGGGAGATTATCCAGTAACAGACAAGGGATGTGTCTGGATGGTGACGGTATCATTGTGTGTGTCAGGTTCCTATAAGGTGTCAGGATGTCACTGTCTATTTCTCCATGGAGGAGTGGGAGTATTTAGAAGGACACAAGGATCTCTACAAGGACGTCATGATGGACAATCAGCCACCCCTCACATCACCGGGTAAGAGGAGACTTTATTGTAAAGGAGAGAGCAGTACGGAGGCTCCACCTAGATCCCCCATCATCTGATAAACACATAGAAACAATGTATTCAGTCAGTGTGTGTGTTTCCTACAGATGGATCCAGTAATGGGAACCCCCCAGAGAGATGTCCCCGTCCTCTGTATTCCCGGGATCCCACACAGGAAGGTCACACCATCCCCCACCATCATCAGGTAGATGAGGAACAATCACTGATAGTATCATTAGGATCTGTACATTATCTGCATTGTTACCATTTATGTCATTTTTATTATATATTCAGAGTGGAAACCAGAGAGATCCTAAAGTTGAGGTTAAAGAAGAGATAAAAGAAAGGAATGATAAGGAGAGAGTGAAAAAGGAATCAGACATTAGAAAAGAACACAAAGATCTGTACCAGGACGCCATGGTGGAGCCATCCAGCTACAGGAACCCCCCAGAGAGATGTCCCCGTCCTCTGTATCCCCGGGATTCCACACAGGAAGGTCACACCATCCCTCACCATAACAAGGTTGGTGGAACGGAGCATCTAGAACATGAAAGTGATGTATGGAGATAGATGTACAGATCATAGAAGATTATATTTGTCTTTGTGGTCTCACATCATGAGAGCTTATATTTCCAACCATTCTCTTGATTTAGAGTGGAGATCCAATCGATATAGAATTTGAGGTTAAATCAGAAGAAGAAGAAGAGAGGTATGTGAGGGATGATCAGCAGTCTATGGAGGAGGATGGAATAACGGGGACATTTATAGAGGAGGACACTCCTACAGAGATCAGCACAGGTGGGTCATTAACACTAAATACCTTCCTCCACCCATACTGCTCACTGATTGGTCCAGAGTAGGGCGGGGACTGGGTGATATCAGCCTGTAATCCCCTGGTCACTTTCCTGAGCTGTGTTCCCCGTCCTGTATTCCTGTATTTCTCTCGGATAATCTTCCTTCTCTGTGCTGCAGACACAATTTCTGTATCTAGACTGGATTTATGGAGATTCTGGGGTTCAGCAAAATGTTAGATTTCACCATAGGCCTTCCTCAACCTATGAACTTGGGGCATGTGCCTTGGATGTCCTGCCCCCTGCACTATATACTCTACGATGTACATTACATACTCCTGAACCCTGCACTATATACTCTACATTGTACATTACATACTCCTGACTTCTCTCTCCCCTCTACCCACTGCTATATATACACATAATATGTATTCTCTTTTGTTACACCCATTTCCTACCAGCTGGACATTTTATATCTGATGATTTGTGTCAGGGAATGCCTGAACGAATAATTTAGTCAGCTTTATCAATTGCTTAATCTATCGATGGACAAGTGTCTCCAATACAAAAAATATATATAAAAAATGAATTAAGCCGACTTAAATAAAATATTGACGATACACATAGAGAAAAAATCATTTCTATACTTAATCTACTATTTGATTATGGCTACATTATAACGCACACATATATTTCTAACAATGGTGATTACTAATAAACAAACCAAAGTAATATTCAGAAACCCTTTTTCCAGCAATGAAATATTTAGTAAGGATAAAATATATTTGTATCCAAGGAGACTATTTGTTCTGTACACAAGCTTGTCTGCAGACCAAATTGTTTCTGCCTCTCACGATGGTCAACGCTGTGCTTTGACCTGACCCATAGATCAAAATGATAGAAATTATAAAATATACATTTTTATTCATTAAAATTCTAACATTTGATTGGAGCACAGACTTTTACATGTTGATAATAATGTGATAACATCCTCAAACTTTGGAACCTTAAACAGAAAGTGATAATGAGGGAGGAGTCAGTAACCCAATGATGGAGGTCTTCAGGATCAGTCTAGTCTTCATCTTGGTTGTTCTCCCCCCATCCTCACTCTCTGACCACTGGTGGGGCTCAGCCCCGCTGTTATTCATGACGAAATCATGGACTAAATAAGGAAGTGCAGGACTTC
The DNA here is from genome assembly GCA_028564925.1 of Lithobates sylvaticus. NCBI lineage: Eukaryota > Metazoa > Chordata > Amphibia > Anura > Ranidae > Lithobates > Lithobates sylvaticus. The sequence goes on along the minus strand of CM053028.1, from coordinate 595,686,912 downwards.
TTGTGTTGGGAAGATGGCAATGAGTGATAGAGGGGGAGGGGACACTCGTCCTATAATCCCCTCATCACTGTCACTCCTATAGAAGACAGTTCTCGTTGTTTCCTCACTCTCTGACTGTGACAGATCTTGGATACCCCAGCTGGGCACCTCCGCCAGACCTGATCAGAGACCCATTTACTAGTTACCTTGAGGGGGGAATTGTAGGATCTTCATAGACAAAGCTGCCTGATGTGGGCGGAGTTCTGGTTTAGGGGAACCAATCATCTCATGTCTAGTAATAATCTTTGTGTTTCTATTTTAGTAGATGGACGGGAGATGAGGAAAACCTCAGAGGATTGTCTCACTTTGTCTCCAGACTGTAAAGTAGAAGATGAGGACATCACACAGTATAGTCCAGGAGAAAACCCGACTACCTCAAATGTCCATCCGGCACCACACAGTGTAGATGGACCATCGTATTCCTCTTATCCTGAGGAACCTCAGACTGTGCGGGACGGTGCCGGACCATCGTATTCCTCTTATCCTGAGGAACCTCAGACTGTGCGGAACGGTGCCGGACCATCGTATTCCTCTTATCCCGAGGAACCTCAGACTGTGCGGGACGGTGCCGGACCATCGTATTCCTCTTATCCCGAGGAACCTCAGACTGTGCGGGACGGTGCCGGACCATTGTATTCCTCTTATCCTGAGGAACCTCAGACTGTGCGGGACGGTGCCGGACCATCGTATTCCTCTTATCCTGAGGAACCTCAGACTGTGCGGGACGGTGCCGGACCATTGTATTCCTCTTATCCTGAGGAACCCCAGACTGTGCGGGACGGTGCCAGACCATCATATTCCTCTTATCCTGAGGAACCTCAGACTGTGCGGGACGGTGCCGGACCATCGTATTCCTCTTATCCTGAGGAACCTCAGACTGTGCGGGACGGTGCCGGACCATCGTATTCCTCTTATCCTGAGGAACCTCAGACTGTGCGGGACGGTGCCGGACCATCATATTCCTCTTATCCTGAGGAACCCCAGACTGTGCGGGACGGTGCCGGACCATCGTATTCCTCTTATCCCGAGGAACCTCAGACTGTGCGGGACGGTGCCGGACCATCGTATTCCTCTTATCCCGAGGAACCTCAGACTGTGCGGGACGGTGCCGGACCATCGTATTCCTCTTATCCTGAGGAACCTCAGACTGTGCGGGACGGTGCCCGACCATCGTATTCCTCTTATCCTGAGGAACCTCAGACTGTGCGGGATGGTGCCGGACCATCGTATTCCTCTTATCCTGAGGAACCTCAGACTGTGCGGGATAGTGCCGGACCATCGTATTCCTCTTATCCTGAGGAACCTCAGACTGTGCGGGACGGTGCCCGACCATCGTATTCCTCTTATCCCGAGGAACCTCAGACTGTGCGGGACGGTGCCGCCCTTCCAACAGATAAGAAGTTTTCCTGTAATGAGTGCGGGAAGCATTTTCGTTTTAAATCCAGTGTTAACGTGCATAAAAAATCTCATACAGGTGAGAAGCCGTATTCGTGTCCTGAGTGCGGGAAAAGTTTTCTACGCAAAGTAGGTCTAACTAAACATCAGAGGACTCACACAGGGGAGAAGCCGTATTCGTGTTCTGAGTGCGGGAAAAGCTTTTCAGATGAGTCCTATTTTTCCATACATCAGAAATCTCACACAGGCGAGAAGCCGTATTCCTGTTCTGAGTGCGGAAAATGTTTTCTCCGTAAAGGAGATCTCACTAAACATCAGAGGTCTCACACGGGGGAGAAGCCGTATACCTGCCCCGAGTGCGGGAAGCGCTTTTCAGACGTGTCCTATCTTTCCATACATCAGAAATCTCACACAGGCGAGAAGCCGTATTCCTGCTCCGAGTGCGGGAAAAGTTTTCTGTGGAGATCCCAGCATATCAGACATCAAATATGTCACACGGGCAAGAAGCCGTATTCGTGTGCTGAATGTGGGCAGTGTTATCTGAATAAATCAACACTTGTCACACATCAGAGGACACACACGGGGGAGAAACCATATCCCTGCCCTCAGTGCGGGAAACGTTTTTCAGACAAGTCCTATCTTTCCAAACACCTGAAATGTCACATGGGGCAGAGGCCGCATCCCTGTTCTGAGTGCAAAAGAAGCTTTGCACAGAAATCAGAACTCATCAGACATCTGAGGACTCACACGGGGGAGAAGCCGTATTGTTGTTCTGAGTGCGGGAAATGTTATTCGCTGAAGTCCAATCTTACCGTACACGTGAGGAGATCCCACTCAACCCCCAAAGGCGTATCGGTGTCCCGAGTGCGGGAAATGTCTGCTATATGATTCATATTTTGCTGGGGAAGAAGCACAGAGAACTCCATGGCTGATCTTCATAATCTATAAAAACAGTTCAGTAATCACATCAGTGAAGTGTTGTATAGTGTTAGCTATTGTAGAAAAAAAATATATCATTACCGTTCATTGGTTGAGTATATTTTGTGGTGTAAAGATTTCACAAAGCCTTAGGGGTCCATTTATTTAAAAAAAAGAAAATTGTTGGACGAACGTCATAAGTATTCGCCCAGCCATCACAGCTGTATTTTGCCTTATATGTTGATTTCCTATGATCGCCAGCTCCATCTAGTGGCCATAATGCCTTTTTTTTTCCTTGATTGAGGATAGATGGAGCTGACCATCATAGGATATTGATTGAGCAAAGCAAGGTCAGAATTTGTGATGGCTGAGTGAATGCTTGTGACATTCGTCCAGTAAGTTTTTTTTTTTTATAAGTAGACCCCTTTGTTTCCTTCATCAGGCTTGGTGTCATACAAATCACTGATAAATCATAAGCATGAGTACAGCAAACAATGGAAAGCACAAGTAAATTAAACCAACGGTAAGCAAGGGAGATTAGTTACGGGGGGCACAGGACAGTAGGGGGCGTTATTCACAAATAAATCCAGGCAATAAAGTGGAGGTTCTTTTTATTCCTCTAGAACCAGGGATCTCCAAACTACGACCCTTCAGCTGTTGCGGAACTACACATCCCATGAGGAATTGTAAAACTCTCCCCATGACGTCAGTTATGACGAAATTGTAGGCTGGAGTTTATGCGCCAGTTATGACGAAACTAGTAGGCTGGAGTTAATCCGTCAGTTATGACGAAACTAGTAGGCTGGAGTTAATGCGTCAGTTATGACGAAACTAGTACGCTGGAGTTTATGCGTCAGTTATTACGAAATTAGTAGGCTGGAGATTATGCATCAGTTACAGCACGCTAGTTTGTATTGCGATCTGCAGATTGTTTTTTATCCAGGATTGGTCTATCCATACCTTGTTGGACTTGTGACATTTTATATTTTCAATAAACCACCATGGTTTTATACACAGTAGGGGGCATTATTCACAAATAAATCCAGGCAATTAAGTGGAGGTCCGTTTTATTCCTCTAGAACCAGGGATCTCCAAACTACGGCCCTTCAGCTGTTGCGGAACTACACATCCCATGAGGAATTGTAAAACTCTCCCCATGACGTCAGTTATGACGAAACTAGTAGGCTGGAGTTAATCCGTCAGTTATGACGAAATTAGTACGCTGGAGTTTATGCGTCAGTTATTACGAAACTAGTAGGCTGGAGTTAATGCGTCAGTTATGACGAAACTAGTAGGCTGGAGATTATGCATCAGTTACAGCACGCTAGTTTGTATTGCGATCTGCAGATTGTTTTTTATCCAGGATTGTTCTATCCATACCTTGTTGGACTTGTGACATTTTATATTTTCAATAAACCACCATGGTTTTATACACAGGACAGTAGGGGGCATTATTCACAAATAAATCCAGGTAATAAAGTGGAGGTTCTTTTTATTCCTCTAGAACCAGGGATCTCCAAACTACGGCCCTTCAGCTGTTGCGGAACTACACATCCCATGAGGAATTGTAAAACTCTCCCCATGACGTCAGTTATGACGAAATTGTAGTCTGGAGTTTATGCGCCAGTTATGACGAAACTAGTAGGCTGGAGTTTATGCGCCAGTTATGACGAAACTAGTAGGGTGGAGTTTATGCGTCAGTTATGACGAAACTAGTAGGCTGGAGTTTATGCGTCAGTTATGACGAAACTAGTAGGCTGGAGTTTATGCGTCAGTTATGACGAAACTAGTAGGCTGGAGTTTATGCGTCAGTTACAGCACGCTAGTTTGTATTGCGATCTGCAGATTGTTTTTTATCCAGGATTAGTCTATCCATACCTTGTTGGACTTGTGACATTTTATATTTTCAATAAACCACCATGGTTTTATACACAGGACAGTAGGGGGCATTATTCACAAATAAATCCAGGCAATAAAGTGGAGGTTCTTTTTATTCCTCTAGAACCAGGGATCTCCAAACTACGGCCCTTCAGCTGTTGCGGAACTACACATCCCATGAGGAATTGTAAAACTCTCCCCATGACGTCAGTTATGACGAAATTGTAGGCTGGAGTTTATGCGCCAGTTATGACGAAACTAGTAGGCTGGAGTTTATGCGTCAGTTATGACGAAACTAGTAGGCTGGAGTTTATGCGTCAGTTATGACGAAACTAGTAGGCTGGAGTTTATGCGTCAGTTATGACGAAACTAGTAGGCTGGAGTTTATGCGTCAGTTACAGCACGCTAGTTTGTATTGCGATCTGCAGATTGTTTTTTATCCAGGATTAGTGTATCCATACCTTGTTGGACTTTTGACATTTTATATTTTCAATAAACCACTGCGGTTTTATACTATGTGGCAAATTTCCTTCTTTTTTTGCACCTTATGCACGAGCAAAAGAGAGAGAGGGAGATTAACCAGCGTGGCTGGTATCAACATCGCCCTGCTTACATCCAGTGGACGGGTCCCTCGTGACGTATGAACCCATGTCCTGCTAGACCCCCTATAATGTGGACTCCTATAACGTGGACTCCTATAATGTGGACTCCTATAATGTGGACTCCTATAATGTGGAGTCTAGCTATCCGGTAAGGGCACAGCTTTTTCTTCTCACGGTGGAAGGTGCACTTTGGGTAATCAGTCGTCCACCACTTTTGAGACACAACTGCAAAGGACTGTTTTCTCACATTATCCGTTTGAACAACTTTAACCACTTTCAGCCCCGGACCAATTGGCAGCCAAAGGACCACGCCCCTTTTTTGCGATTCGGCACTGCGTCGCATTAACTGACAATTGCGCGGTCGTGCGACTTTGGCTCCCAAACAAAATTGGCGTCCTTTTTTTAGAGCTTTCTTTTGGTGGTATTTGATCGCCCCTGCTGTTTTTATTTTTTGCGCTATAAACCAAAATAGAGCGACAATTTTGAAAAAACGCAATATTTTTTACTTTTTGCGATAATAAATATCCCCCAAAAATATATAAAAAAACTATTTTTTTCCTCAGTTTAGGCCGATACGTATTCTTCTACTATTTTTGGTTAAAAAAAATCGCAATAAGCGATTATTGATTGGTTTGCGCAAAAGTTATAGCGTTTACAAAATAGTTGGATAGTTTTATAGCATTTTTATTAATTTTTTTTTCTTTACTAGTAATGGCGGCGATCAGCAATTTTTTTATTGTGACGGTGACATTACGGCGGACACATCGGACATTTTTGACACATTTTTGTGACCATTGTCATTTATACAGCAATCAGTGCTATTTAAATGCACTGATTCCTGTGTAAATGACATTGGCAGTGAAGGGGTTAACCACTAGGGGGCGGGGAGGGGTTAAGTGTGACCTGCGTGTGTTTTTTTTACTGTAGGGGGCGTGGCTTGGCATGTGACGTCACTGATCATCTTTCCCGATGACAGGGAACAGACAATCAGTGACAGTCTCACTAGGAAGCTCGGGGAGAGGTTTGTTTACACAGACCTCTCCCGTTCTTCAGCTCTGTGACCCGATCGTGGGACACCAGCGGCGATCGGGTCCGCGGGTCCGCGGGTCCCGCGGCCACGTAGCTCATGACCGGGTCGCGCGTGAGCGACCCACGGCTGGGCACTTAAAGAGCAACGTACCTGTACGTTGATGTGCCCAGCCGTGCCATTCTGCCGACGTAAATGTGCAGGAGGTGGTCCTTAAGCGTTAAATGGACTGAGTCACTGTTAGCCATTATTTTTATTTCATCACTGCGCCGCAATTTTTATTTTTATTTTACACACGGTCGGAATTCTCATCGGAAAAAGCTCTGATGGTTTTCCCGATGAAATTCCGACGGAATTTCGCTCAAACTGTCTTGCCTACACACGGTCCCACCAAATTCCGACGGTCAGTAACACAGCGGCATTAAAACACGTTCGACATCACTATAAAAGGGAAGTTTAATGCTTCCGAGCATGCGTCGAATTGTTTCCGAGCATGCGTCGGAATTTTGCATACACACGATCGGAAAATCCGATAGAAAGGTTTTCCGTCGGGAAAATTGAGAACAGGTTCTCAATCCAAAGTCCGTCGGAAATTCCGACAGAAAAAGACCGATGGGCATACACACGGTCAGAAAATCCGTTGAAAAGCTGTTTCCATCGGAAATTCCGACCGTGTGTACGCCGCATTAGCATGATGGGAATTGTAGTTCCTGAACAGATGGAGGGCCGTAGTGTGGAGACCCGAGCTCTAGAAGCCAGATGGTGAACTATACAAAGATGGCGGCCTAGTTGGAGTGAGGGTGGTACAGGAAGCTTTTATCTCTATTGGGGCCACCCCAAGAAGTCTACATTTCTCCATGAATGTATACCCATTCTTTCCTCATCAGAACAGTGACCCCCCCCCCCCCCGGTCCTCGATACTATGTTCAGTTGACACCTGTTCCATCACGAGAAGGCCTATCCTACTGTATTTAATGGTGAATCAGTGGGAGGTCAAACACTGAAGTAGTACTTGAAAGTGAGGAAAGATGTCCATATAGAAGCCCTGGATAGCAGTAAAACCATATGTGCTCAACCTGTGGCCCTCCAGCTGTTGCAGAACTAGAATTCCCACCATGCCTCTGCCTTTGGGGGTCATGCTTGTAATTGTCAGCCTCGTAGGACTTGTAGTTCTGGAGGGCCACAGCTTGAGCACCCACGCCGTGAACGGTTCTAGTCCTTCCACTAGGGTGCCCTCGTGTCCCGGATTGCCCGGGATTTTCCCTGATTTCAGATTTTTGTCCCGTGTCCCGGCACCTTCATTCCGGGACAATACAGTGTCCCGGAATGAAAAAAAAAATACACCATCAGACCAGTCCGCTCCGCCGACTCCACCGCCACCCTTATAAACATGTACACATCTCTCACACATGACACATCATAGGCTGTCCCCCTCTGTTCTTCCTCCGTGTCCCCCTCCATCCTACTATCCCCCTCCGTTCTTCCTCCATGTCCCCCTCTGTTCTTCCTCCGTGTCCCCCTCTGTTCTTCCTCCGTGTCCCCCTCTGTTCTTCCTCCTTGTCCCCCTCTGTTCTTCCTCCGTGTCCCCCTCTGTTCTTCCTCCGTGTCCCCCTCTGTTCTTCCTCCTTGTCCCCCTCTGTTCTTCCTCCGTGTCCCCCTCTGTTCTTCCTCCGTGTCCCCCTCTGTTCTTCCTCCGTGTCCCCCTCTGTTCTTCCTCCGTGTCCCCCTCCGTTCTTCCTCCGTGTCCCCCTCCGTTCTTCCTCCGTGTCCCCCTCCGTCCCAAAAATTGGCAAAAAATATGTATCAAAAAACATATTTTTTGGGCAGGTGCGGGGGGGGGGGGGGGGGGTGCCAGGTGTCCCTGAATGGCAGCTTGGAAATTTGGTCACCCTACCTTCCACATTCTAACTAAAACTACAAAAAAACATTGCGGTGATGTGGACAGTTTCTTGCCGTATCAGACAGAGGGGAGGGTCTAGTTCTGGCACTTCCTGTTATGGGAGGACAAAGCACTTTGCCTCGCTCCCAGTTGATCCTCTGCATTGTCACCCTGTCAAAAAGTCACACAGTTAGTCTGATTGCAAAAAAAGACACAAGCCTATCTAGTTCAACCAATAGAGTTGGTGGGGACTGCAAGGAATCACGCAATGGGCAGGAATGGTCCACCAATGGCACCATCTGGAAGCTGTTCCAGGACAATGACATGCAGCTGATATTGTAGTATATGTATGTAGAGAGGAATTGACTGAAAAAAGACACCGCAGGAGATCAGCAGCACAAAGATGGGAGAAAACACGGTGATCGTCTGTGATAGCACATTGTACAGAGCAAACTATACGTCAGTCGTGGTTTATGTCTACTTTAATAAACAGTCATGTTGTATTTAACGACTCTTGTGTCACTTGTCTCTATGATGTAGAATTCTACTTCTCCTCTAGGAGATGGTGAGTAGAGACACTACTACATGTTTATAACATATTAATACTATCAATTTATAGTTGATATCATGGTAAGATAAGAGACTTTGGTCACTAATAAAATTTGTGTAAATCTCGTACTCAATTCCTATTCTATGAGTCTTCTCTGGGGTCCAAGATCAACCAAGCTCCATGACAACGATTCACTCCGCCATTTTGGAAAACGAACCCCCATAGTGTACACAATGCTCAGATAAGATTATCCAGTCAATGACTTGAGCTGTGTACGGTTCTTACAAGCCTTTTCAGTGTGTCTCTGTTGGGTTGTCTCTATGCTGACCATGTTCTGGAGGACATGTGTAGATGTGTCACCTTACAGATTGATTGGTACAATCAAAGATCCCCAGATGAGAAGTTCCTCCACACAGGCGAGGTCATGATGAGCAGAACATGGACTACAAGCCTTTCTCCATGTGTCTCTGTTGGGTCATCTATATGGTGACCACTTTGTGGAGGAAATGTGTAGATGTGGCACCTTACAGATTGACTGGGACAATCGTGGATCTCCAGATGAGATGTTCCTCCACACAGGTGAGGTCATGATGAGCAGAACATGGACTACAAGCCTTTCTCCATGTTTCTCTGTTGGGCCATCTATATGGTGACCAATTTGTGGAGGAAATGTGTAGATGTGGCACCTTACAGATTGACTGTGATAATCGTGGATCTCCAGATGAGATGTTCCTCCACACAGGTGAGGTCATGACGAGCAGAACATGGACTACAAGCCTTTCTCCATGTTTCTCTGTTGGGTCATCTATATGGTGACCACTTTGTGGAGGAAATGTGTAGATGTGTCACCTTACAGATTGATTGGTACAATCAAAGATCCCCAGATGAGAAGTTCCTCCACACAGGTGAGGTCATGATGAGCAGAACATGGACTACAAGCCTTTCTCCATGTTTCTCTGTTGGGTCATCTATATGGTGACCACTTTGTTGAGGAAATGTGTAGATGTGGTACCTTACAGATTGACTGGGACAATCGTGGATCTCCGGATGAGAAGTTCCTCCACACAGGTGAGGTCATGATGAGCAGAACATGGACTACAAGCCTTTCTCCGTGTTTCTCTGTTGGGTCATCTATATGGTGACCAATTTGTGGAGGGAATGTGTAGATGTGGCACCTTTCAGATTGACTGGGACAATCGTGGATCTCCAGATGAGAAGTTCCTCCATATAGGTGAGGTCATGATGGGCAGAACATGGACTCCATGCCTTTCTCCATTTATCTTCCTCGGGTTGTCTCTGTTCTGACCAAGTTGTGGAGGAAATGTGTGGATGTCACTATAGGGTTTGTTTGTGACACTCTACATTAATGAGGAGACATGGACTCCAAGCCTCTCTCCACGTGTCTATATTGGGTTGTCTTTATGCTGACCACTTTGTGGCATAAACGTGTAGATGTGTCAGCTTACAGTTTCATTGGGACAATTGCAGATTACAGTGTTTCCACCACATAAGTAAGGTTATAACAAGCACAATGTGCACTGCAAGCCTTACTGTGTGTGGCTCTGTTGGGTTGTCTCTATGCTAACCACTTTGTGGAAGAAAATGTGACCTTACAGATCGATTGAGACAATCACAGATCCCCAGATAAGTTCCTCCACACAGGTGAGGTCATGATAAGCAGAACATGGACTCCAAGCCTATCTCAATGTGTTTCTGTTGGGTTGTCTCTGCGCCGACCAAGTTGTGGAGGAAATGTGTGGATGTGCCACCTTACAATTTTATTGGGACAATCACAGACTCCCAGATAAGAAATTCCTTTTCACAGTTGAGGCCATAATGGTGACCAATGGTAGAAGGACCCCCTTATATCAGTGGTCAGTGTAGTGGTCCCTTACATTCATGACCAATGGGAGAAGGACCCCCTTATATCAGTGGTCAGTGTAGTGGCCCCTTACATTGATGACCAATAGCAGAAAAACCTCCTTATATCTGTGGTTAGTGTAGCGATTCCCATACAATGGTGACCAATGGGAGAAGGATCCCCTTATATTAGTGGTCAGTATAGTGGTTCTTTACATTGATGACCAATAGCAGAAGAACTTTGTTGTATCAGTGGTTAGTGTAGTGGTCCCTTACATTGGTGACCAATGGGAGAAGGACCCCCCTATATCAGTGGTCAGTGTAGTGGCCCCTTACATTGGCGACCAATGGGAGAAGGACCCCTTATATCAGTGGTCAGTGTAGTGGTCCCTTACATTGGTGACCAATGGGAGAAAGACCCCCTTATATCTGTGGTTAGTGTAGCGATTCCCATACAATGGTGACCAATGGGAGAAGGATCCCCTTATATTAGTTGTCAGTATAGTGGTTCTTTACATTGGTGACCAATGGGAGAAGGGCCCCCCTATATCAGTGGTTAGTGTAGTAGTCCCTTACATTGGCGACCAATGGGAGAAGGACCCCCCTATATCAGTGGTCAGTATAGTGGTCCTTATATTGATGACCAATAGCAGAAGAACCTCCTTATATCAGTGGTTAGTGTAGTGATCCCATACAATGGTGACCAATGGGAGAAGGAGCCCCCTATATCAGTGGTCAGTGTAGTGGTCCCTTACATTGGTGACCAATGGGAGAAGGACCCCCTTATATCAGTGTTCAGTGTAGTGGTCCCTTACCTTGATGACGAATGGGAGAAGGACCCCCTTATATCGGTGGGAGAAAGCCATCCTTACATTATCATCAGTAAAGACTGCCCCCCTTAAAAATCATTGATGTCAGTTGTTACTGAGAGACAGAAATTGTCCATTGCTCAGGGAACCCCTAGAAACCTTTGGAGGAACCCTGGCTGAGAAAGGCTGGACAAGGCAGTAATATATTTCTCTCCCCCTTGGTGGGAGTGGAGATGACCCCATCTATAAGGATATACATTACATACACACACATCACAAGGCCGTGTTCACACTACGAGACGTTTCTCGGGGCTGCAGTTCCTCTGAGCTCCACAAGGTGGTGATCTCACCTCTACCCAGACAGGAAGTCTCTATGGAAAGCAGGAAGTGATGTCAGCTATAAATTGGAAGTTCCAGGTGAGAGGTAAGTCGGGAGGAAGTAGAGAGGAGACATCGCTGGAAGTGGCAGCAGAGGAGGTAATAAGATCTTATCTTCTATTTACACCCAGTAACCCCCCCCCCCCCCCCCGCCCGTCATGTCCGTCCTCTTCCTCCATAGTCACTGTGACATCTTTTATCTCCAGCAGATGATGATACACACATATATATAGTGTGGAAACCCAGATTAACCCCTTCAGGGGCAGAACATTATATATCTTCATTATCTATTATCATCCGTACCTGTCAAGGCAAAAACCTGTATAGATCAAATGATGGTCCGAATGAGGATGGAGGAGGACCGGAGTCACATGACTGAGAGGATACTAAACCTCACCCTGGAGATCATCTACCTGCTGACCGGAGAGGTGAGGAGGATTCTGGGAGGTCACATGACATCACTCTTATCTCTATTAATAAAACACAGACCTGACCGGAGAGGTGAGGGGGATTCTGGGAGGTCACATGACATCACTCTTATCTCTATTAATAAAACACAGACCTGACCGGAGAGGTGAGGAGGATTCTGGGAGGTCACATGACATCACTCTTATCTCTATTAATAAAACACAGACCTGACCGGAGAGGTGAGGAGGATTCTGGGAGGTCACATGACATCACTCTTATCTCTATTAATAAAACACAGACCTGACCGGAGAGGTGAGGAGGATTCTGGGAGGAGGTCACATGACATCACTCTTATCTCTATTAATAAAACACAGACCTGACCGGAGAGGTGAGGAGGATTCTGGGATTCTAACATGATATTCCTGTTGGTTCCCCAATACAGAGATTTCCTCTTGTGAAGTCAGGTGATCATATGACCATCACAGTGCCTCCATGTGACTCCCTAAAACCTGAGAGACACAACATGGAGAAGATTCTAGAAGTCACCCAGAAGATGATGGAGCTGCTGACAGGAGAGGTGAGGAGGATTCTGGGAATTCTGGGACATTATCCAGTAACAGACAAGGGATGTGTCTGGATGGTGACTGTGTCATTGTGTGTGTCAGGTTCCTATAAGGTGTCAGGATGTCACTGTCTATTTCTCCATGGAGGAGTGGGAGTATTTAGAAGGACACAAGGATCTCTACAAGGACGTCATGATGGACAATCAGCCGCCCCTCACATCACCGGGTAAGAGGAGACTTTATTGTAAAGGAGAGAGCAGTACGGAGGCTCCACCTAGATCCCCCATCATCTGATAAACACATAGAAACAATGTATTCAGTCAGTGTGTGTGTTTCCTACAGATGGATCCAGTAATGGGAACCCACCAGAGAGATCCCCCCGTCCTCTGTATTCCCGGGATCCCACACAGGAAGGTCACACCATCCCCCACCATCATCAGGTAGATGAGGAACAATCACTGGTAGTTATGATTTATACACAAGCAAGTTTGTTATAATAATTTCTTATTGTATGTTCAGAGTGGAAACCTCGGGGATGATAATATTGTTGTAAAAGAAGAGTATAAAGAGGAGGATGAGGAGTATGGGGTGATGGAGTTTTCAGAAGGACACAGGGATCTGTACAAGGACACCCTGCCGGAGCTATCGCATACCAGGAACCCACCAGAGAGATGTCCTCTGTATTCCACACAGGAAGGTCACACCATCCCTCACCATCATCAGGTAGGTGGAGTCGCGGGTCGGGAACATAAAGCGATTGAACACCCTGACGTGTGTGGTTTCTACCAGATGATATCTTGTGATCTTGCATACTTCTATGTTACAGATGTTTATTTTCTGCCATTCTGTTGGTTTAGAGTGAAGATCTGATTATCATGAAAGTTGAGGATGAAGAAGAAGAAGAGAGGTATGTGAGGGATGATCAGCAGTCTATGGAGGAGGATGGAATGAGGAGGACATTCATAGAGGAGGACACTCCTACAGAGATCAGCACAGGTGGGTCATTCTCTATTCTCAAGTCCCCATGGGTTCCTTCTCCTATCACAAGGCTGGGTGAAGGTAGAAGTGATCTGGGAGGAGGATCAGTGGCCTTTTTGACCTTTTTTCGAGAGGGAAAGAGTCTCAGCTGGTTGGGTCCTTCACAGAGAACATCTTCTCACTCACATCTACCTGATCCAGATGGAATCTTGATGGAAGTGAACGAACCCTCTCATATCTATTGATGATGTTTTTATCTTTTTTTCCAGGACACGCCATGGAGAAACCCTCAAAGGATCTTCTCACTTTATCTCCAGGTCGTAGAATGGAAGATGAGGCGATCACAGGAGATTGTGGAGGAGAGAAGACAATGAGCTCCTCTATGGATGGTGGACTTCACAGTGCGGCTAGAGCATGGAATCCCTCTGAGAAACCTCCTACTGTGAGGGACGGTGCCGGAGAGAAGACAAGGATCTCCTCTATGGATGGTGGACTTCACAGTGTGGATAGACCATGGAATCCCTCTGAGAAACCTCGTACTGTGAGGGATGGTGTCGGAGAGAAGACAAGGATCTCCTCTATGGATGGTGGACTTCACAGTGTGGATAGAGCATGGAATCCCTCTGAGAAACCTCGTACTGTGAGGGATGGTGCTGGAGAGAAGACAATGAGGTCCTCTATGGATGGTGGACTTCACAGTGTGGATGGACCATGGAATCCCTCTGAGAAACCTCGTACTGTGAGGGACGGTGCCGGAGAGAAGACAAGGATCTCCTCTATGGATGGTGGACTTCACAGTGTGGATGGACCAGGGAATCCCTCTGAGAAACCTCGTACTGTGAGGGACGGTGCTGGAGAGAAGACAAGGATCTCCTCTATGGATGGTGGACTTCACAGTGTGGATGGACCATGGAATCCCTCTGAGAAACCTCGTACTGTGAGGGACGGTGCCGGAGAGAAGACAAGGATCTCCTCTATGGATGGTGGACTTCACAGTGCGGATAGACCATGGAATCCCTCTGAGCAACCTCCAACTGTGAGCGATGGTGGTGGAAATCAGGGGGAGAAGAAACTTTCCTGTCCTGAATGTGGGGAAAGTTTTAGCTCTGAATTAACTCTCACCGTACATCAGAGATCCCACACGGGGTCGAAGCTTCATTCCAGCCCTACGTGTGGGGAATGTTTTCTACGTAAATATCATCTTAGTGTCCATCAAAGATTGCACACTGGTAAGACGCTTCATTGCTGTCCTGAGTGCGGTAAATGTCTTCTTACAAACTCAGAACTGGTCACACATCTAAGAACCCACAAGGGTGAGAAGCCGTATTCCTGCACTGAGTGCGGGAAATTTTTTTCACGCAAGTCGTATCTTTCTGTACATCAGAGATTGTACACGGGTGTAAAGCCGTATTCCTGCTTCGAGTGCGGGAAGTGTTTTGTCCGTAAACAATTTCTCACAGCACATGAGCGGTCTCATACGGGGGAGAAGCCGTATTCCTGTCCCGAGTGCGGGAAACGTTTCGCACGTAAACAACTTCTCCAGACACATCAAAGGTCTCACACGGGGGAGAAGCCGTATTCCTGTCCAGAGTGCGGGAAACGCTTTTCACAGATATCAGAACTCGCCACGCATAAAAGGTCCCACACTGGCGAGAAGCCGTATTCCTGTCCTGAGTGCGGGAAATGTTTTTCACAGAAGCCCCATCTTTCTGAACATCTGAAATGCCATACGGGTGTGAAGCCGTATTCCTGCCCTGAGTGCGGGAAACGCTTTGCGCGAAAATCACAGCTTGCCAGACATCAAAGATCTCACACGGGGGAGAAGCCGTATTCCTGTCCAGAGTGCGGGAAATCTTTCTCGCAGAAGTCCCATCTTACGGAACATCAGATATGCCACACAAGGCAAAAGCCTTTTTCCTGCTCCGAGTGTGAGAAATGTTACCCGCGCAAATCAGAACTTGCCAAACATCGGAAATTTCACACGGGTGAGAAGCTCAGTGTTGCGGTTGGGCTGCCGTCTTGTGTAGAGAGCGATCGGCTCGTAGAAGGTCATCTGCTGGTTGAACGTCGTAGATGTGAACTTTCCTGATGTAACATTTCATAGGAACCCGATCAGAAACACAAACTTAAAAATAAAGCTAATTTCTTAATATGGAACAAATAAAGATACAATATATATACCGTATTTATCGGCGTATAACACGCAACGGCGTATAACGCGCACCCCAAGTTTAGGAGAGCATTTTAAGGAAAAAAAGTTTTAGGAGGGAAGTTTAGGGAAAAAAAAAAACTTACATTTAAGCGTCATTGCAGCTTGCCCAGTGTCATTGCAGCCTTGCCCAGTGTCATTGTAGCTTGCCCCCGTACTTCCACTCCCCCCTATCAACTACCCCCACTGTATTGCCTCTCCCCACCATCAACTACCTCCACTGTACTGTCTGTCCCCACCATCAACTACCTCCACTGTACTGTCTGTCCCCACCAACAACTACCTCCACTGTACTGTCTGTCCCCACCATCAACTACCTCCACTGTACTGTCTGTCCCCACCAACAACTACCTCCACTGTACTGTCTGTCCCCACCAACTACCTCCACTGTAATGCCTGTCCCCACCATCAACTGCCCCCACTGTAATGCCTGTCCCCACCATCAACTACCTCCACTGTACTGCCTGTCCCCACCATCAACTACCTCCACTGTACAGCCTGTCCCCACCATCAACTACCTCCACTGTACTGCCTGTCCCCACCATCAACTGCCCCCACTGCAATGCCTGTCCCCACCATCAACTACCTCCACTGTACTGTCTGTCCCCACTAACAACTACCTCCACTGTACTGTCTGTCCCCACCAACAACTACCTCCATTGTACTGTCTGTCCCCACCAACAACTACCTCCATTGTACTGTCTGTCCCCACCAACAACTACCTCCACTGTACTGTCTGTCCCCACCAACAACTGCCCCCACTCTAGTCTGTCCCCACCAACAACTACCTCCACTGTACTGTCTGTCCCCACCAACAACTACCTCCACTGTACTGTCTGTCCCCACCAACAACTGCCTCCACTGTACTGTCTGTCCCCACCAACAACTGCCCCCACTCTAGTCTGTCCCCACCAACAACTACCTCCACTGTACTGTCTGTCCCCACCAACAACTACCTCCAATGTACTGTCTGTCCCCACCAACAACTACCTCCACTGTACTGTCTGTCCCCACCAACAACTACCTCCACTGTAATGCCTGTCCCCACCATCAACTACCTCCACTGTACTGTCTGTCCCCACCATCAACTACCTCCACTGTACTGCCTGCCCCCACCAACAACTACCCCCTGTACTTCCTCGCCCCACCATCAACTACCTCCACTGTACTGCCTGTCCCCACCAACAACTACCCCCTGTACTTCCTCGCCCCACCATCAACTACCCACACTGTAATGCCTCTCCCCACCATCAACTGCCCCCACTGCAATGCCTGTCCCCACCATCAACTACCCACACTGTACTGTCTATCCCCACCAACAACTACCTCCACTGTAATGCCTGTCCCCACCATCAACTACCTCTACTGTACTGCCTGTCCCCACTGTAATGCCTGTCCCCACCATCAACTACCTCCACTGTACTGTCTGTCCCCACCAACAACTACCTCCAATGTAGTGTCTGTCCCCACCAACAACTACCTCCACTGTAATGCCTGTCCCCACCATCAACTGCCCCCACTGTAATGCCTGTCCCCACCATCAACTACCTCCACTGTAATGCCTGTCCCCACCATCAACTACCTCCACTGTACAGCCTGCCCCCACCATCAACTACCTCCACTGTACTGCCTGTCCCCACCATCAACTGCCCCCACTGTAATGCCTTTCCCCACCATCAACTACCTCCACTGTACTGCCTGTCCCCACCAACTACCTCCACTGTACTGCCTGTCCCCACCAACAACTACCTCCACTGTACTGCCTGTCCCCACCAACAACTACCTCCACTGTACTGCCTGTCCCCACCAACAACTACCTCCACTGTACTGTCTGTCCCCACCAACAACTACCTCCACTGTACTGCCTGTCCCCACCAACAACTACCTCCACTGTACTGCCTGTCCCCACCATCAACTACCTCCACTGTACTGCCTGTCCCCACCATCAACTGCCCCCACTGTAATGCCTTTCCCCACCATCAACTACCTCCACTGTACTGCCTGTCCCCACCAACTACCTCCACTGTACTGCCTGTCCCCACCAACAACTACCTCCACTGTACTGCCTGTCCCCACCAACAACTACCTCCACTGTACTGCCTGTCCCCACCAACAACTACCTCCACTGTACTGTCTGTCCCCACCAACAACTACCTCCACTGTACTGCCTGTCCCCACCATCAACTACCTCCACTGTACTGTCTGTCCCCACCAACAACTACCTCCAATGTACTGTCTGTCCCCACCAACAACTACCTCCACTGTAATGCCTGTCCCCACCATCAACTACCTCCACTGTACTGTCTGTCCCCACCATCAACTACCTCCACTGTACTGCCTGCCCCCACCAACAACTACCCCCTGTACTTCCTCGCCCCACCATCAACTACCTCCACTGTACTGCCTGTCCCCACCAACAACTACCCCCTGTACTTCCTCGCCCCACCATCAACTACCCACACTGTAATGCCTCTCCCCACCATCAACTGCCCCCACTGCAATGCCTGTCCCCACCATCAACTACCCACACTGTACTGTCTATCCCCACCAACAACTACCTCCACTGTAATGCCTGTCCCCACCATCAACTACCTCTACTGTACTGCCTGTCCCCACTGTAATGCCTGTCCCCACCATCAACTACCTCCACTGTACTGTCTGTCCCCACCAACAACTACCTCCAATGTAGTGTCTGTCCCCACCAACAACTACCTCCAATGTACTGTCTGTCCCCACCAACTACCTCCACTGTAATGCCTGTCCCCACCATCAACTGCCCCCACTGTAATGCCTGTCCCCACCATCAACTACCTCCACTGTAATGCCTGTCCCCACCATCAACTACCTCCACTGTACAGCCTGTCCCCACCATCAACTACCTCCACTGTACTGCCTGTCCCCACCATCAACTGCCCCCACTGTAATGCCTTTCCCCACCATCAACTACCTCCACTGTACTGCCTGTCCCCACCAACTACCTCCACTGTACTGCCTGTCCCCACCAACAACTACCTCCACTGTACTGCCTGTCCCCACCAACAACTACCTCCACTGTACTGCCTGTCCCCACCAACAACTACCTCCACTGTACTGTCTGTCCCCACCAACAACTACCTCCACTGTACTGCCTGTCCCCACCAACAACTACCTCCACTGTACTGCCTGTCCCCACCATCAACTACCTCCACTGTACTGCCTGTCCCCACCATCAACTGCCCCCACTGTAATGCCTTTCCCCACCATCAACTACCTCCACTGTACTGCCTGTCCCCACCAACTACCTCCACTGTACTGCCTGTCCCCACCAACAACTACCTCCACTGTACTGCCTGTCCCCACCAACAACTACCTCCACTGTACTGCCTGTCCCCACCAACAACTACCTCCACTGTACTGTCTGTCCCCACCAACAACTACCTCCACTGTACTGCCTGTCCCCACCAACTACCTCCACTGTACTGCCTGTCCCCACCAACAACTACCTCCACTGTACTGCCTGTCCCCACCAACAACTACCTCCACTGTACTGTCTGTCCCCACCAACAACTACCTCCACTGTACTGCCTGTCCCCACCAACTACCTCCACTGTAATGCCTGTCCCCACCATCAACTACCTCCACTGTAATGCCTGTCCCCACTATCAACTACCTCCACTGTACTGCTTGTCCCCACCATCAACTGCCCCACTGTACTGCCTGTCCCCACTGTAATGCCTGTCCCCGCCATCAACTACCCCCCGTACTTCCTCTCCCCACCATCAACTACCCACACTGTACTGCCTGTCCTCATCAACAACTGCCCCCAATGTACTGTCTGTCCTCATCAACAACTGCCCCCCCCATACTGCCTCTCCCCACCATCAACTACCCCCCACTGTACTGCCTCTCCCCACCATCTATAGTGATGATCTCACATACCAAGCGGAACACACAATTCACCATACTATAATGGGGCTGACCGAAAAAGAATGAATGATGACTTCAGTTCCTATCATCTCCTCAAGAGAGTGATCTCGCTTATACTGAGGGAACACACACACAGGAAGTCTCTATGACACCTAGAGACAGGAAGTGATGTCAGGCACACACAGGAAGTCTCTGACACCTAGAGACAGGAAGTGATGTCAGGTATAAATAGTAAGTTCCGGGTGAGAGGTGAGTCAGGAGGAGGTAGTAGAAAGAAGACATTTTCTGGAGGAGGTAATAAGATCTTATTTTCTATTTACACCCAGCAACCCCCTGTCATGTCCGTCCTCTTCCTCCATAGTCACTGTGACATCTTTTATCTCCAGTAGAAGACTTTGGAGAGACTCGTTTCACATCAGTAGAGATTTTCTCGGGCGTGTTCGGTATCCCGCGTGCCCAATCCCGCCAGGAGGCCGACATGGGCAGTGATCAGCGGCACAGATCGGGAAATGTCTCACTGCCTGTGATTAGCGGTGTGTCGGCTTCCTGGTGGGATCGGGCACACGGGATTTTGAACATGCCTGAGCCCATCTCTACACATCAGCCACGGCCCGTGGTTAGTACATATTTAGACTCGTTGTAGTTTGGCTACCAGCCTAGATATGGAGTTGAGGGAGCTATCATCTTCATGCTAAATTGCATGTAAGCAGACCTGGATAAGCCAGAGAGCACTACAAGGGTCATGTTTTCTAACATCTCATGTGCTTTTGATACCATCAGTTCATCTCTCCTGGGCGAGAAGCTGGCAGGTTGATGTCCTCCTTGTGTCATAGATTTTAGACTATGTACCTGACTGCAAGACCGCAGTATGTGCGTTTACAGGACTGTGTGTCAGATAGGGTGGTCAGAAATATTGGGGTTCTTTACTGTCTATACCACTGATTTCAGCTAACAGACAGAGTCTTGCCATCTTTAGAAGTTTTACGACAACTCTGCGGTGGTGGGATATATCAGGGATGGGAAAGAGACTGAGTATAGGACGTGGTGGAGAACTTTGTCATATGGTGTGAGGAGGATCATCTGTATCTAAATGCGATTAAGACAAGGTTGTGGATTTGAGAAGGAGGAAGGCACTGGTGACCCCTGTCTCCATCCGAGGAGAGGGTGTGGAAGACAGCGGTGACTCCAATCCCCATCGAAGGAAAGGGTGTGGAAGGCACCAGTGACCCCTGTCTCCATCCGAGGAGAGGGTGTGGAAGGCACCAGTGACCCCTGTCTCTATCCGAAGAGAGGGTGTGGAAGGCCTTGGTGACCCCTGTCTCCATCGGAGGAGTGGGTGTGAAAGACACAACTGACCCCTGCCCCTATCTGAGAAGTGGGTGTGGAAGACACAAGTGACCCCTGTTTCCATACCAGGACAAGGTGTGGAAGACACCAGTGACCCCTGTTTCCATACCAGGACAAGGTGTGGAAGACACAAGTGACCCCTGTCTCCATCTGAGGAGTGGGTGTGGAAGACACCAGTGACCCCTGTCTCCATCCAAGGAGAAGGTGGGGAAGACACCAGTGACCCCTGTTTCCATCCAAGGAGAAGGTGTGGAAGACACCAGTGACCCCTGTCTCCATCCAAGGAGTGGGTGTGGAAGACACCAGTGACCCCTGTCTCCATCCAAGGAGTGGGTGTGGAAAACATCAGTGACCCCTGTCTCCATCCAAGGAGTGGGTGTGGAAGACACCAGTGACCCCCTGTCTCCATCTAGTCATATAAAGATTATATATATATATATATATAGATATATATATATATATAATATATATATAAAGATATATATATATAGAGAGAGGAATCGGGACCGCCTTCCTCCTCCTGGTGATCCCTCTAGTGATATAAAGATCTATATAGAGGAATCGGGACCTCCTTCCTCCTGCCGGTGACCCCTCTAGTGATATAAAGATCTATATAGAGGAATCGGGACCTCCTTCCTCCTGCCGGTGACCCCTCTAGTGATATAAAGATCTATATAGAGGAATCAGGACCTCCTTCCTCCAGCTGGTGATCCCTCTAGTGATATAAAGATCTATATAGAGGAATCAGGACCTCCTTCCTCCTGCTGGTGATCCCTCTAGTGATATAAAGATCTATATAGAGGGATCAGGACCTCCTTCCTCCTGCCGGTGATCCCTCTAGTGATATAAAGATCTATATAGAGGAATCAGGACCTTCTTCCTCCTGCCGGTGATCCCCCTAGTGATATAAAGATCTATATAGAGGAATTGGGACCTTCTTCCTCCTGCCGGTGATCCCTCTAGTGATATAAAGATCTATATAGAGGAATCAGGACCTCCTTCCTCCTGCTGGTGACCTCTCTAGTGATATGGAATTTTAACAAAATTTTAATTAATTGGCACCGTAGAATAGGGTCTGGCCAGAGAGGGATCAAACTGACACGTCTGGCCGACTTGAACACGTATTGCAGTATATGTGAACCAAGAATTTTGTTTATATGCAATAGCTTGCTAGAAACATGTACGGGTGTATAGCGGTGTTCGGAGGGTTAATTCTGAATATTCAGTGATGGACCGCACAGACGGGAAGTGATGTAAGATGCCAAAAGGAAGTGATGTCGCATACAAACAGGAAGTTCCAGGTGAGAGGTGAGTCAGGAGGAAACAGAGAGGAGACATTTTTGGAATTGGCAGCAGAGGAGGTAAAAACATTTTTAGCCTTTTACGATCCTGGGGATTCCACCCAGGAAGATGACTTCACCTTTAATCAGGTAGATGGAAATGAGGGTCTATAATGTAAAGGTGACTCTAAACTGTATGAGATGATATTCCTCTTCATGTAGTTTTATCATATGGATATTATTTTTTGTTAATTTAGCTGATGGACGTCAATATTGGGGTCAAAGAGGTAGAAGAAGAGTCGTATGTGACGGACGGTCAGCAGTCTATGGAGGAGGATCTGCTAATGGTGACAACTAAACGAGAAGAGTCTTCACCAAATATCAGAACAGGTGATTAATGAAGACATTTCCATCCTCCTTCTAGAAGGAATTGTGTTGATATTTTGTGGTTAATCAGAAACTTTTGTTAAAAACAATGGAAGGAAAGTGGTGGGACCAGCTGGTCGGGAGAGAAGGTTAATGAGAGGTCATGATGTGTGCATGCAGAGAATTCTGAAAAACGGGTATTTTTTTTTTTTAAACTGAATCTTCATCATTACAAGAAGACGACTAAGTACAATGAATTGAGGATCTGTAGACCTTCTCACTGTCAGGTAAGATTAGTTCTACAAGGACGTCATGATGTGGAATCAGCCGCCCCTCACATCACCGGGTAAGAGGAGACTTTATTGTAAAGGAGAGAGCAGTACGGAGGCTCCACCTAGATCCCCCATCATCTGATAAACACATAGAAACAATGTATTCAGTCAGTGTGTGTGTTTCCTACAGATGGATCCAGTAATGGGAACCCACCAGAGACATGTCACAGTGATTATAATATTGTTAAAGAAGAGTATAAAGAGGAGGATGAGGAGTATGGAGTGATGAAGGAGCTTTCTGAAGGACACAAGGATATGATGGAGCCACCAAATACCAGGAACCCACCAGAGAGATGTCCCCGTCCTCTGTATTCCACACAGGAAGGTCACACCATCCCCCACCATCATCAGGTAGATGAGGAACAATCACTGATAGTATCATTAGGATCTGTACATTATCTGCATTGTTACCATTGATGTCATTTTTATTATATATTCAGAGTGGAGACCTGAGAGATCCTAAAGTTGAGGTTAAAGAAGAGATAAAAGAGGAGGATGATGAGGATGGGGTGATGGAGGAAGAACACAAAGATCTGTACCAGGACACCATGGTGGAGACATCCATCAACAGGAACCCACCAGAGAGATGTCCCCGTCCTCTGTATTCCACACAGGAAGGTCACACCATCCCTCACCATCATCAGGTAGATGATTGACAATTATCAGTAGTTCTGATTTATACAAAAGATGTTTGTTACAATGAATGTTTTATTATATATTCAGAGTGGAAACCTCGGGGATGATAATATTGATGTTAAAGAAGAGTATAAAGAGGAGGATGAGGAGTATGGAGTGATGAAGGAGTTTTCAGAAGGACACAAGGATATGATGGAGCCACCAAATACCAGGAACCCACCAGAGAGATGTCCCCGTCCTCTGTATTCCCGGAATTCCACACAGGAAGGTCACACCATCCCCCACCATCATCAGGTAAAGGAAATGGAAGAGAAACCTGAAAACCTCCATAAAATGATATATATTTATAGGTAGTGATGGATCTATTTTTATTGCTTGATTAGGCTGAAGAACCAATCGATATGAAAGTTGAGGTTAAATCAGAAGAAGAAGAAGAGAGGTATGTGAGGGATGATCAGCAGTCTATGGAGGAGGATGGAATGACGGGGACATTTATAGAGGAGGACACTCCTACAGAGATCAGCACAGGTGAGCCATAATATATTCTTCTCTAATCTCTCCTCTGTTACCGCACACTGATTGGTCCAAAGTAGGGTTGAAGTGAGTAGGAAATTGGGAAAAAATATTGTTATACAGGGGGTCCCCGACTTACGAACGCCCGACCTACGAACAACCCCTACTTACGGGGGTTGTTCGTAGGGGCGCTGCGGGGACCCTCCGCCATTTTTCGTCGTTTTTCGCCGTGTTACGGCCGTTCTGCGCATGCGTGGCCATACGGAGCCTCGGAAAATGCCGGAAATGTCCGTAATTTGCTGCGCATGCGCAGAACGGCATTAGACGGAACATCGGAAATGTCCGTATTTGTCGGTCTGCGCATGCACGGCTGACTTACGAACATTTCCGACTTCCGTACAGGCGGGCAGTCCCTAACGAGTTCGTAACTCGGGGACCCCCTGTAATGTTCACCTCCCTGTATTGATACCTATCCTGTCCATCAGATCTTCTTCTTTTTTTTTTTCTCAGATAGCTCTCTTCTTCCTACACAGATTTAACACAGGTTGAGTCTTTCTTAGGTTGGTCCTTCTTTTTCGTGCAGACCTATAGCTATAAGTTACCAGAAAGCTACACGTACCGGCCTTGCTGGGCTGAGGAAATAAGAATGTTAGAGAAATTAAGTATCATACCTTTAACTGTCAACTATGAATATGCATAGAAAGATAGTTTTATCTTCATTAAGTTTAAAATGCTTAGAAATATATGTTTTATATAACCCTATTATACTTCAATATGCTGAATAATCATATAACAATGAAAATGCTTACATTAGCAGAAATTGAAAAACATATAGCTCACAACAATGAAGTGTTTAGAATTATGTGTACAGAGCATCCTGTGGCAGGGTGTTGCCTGTAAACGGACATTCCCTCCTTCCTTCTTCACGTTGGAATAAAGGTTGAAATTATACATGTGATCAGGACATTACAAGCAGGAAGGGGGAAGGTTTAAGTGTGATAAAAAGAAGCATGTAATCCTATTACAGGCAGAAATGGATTATTGAATTCCACATTATTAAATGTCAACTATGAATATGCATAGAAATATAGCTTTATCTTCATTAAGTTTAAAATGCTTAGAAATATATGTTTTATAAAACCCTATTATACTTCAATATGCTGAATAATCATATAACAATGAAAATGCTTACATTAGCAGAAATTAAAAAAACATATAGCTCACAACAATGAAGTGTTTAGAATTACGTGTACAGAGCATCCTGTGGCAGGGTGTTGCCTGTAAACGGACATTCCCTCCTTCCTGCTTCACGTTGGAATAAAGGTTGAAATTATACATGTGATCAGGACATTACAAGCAGGAAGGGGGAAGTGTGATAAAAAGAAGCATGTAATCCTATGACAGGCAGAAATGGATTATTGAAGCCTGAACGTACATGTAACCATTTCTCTTGCATATGCAAATAAATGTCTTAGCTTGAATCGAGAGACGGTCTGAGAATACAGATTATTCTCTAACAAAGAAGTAACGGAGAGAGTGACCAACTGGTCTTTCCCTCCAGTGCTGCTTACTATCAGAAGCCTCGGCCTTCGACGACTGAATGATGATGAAGGGTGTGGATGTGCCAGTCTGAACTTTGATCCTCCTCTGTAGCGGGGATCACAAGACCGACTGCCTAGGTTTGTAGTAGAATGAAAAGCATTCCTCTTTCAGTCCCCGTAAATTCCCCAACTTTTTGACAAGGCTAGATGTTATCTGGGAGGAGGATTTAAGGCTTTTTGGGGAAAAGTCCCATATGGTTGGGACCTCCAAAGAGAACTCATATCTACCTGATCCAGATGGAATCTTGATGGAAGTGAATGAACCCTCTGATGATGTTTTTATATTTTTTTTTCCAGGACCCGCCATGGAGAAACCCTCAAAGGATCGTCTCACTTTATCTCCAGGTTGTAAAATGGAAGATGAGGAAATATCAGAAGATTGTGCCGGAGAAAAGACAATGAGCTCCTCTATGGATGGTGGACTTCACAGTGTGGATGGACCATGGAATCCCTCTGACTCTGAGCAACCTCGTACTGTGAGGGATGGTGCCGGAGAGAAGACAATGAGGTCCTCTATGTATGGTGGACTTCACAGTGTGGATGGACCATGGAATCCCTCTGAGCAACCTCCTACTGTGAGGGACGGCGTCGGAGAGAAGACAAGGAGCTTCTCTATGGATGGTGGACTTCACAGTGTGGATGGACCATGGAATCCCTCTGAGCAACCTCGTACTGTGAGGGATGGTACCGGACAGAAGACAATGAGCTCCTCTATGGATGGTGGACTTCACAGTGTGGATGTACCATGGAATCCCTCTGAGAAACCTCCTACTGTGAGGGACGGCGCCGGAGAAAAGACAATGAGCTCCTCTATGGATGGTGGACTTCACAGTGTGGATGGACCATGGAATCCCTCTGACTCTGAGCAACCTCGTACTGTGAGGGATGGTGCCGGAATTCGGGGGGAGGAAGAATTTTCATGTCCTGAATGTGGGGAATGTTTTAGCTCTGAATCATCTCTTACCGCACATCAGAGTTCTCACACGGGAGAGAAGACCCATTCCTGCCCTACGTGTGGGGAATTTTTTCTTCGTAAAACTCATCTTAGTGTCCATCAAAGATTGCACACAGGTAAGAAGCTTCACTACTGTCCCAAGTGCAAAAAATGTTTTCTTAGAAAATCGGAACTGGTTAGACATCAAAGATCCCACAAGGGTGAGAAGCCGTATTCCTGTCCTGAGTGCGGGAAATGTTTTTCTCGGAAGTCCAACCTTTCTGTACATCAAAAATTGCACGTGGGTTTGAAGCCCTATTCCTGCCCCGAGTGCGGAAAATGTTTTCTACGTAAACTATTTCTCACAACACATCAAAGGTCTCACACTGGGGAGAAGCCGTATACCTGTCCTGAGTGCGGGAAATGTTTTGTCCGTAAACAACTTCTCCAAACCCATCAGAGGTCTCACACGGGAGAGAAGCCGTATTCCTGTCCAGAGTGCGGCAAGTGTTTTTCACAGAGGCCCCATCTTTCTGAACATCTGAAATGCCATACGGGCGAGAAGCCGTATTCCTGCCTTGAGTGCGGGAAACGCTTTGCACGAAAATCACAACTTGATAAACATCAAAGATCTCACACGGGCGAGAGGCCGTATTCCTGCCCGGCGTGCGGGAAATGTTTTACGCAGAAGTCCCATCTTACCAAACATCTGAGGACCCACCCAACCCCTGCAGGTGTATTAGTGTCCTGAGTGCGGGAAATGTCTTCTACATGAATCCTATTGTGCCCGTACATCAGAGATCTCACACTGGGAAGAAGCACACCTTCAGAAAACACGGGGCTGAGCGCTCCTCTGATCTTTATAATGTTAGCGACATCGGCTCGTAGAAGGTCATCTACTGGTTGAACGTTGTAAATGGGAACTTTTCTGATGTAACATTTCATATGAACCTGATCAGAAACGCAAACATAATAAAAAAGCTTATTTTATTTCTTAGTATGGAACAAATAAAGATACAATATATATATTCTTAAAATAGTTCATGTTTGTAAGTTGATCGATAAGTTTGACTTTAGATATTAACTCTACAAGTGCTCAGAGGGAGGAGCATGTCTTCCCACCACCCAGAGAAGGAGCAACACATGAAGACATGGGCCACCACAAAGATAAGTATAGATGGGCTTTTCTGCAGGCTGTGGTGTATAAGATGACCTCAGAGTGCCTAAATCACTGGGGAACCAAAGAAAAAGTGGTTTCGGAGGTCAAGTCACATGGATATGAGGACACCTGTGGGAGAAGGTAAGTATAACTAGTCCCACTGCAAAGGTAGTATTGAATTTTCCCCAGAGTCCGGTTTCCATTAGTCAACCCCCTTAGTGTATATCTAAGGAAATGTGTAGATGTGTCACGGAGGAAATGTGGAGGAAGTTGTGGAGGAAATGTGTAGATGTGTCACGCTACAGATTGATTGGGGCAATCAACGATCCCCAGATGAGAAGTTCCTCCACACAGGTGATTCATGATGAGAAGATCATGGACTCCAAGCCTTTCTCCTTGTGTCTCTGTTGGGTTGTCTCTATGCTGACCACTTTGTGGAGGACCTATGTAGATGTGTCATCTTACAGGTCATTTGGGACAATCACGGATCACAAGATGAGAAGTTCCTCCACACAGGTGATTCATGATGGGAAGAAAAATGTGTAGATGTGTCACCTTACAGATTCATTGGGAGAATTTCAGATACCCAAAGAGATGCTCCTTCACACAAGCCTTTCTGTGTGTGTTTTTGTTGAAGTTCCTCCACACAGGTGAGGTCCAAGATGAGCAGAACATGGACTCCAAGTCTTTCCCCATGTGTCTCTGTTGGGTTGTCTCTATGCTGACCACTTTGTGGAGCAAATGTGTAGATGTGTCACGCTACAGATTGGTTGGGGCAATCAACGATCCCCAGATGAGAAGTTCCTCCACACAGGTGATTCATGATGAGAAGAACATGGACTCCAAGCCTTTCTCCTTGTGTCTCTGTTGGGTTGTCTCTATGCTGACCACTTTGTGGAGGACATATGTGTCATCTTACAGGTCATTTGGGACAATCGCAGATCACAAGATGAGAAGTTCCTCCACACAGGTGATTCATGATGGGAAGAAAAATGTGTAGATGTGTCACCTTACAGAATTTCAGATACCCAAAGAGATGCTCCTTCACACAAGGCTTCCTGTGTGTGTTTTTGTTGGAGAAGTTCCTCCACACAGGTGATTCATGATGAGCAGAATATGGACTCCAAGCCTTTCTCCATGTGTCTCTGTTGGGTTGTCTCTATGCTGACCACTTTGTGGAGGGCATGTGTAGATGTGTCACGCTACAGATTGGTTGGGACAATCAACGATCCCCAGATGAGAAGTTCCTCCACACAGGTGATTCATGATGAGAAGAACATGGACTCCAAGCCTTTCTCTATGTGTCTCTGTTGGGTTGTCTCTATGCTGACCACTTTGTGGAGGAAATGTGTAGATGTGTCATCTTACAGGTCATTTGGGACAATCACGGATCCCCAGATGAATAGTTCCTCCACACAGGTGATTCATGATGGGAAGAAAAATGTGTAGATGTGTCACCTTACAGATTCATTGGGAGAATTTCAGATACCCAAAGAGATGCTCCTTCACACAAGGCTTTCTGTGTGTGTTTTTGTTGGAGAAGTTCCTCCACACAGGTGAGCTCCATAAATGAGCAGAATATGGACTCCAAGCCTTTCTCTTGTGTGTCTGTATTGGGTTATCTCTGTACTGACCAAGTTGTGGTTGCAGGCCACAGGAAAAGAGGGGGGAACGAGAGCGGCCCCCCCTCCCTCCTGAACTGTACCAGGCCACATGCCCTCAACATTGGGAGGGTGCTTTGGGGTCCCCCCCAAAGCACCTTGTCCCCATGTTGATGAGGACAAGGGCCTCATCCCCACAACCCTGGCCATTGGTTGTGGGGGTCTGCGGGCGGGGGGGCTTATCGGAATCTGTAAGCCCCCTTTAACAAGGGACCCCCAGATCCCACCCCCCCTGTGTGAAATGGTAAGGGGGTACAAAAGTACCCCTACCATTTCACCAAAAAAGTGTCAAAAATTGTAAAAATGACAGGAGACGGTCTTTGACAATTCCTTTATTAAAATCTTCTTTCTTCTGGTCTTCCTTCTTCCTCTCTTCATCCTTTCGGTTTCTTCATCTTCTCCTTCCGGCATCTTCTTCCATTTTCTTCTTCCATCATCTTCTTCCTCCGATCCGCTTCTTCTTGCTCTGGTCTTCTTGTTCGGCATCTTCTTCCACGGCGTCAGTCATGGGGAATTCCCTATGGCTTTCCCCATGTCTGTTATAAAAGTCCTGTCAGACGCAGCGAAGCCTCACACAGCGGGAGCCTCCCATTGCGCGGAGCGGCCCAAGAAGAGACGCCGACGCCATGGAAGAAGATGCCGGACGAGAAGATCAGAGCAAGAAGAAGCAGATCGGAGGAAGAAGAAGATGGAAGAAGATGCGGGAAGGAGAAGATGAAGAAACCGAAGAATGAAGAGAGGAAGAAGGAAGACCAGAAGAAAGAAGATTTTAATAAAGGAATTGTCAAAGACCGTCTCCTGTCATTTTTACAATTTTTGACACTTTTTTGGTGAAATGGTACCCCCTTACCATTTCACACAGGGTGGGGGGATCTGGGGGTCCCCTTGTTAAAGGGGGCTTCCAGATTCTGATAAGCCCGCAGACCCCCACAACCAATGGCCAGGGTTGTGGGGAAGAGGCCCTTGTCCTCATCAACATGGGGACAAGGTGCTTTGGGGGGTCTCAGACCCCCAAAGCACCCTTCCAATGTTGAGGGCATGTGGCCTGGTATGGTTCAGGAGGGAGGGGGGCGCTCTCATCCCCCCTCTTTTCCTGCGGCCTGCCAGGTTGCGTGCTCGAATAAGGGTCTGGTATGGATTTTGAGGGGGGACCCCACGCCATTTTTTTTGGCCGGGGTTCCCCTTAAAATCCATCCCAGACGTGAAGGGCCTGGTTATTGAATTTGGGGGGACCCCCACGCTTTTTATGACAATAACATGCATATTAGCCTTTAAAATTAGCACTTTTGATTTCGAACGTTCGAGTCCATTGTAACTAATAGAGTTCTAAAGCTCGCACGGACTTTAGGTCCGTTCGCGGGTTCTGGTGCGAACCGAACAGGGGGGTGTTCGGCCCATCCCTACTGTTGGGTTGTCTCTATGCTGACCAAATTGTGGAGGACATATGTAGATGTGTCATCTTACAGGTCATTTGGGACAATCACGGAAGATGAGAAGTTCCTCCACACAGGTGAGGTCCATAAACGAGCAGAACATGGACTCCACCTGGAGTCTCACATCATGAAATCCTCCCTCTGACATCTCCTTCAGTCTTGCACAGTTGTACCGGCCCCTCTCCTGGACTAAAATGTCTTCCTCTGATTTCACTGCACACTGTGAGCTTCTCACAACGTGCATTAGAAGATGCAGCAAGTCAGATTAAGCCACGCCTCCTTTCCTGGCTGGAGGATGCCCAGCGTCCTCTAGCCTTTTTCCTACCCCACCCTGAGTGTCACTGGTCCCGCCCCTTTCAGATGTTAAAATCGTATAGGCTCAGGATCACTTATTGGCATTACCTAGGGTAGTACTGCTAGCAACGATCTGCCTGCAATGCATAGAGAAGAACAGAGAGCCAGTGATGACATCACTAAATCTAAAATAAAGTATGAAATAAAAACAGGTTTTATATGAAAAAAGTCCAGACTCCACCAGGGGGCGCTCACCTATACCGAGAGGAACAAAGACCAGACTCCAACAGGGGGTGCTCACCTATACCGAGAGGAACAAAGACCAGACTCCACCAGGGGGTGCTCATCTATACCGAAAGGAACAAAGACCAGACTCCAACAGGGGGTGCTCACCTATACCGAGAGGAACAAAGACCAGACTCCACCAGGGGGTGCTCACCTATACCGAGAGGAACAAAGACCAGACTCCACCAGGGGGTGCTCACCTATACCGAGAGGAACAAAGACCAGACTCCACCAGGGGGTGCTCACCTATACCGAGAGGAACAAAGACCAGACTCCACCAGGGGGTGCTCACCTATACCGAGAGGAACAAAGACCAGACTCCACCAGGGGGTGCTCACCTATACCGAGAGGAACAAAGACCAGACTCCACCAGGGGGTGCTCATCTATACGGAGAGGAACAAAGACCAGACTCCACCAGGGGGTGCTCATCTATACGGAGAGGAACAAAGACCAGACTCCACCAGGGGGTGCTCATCTATACAGAGAGGAACAAAGACCAGACTCCACCAGGGGGTGCTCATCTATACAGAGAGGAACAAAGACCAGACTCCACCAGGGGGTGCTCATCCATACCGAGAGGAACAAAGACCAGACTCCACCAGGGGGTGCTCACCTATACGGAGAGGAGATCAGACCAGACTTCACCAGGGGGCGCTCAACTATACTGAGAGGAACAAAGACCAGACTCCACCAGGGGGTGCTCATCTATACGGAGAGGAACAAAGACCAGACTCCACCAGGGGGTGCTCATCTATACGGAGAGGAACAAAGACCAGACTCCACCAGGGGGTGCTCATCTATACCGAGAGGAACAAAGACCAGACTCCACCAGGGGGTGGTCACCTATACCGAGAGGAACAAAGACCAGACTCCACCAGGGGGTGCTCATCTATACCGAGAGGAACAAAGACCAGACTCCACCAGGGGGTGCTCATCTATACCGAGAGGAACAAAGACCAGACTCCACCAGGGAGTGCTCACCTATACAGAGAGGAACAAGGACCAGATCCCACCAGGGGGTGCTCACCTATACCGAGAGGCGATCAGACCAGACTCCACCAGGGGGTGCTCATCCTATACCGAGAGGAACAAAGACCAGACTCCATCAGGGGGTGCTCATCTATACCGAGAGGAACAAAGACCAGACTCCACCAGGGGGTGCTCACCTACACTGAGAGGAGATCAGACCAGACTCCACCAGGGGGCGACTCCACCATGGGGTGCTCATCTATACAGAGAGGAACAAGGACCAGATCCCACCAGGGGGTGCTCATCTATACCGAGAGGAACAAAGACCAGACTCCACCATGGGGTGCTCACCTATACCGAGAGGAACAAAGACCAGACTCCACCAGGGGGTGCTCACCTACACTGAGAGGAGATCAGACCAGACTCCACCAGGGGGCGCTCTCCTATACCGAGAGGAGATCAGACCTGACTCCACCAGGGGGCGCTCTCCTATACTGAGAGGAGATCAGACCTGACTCCACCAGGGGGCGCTCTCCTACGCTGAGAGGAGATCAGACCAGACTCCACCAGGGGGCACTCTCCTACGCTGAGAGGAGATCAGACCAGACTCCACCAGGGGTGCTCTCCTATACTGAGAGGAGATCAGACCAGACTCCATCAGGGGGCGCTCACCTACACTGAGAGGAGATCAGACCAGACTCCACCAGGGGGCGCTCTCCTATACCGAGAGGAGATCAGACCTGACTCCACCAGGGGGCTCTCTCCTATACTGAGAGGAGATCAGACCAGACTCCACCAGGGGGCGCTCTCCTACGCTGAGAGGAGATCAGACCAGACTCCACCAGGGGGCGCTCTCCTATACTGAGAGGAGATCAGACCAGACTCCACCAGGGGGCGCTCACCTATACTGAGAGGAGATCAGACCAGACTCCACCAGGGGGCGCTCTCCTACACCGAGAGGAGATCAGACCAGACTCCACCAAGTCGGTCAGAGCCAAAGACACCAGAGACTGTCCCGGGTCTACCTGTATCATCAATGGGCACAAAGATTTGGCATGGATGGCCACCCAAGGAGGGTTCCCTTTGAGGACTTTCATGCTTACCGGGAACCCGTCCCGACACCGGCACCACCCCCCATGATAAAAGAAGACACCATCTTCTGTCAGTGACCCTTCACACCGGACCTGCTGAGGGCCAGAACTCAAAGTCTTTGTACCACAGACGGCCATCGCCCACTTTGGGGCGCTCAACGGACATTGATGGCGCCTGGAGGGCGATGTGTTGCTTTGAGGACACTTCATGGTGAAGCATCTCTTGTATCGGGAGGGAATGTCACAGACTGGTCTGCTCAGAGACTAGAACCTCATAGGACCTCTGAGAAGAATTCCCCCTCCCCCACTCTCCTTTGTGTCTTTGTCCTTTCAATAAAGCTTCGGCCTGTGAGCGCTTCCCCCTCCCTTCCCCCCTCCCTTCCCCCCTCCCTTATCCCTCCTTCCCATCACACTTGGTTCTTATTGAAATGGTAATTGAGAAAAGTCCATGTGCCCCTTCCGCTCCGCCCCGTTGTCTGACTATAGATCTCCGTTGGTCCCCAAGCATGTCTGAATCCATTTCCTGGTGACTGACCTCTGCTGGGAGTCGGCTCCAGGCATCCACTACTCTTTTGGTAAAATAATATTTTTTTAAGGTTTAGTGTTGAACTTTCCTACTGCTAGTTGGAGGTCATGTTCCTTCATCCTCATAATGAAAGTCCGGCCCTCCTGGACCTCCTTCGTGGATTTACAGGATAAGTACGGGAACTCATCTATATGGCTGCAGCTGTCCCCCGCCGACTCTAAGAGCCAGACCTGAGCGATCGCATGACCGCTGATTACTCAGTCTTCAGTAAGCAGAGAGCAGTGACTGTCAGTCATCACTCTCTGCTCTGACCCTCCAGAACTCACCTACACTGGGAGGATCACAGACCAGACACCACCAGGGGGCGCTCACCTACACTGGGAAGAACACAGACCAGACACCACCAGGGGGCGCTCACCTACACTGGAAGGACCACAGACCAGACACCACCAGGGGGCACTCACCTACACTGGGAGGAACACAGACCAGACACCACCAGGGGGCGCTCACCTACACTGGGAGGAACACAGACCAGACACCACCAGGGGGCACTTACCTACACTGGGAGGAACACAGACCAGACACCACCAGGGGGCCTCACCTACACTGGGAGGAACACAGACCAGACACCACCAGGGGGCGCTCACCTACACTGGGAGGAACACAGACCAGACACCACCAGGGGGCGCTCACCTACACTGGGAGGAACACAGACCAGACCCCACCAGGGGGCGCTCACCTACACTGAGAGGAACACAGATCAGACACCACCAGGGGCACTCACCTACACTGGGAGGAACACAGACCAGACACCCCCAGGGGGCGCTCACCTACACTGGGAGGAACACAGACCAGACACCCCCAGGGGGCGCTCACCTACACTGGGAGGATCACAGACCAGACACCACCAGGGGGCGCTCACCTACACTGGGAGGAACACAGACCAGACACCACCAGGGGGCGCTCACCTACACTGGGAGGAACACAGACCAGACACCACCAGGGGGCGCTCACCTACACTGGGAGGAACACAGACCAGACACCACCAGGGGGCGCTCACCTACACTGGGAGGAACACAGACCAGACACCACCAGGGGGCCTCACCTACACTGGGAGGAACACAGACCAGACACCACCAGGGGGCGCTCACCTACACTGGGAGGAACACAGACCAAACACCACCAGGGGGAGCTCACCTACACTGGGAGGAACACAGACCAGACACCACCAGGGGGCACTCACCTACACTGTGAGGAACACAGACCAGACACCACCAGGGGGCGCTCACCTACACTGGGAGGAACACAGACCAGACACCACCAGGGGGCGCTCACCTACACTGGGAGGAACACAGACCAGACCCCACCAGGGGGCGCTCACCTACACTGAGAGGAACACAGATCAGACACCACCAGGGGCACTCACCTACACTGGGAGGAACACAGACCAGACACCCCCAGGGGGCGCTCACCTACACTGGGAGGATCACAGACCAGACACCACCAGGGGGCGCTCACCTACACTGGGAGGAACACAGACCAGACACCACCAGGGGGCGCTCATCTACACTGGGAGGAACACAGACCAGACACCACCAGGGGGCGCTCACCTACACTGGGAGGAACACAGACCAGACACCACCAGGGGGCGCTCACCTACACTGGGAGGAACACAGACCAGACACCACCAGGGGGCGCTCAACTACACTGGGAGGAACACAGACCAGACACCACCAGGGGGCGCTCACCTACACTGGGAGGAACACAGACCAAACACCACCAGGGGGCTCTCACCTACACTGGGAGGAACACAGACCAGACACCACCAGGGGGCGCTCACCTACACTGGGAGGAACACAGACCAGACACCACCAGGGGGCGCTCACCTACACTGGGAGGAACACAGACCAGACACCACCAGGAGTGCTCACCTACACTGGGAGGAACACAGACCAGACACCACCAGGGGGCGCTCACCTACACTGGGAGGAACACAGACCAGACACCACCAGGGGGCGCTCACCTACACTGAGAGGAACACAGATCAGACACCACCAGGGGCACTCACCTACACTGGGAGGAACACAGACCAGACCCCACCAGGGGGCGCTCACCTACACTGGGAGGAACACAGACCAGACACCACCAGGGGGCGCTCACCTACACTGGGAGGAACACAGACCAGACACCACCAGGGGGCGCTCACCTACACTGGGAGGACCACAGACCAGACACCACCAGGGGGAGCTCACCTACACTGGGAGGACCACAGACCAGACACCACCAGGGGGAGCTCACCTACACTGGGAGGAACACAGACCAGACACCACCAGGGGGCGCTCACCTACACTGAGAGGAACACAGATCAGACACCACCAGGGGCACTCACCTACACTGGGAGGAACACAGACCAGACACCCCCAGGGGGCGCTCACCTACACTGGGAGGAACACAGACCAGACACCACCAGGGGGCGCTCATCTACACTGGGAGGAACACAGACCAGACACCACCAGGGGGCGCTCACCTACACTGGGAGGAACACAGACCAGACACCACCAGGGGGCGCTCACCTACACTGGGAGGAACACAGACCAGACACCACCAGGGGGCGCTCACCTACACTGGGAGGAACACAGACCAAACACCACCAGGGGGCGCTCACCTACACTGAGAGGGGCACCAACCAGGCTTCAGATTCTCAGATTCCGAATACTTTATTAATCGCAAAAGGGAAATGACTAAGATACAATTACATTCAACAAAGACAACACAAAAATCACGAGAAAGAACAGAAATAAAACCCAATAAAAAACGAAAAGAATACCATCCTATTACAAATATTACATAGAGTAAAAAAATAACAGAAAATCAAACTACCAACACGCAAATATTTCCCCACTTCCTGAACGTTACCCCCAAATCATCAGACATAGGTCACCTAATATAAAAACTACATAAATCATCGGAGACGATGGAGGAGACTGGAAATGAGGGAAGAAATGTCCATTCAAGTATTCGATATAATTAGAATTAATTGGCACTCTGCACCATAGAGTAGGGACTGGCCAGATAGGCATCACACGGACACGTCTGGCCAGTACTTCTATATATGTGACCCAAGAATCTCCGTATTCATACAACGGTCAGCTAGACACACCTACGGGGCGAAGATTCGTGTGCGAAGGGTTAAATCCCAGAGTTCAGAGATGGAACGCAAAAGACAGGAAGTGATGTCAGGTACAGACAGGAAGTTCTGGGTGAAAGGTCAGCAGGGAGGAAGTAGGGAGGAGACATTGTTGGAATTGGCAGTGAGAGGAGGTAAAATCATTTCAGCTTTTACAACCCCCCCAACACATCATTCCCGTCATGAGACAGCCCAGATAACTCTTCATTGTCCATCTACAGGAGGAACAACCAAACCCCGGAATATGGAGGAGAAGCCAAGCCACGCGTCCAACAACATACTGAACCTCACCCTGGAGATCATCTACCTGCTGACCGGAGAGGTGAGGGGGATTCTGGGAGGTCACATGACATCACTCTTATCTCTATTAATAAAACACAGACCTGACCGGAGAGGTGAGGAGGATTCTGGGAGGTCACATGACATCACTCTTATCTCTATTAATAAAACACAGACCTGACCGGAGAGGTGAGGAGGATTCTGGGAGTGTGTACGTTGATAATGACCGCTATGTTCTTCTCCTCAGGATTATGAGATGGTGAAGAAGGCATCATTGAGACACAACGGCTCTCCCGGTGAGTCGTCCCCCATCACAGCGACCCCACCGGACTCCCTGACACCCAATACAGACAATGACCAGAAGATTCTAGAAGTCATCAAGAAGATGATTAAGCTGCTGACGGGAGAGGTGAGGAGGATTCTGGGACATTTAGCAGACAAGGGGTGTGTCTGGGTAAGGTTTAATGATGTCACTGTCTATTTCTCCATGGAGGAGTGGGAGTATTTAGAAGGACACAAGGATCTCTTTAAGGAAGTAGCCATAGAGGAGCACCAGAAGGGACAGAAGAACAAGAAAGACAAATGCCAGAAACCACACAAGGATAAGAAGAAGAAGGTCTTGATGGAGGACCACCAGACCCTCACATCACCGGGTAAGAGGAGACTTTATTGTAAAGGAGAGAGCAGTACGGAGGCTCCACCTAGATCCCCCATCATCTGATAAACACATAGAAACAATGTATTCAGTCAGTGTGTGTGTTTCCTACAGATGGATCCAGTAATGGGAACCCACCAGAGAGATCTCCCCGTCCTCTGTATTCCCCACAGGAAGATGACTTCATCTTTGATCAGGTAGATGGAGGATGAGGGTCTGGAATGAAAAAGTGCCTCTAAACTATTTGTTTTATGTAGTTTGGATATCCTTTCTGTTAATTTAGCTTGAAGAACTGATGGACATCAATGTTGAGGTCAAAAGGGTGGAAGGAGAGACGTGCGCGAGGGACGCTCAGCAGTCTACGGAGGAGGATGTGGTGATGGTCACAGGTGAGTTTTATAAAAACACATTTTTATTTCTCTTCTAGAAGGAATTGTGTTGTAGTTTCTACTGAACTCTTATAAAAAAAACGTTAGAAATAGAGTAGACATGTGCACAACAAAAAAATTTGTTTATTTTCGTTTCTTTTTTTTTTTCGTTTCCGTTGATTCGTAACGATTCGTACTTTCGTAAGAGTTATTTTTTCGTTGATTTGTTTTTCCGTTAGTTTAATTTTCGTTTATTCGAAATCCGGACGTATTCGTATTTATTCATACATTCGTAATCGGAGCATAATTCATAATTTTATGTAATGTGTATGCTATTATTACATTTTAAGAGACACGGAAAATGACGAATCGAAAAAAAAAAGTTACGAATGTACGAATTTTTTCGTTCAGTCCATTCGAGGCAAGTTAAGCAGCGCCATTGTAAGGGACACAGAAAATTACCAATTCAACAAAAAAAAAAAAGGTACGAATGTACGGATTTTTTCGTTCAATCCATTCGAAGCACGTTAAGCAGCGCCATTGTAAGAGACGCGGAAAATTACCAATTCAACAAAAAAAAAAAAAAGTTACGAATGTACGAATTTTTTCGTTCAATCCATTCGAGGCACGTTAAGCAGCGCCATTGTAAGGGAAACGGAAAATTACCAATTCAACAACAAAAAAAAAAAGTTACGAATGTACAAATTTTTTTCGTTCATTTTGATTTTTGTTGTTCCTGTTTTAGTTTTTCGGATTTTCTTCTTCGATGTTTCTAATTTTGTTTTTTTTTTTTTCGTTGTTTTCGGATTCGAATGATTCGTTAAAATTTTTAGCGAATGGTTTGTTCATTCATACGATAACGAATGAACGAAAATAACGGAAAAAAACGAAAAACGAATTGAGTAGAGGGACCAGTTGGTGAGGAGACGAGGTCTATGGGTAATGAGAGGCCGCGCTGTGTGCGTGTCGAGAATTCCAATACGAAGGTTCATTTTTGATGAAAACCGAATCTTTCAAGACAAGGAAGTTCTGTGGGTTGAGGATCTGTAG
This sequence comes from Lithobates sylvaticus, assembly GCA_028564925.1. Lineage (NCBI taxonomy): Eukaryota > Metazoa > Chordata > Amphibia > Anura > Ranidae > Lithobates > Lithobates sylvaticus. Next base: position 595,647,546 of record CM053028.1, on the reverse strand, counting down.
ACCTTCTCAACAATCAGGTAAGATTATCTCTACAAGGACGTCATGATGGACAATCAGCCGCCCCTCACATCACCGGGTAAGAGGAGACTTTATTGTAAAGGAGAGAGCAGTACGGAGGCTCCACCTAGATCCCCCATCATCTGATAAACACATAGAAACAATGTATTCAGTCAGTGTGTGTCGCTTCTCGGCCTTTTGGCTAAGATCAAGATCAAGATCTGTTCTTATCAGTTGCCAGGAGGTGGCGCTGGCTTCCGTCCCTGTTCTACGGCGAGGTGGAGGAGGGGTGGCGGTTGCTATGCAAAAGCCTGCTGGCGTAAAGGTGACCTGGAGCGGTTCGTAGCCGAAAGGGAAGCCTTCTGATGGGGATGGAGAACCACTGGGTTGGCGATGAAGGGTCGAGTCCCTGGCCTTCTGGCCTGGATTGTGGCAGCTCTAGCTCTGGTCAGTTTTTCGGGAGAGAATACTTAAAGCGGTTCTGCACTGCTTTTTTTTTTTTTTTTTTTGGGGAATATGCCAAGGCCATATAGCTAAATTGGGGGACTTACCTGTTCCATCTTCCATCTCGATCGCAGCCGGTTTTCCTCCGATAACATTCTTGATATTCTTCTTGTCTGCTGGGGGCCATCTTGCCTGTGGGCATGTGAAACCCCACAGGCACTTTAGATGGCCCAGCATGCACCGCCGTTACTGCGCCGAGCTCGCGCGTGCGCAGTAACGGCAAAGTGCAGCTCACGTTCTCCGAAATCTCGCGAGATGTCGGCACATCTGCCGACATCTCGCGAGATTTCGGAAAATGTGTGCGAAATCTCGCGAGATTTCGGAAGATGTGTCCGAAATCTCGCGATTTCGGAAGATGTGTCCGAAATCTCGCGAGATTTCCGAAGATGTGTCCGAAATCTCGTGAGATTTCGTAAGATGTGGCCGAAATCTCGCGAGATTTCGGAAGATGTGTCCGAAATCTCGCGAGATTTCGGAAGATGCCCGCACTGACTCCTGGGATCAATGACACCAGATCCCAGAAGACAGTGCGGCGTGACGAGGATCCCCGCACAGACCCCGCCCACCCCCCGAAGAGACAGAAGACAGGAAGTCATCGATTACAAGGTAAGTAAAAAAAAAAAAAAAACACATTTCATTTAGTACTCTTTGCCTGATTTGGAAGGCAAAGAGATTTACTAAATGAAATGTGTGCAGAACCGCTTTAATCCCCTTTCTCCCACCGGGGGTCTGGTTAGTATCTCCCGAATGTAATTAGGAAGGAGGGATGGGAGTGATGGTGGAGCCTGATGGTAAAGGGCCCTCACTAAGCTCCCAGAACTTCATGCCTTCCTGCCTGGGGTGGGGGGCTGTTGTGGTCTTGGCTGTGGGTCAGGGTTGCAACGAAAAGCCAGTGGTGAATGTGCCCCCTGAAGTGGCAGTTCAGGGGTGCCGTACCCTCACTGTGATGGAGGTCACTTTGAGTTTATGGCACCATGGTCACTTCACCACTACACACGTTTTTCACACCTGCCTGTAGGGCCGAGCCTTTTGGCTGGACCAGGGGAAATTTTTATTCCTGGCCGGAGGGCCGCCATTGTATTGGTCACTTTTACTCTCCCATCTTCCTTCTCCCCACTCTCTTTTTATTTAACCCTTGTTTGTCACTTTTTTGTATTTTTTTGTTTGATGTGTATCACGTTTTTGTCACTGTGTGATTAGTAGGGTGTGGGTCCTCAGGCCTGCCTTGGGATGGAGGTGGACATGGCCTTCTGGCTTAGTTCGCCTTCTCTCATGGGGTCTCCCTTCGGGGGAGCCCCACCGAGTACTTGGGTGGAAGAGAGATGACCACCGCTCCAGAAGGATCCTTCAAGGCGAATGCTTCTACTCCTAGTGTGGAGCTCCAGGTGCAGGCTAATAACAAGGTAGTTAGAAAGTAACAAGGGGAACTCTGGACAGCCGCACACCAGACGAAGATGAAAAATCAAATGGATTTATTAAAAACAGGAATCACATCAAAGTCCAAAAACACAGGGAAGGGGGGGGCACAGAGCTGACGCGTTTCACGCGTTTAAGCGCTGTATTTAGCGTGAAACGCGTCAGTTGTGTGCCCCCCCCTTCCCTGTTTTGCTGTGTTTTTGGACTTTTATGTGATTCCTGTTTTTAATAAATCCATTCATCTTCGTCTGGTGTGCGGCTGTCCAGAGTTCCCCTTGTTCCTTTTCTAGTACTTGGGTGGGTCGGTTTCGGCAGACCTTCCAGAGAAAGGGGGTCTGTCTGGTTTCGGCCAGATGGTCCCAAGTGAAGTACCTCAGTCCCCGTCTGGAGCCTAACGCCCCGGGGGGATCAGGGTTAAGGTCCTTCCATGTGGAGGACAAGTGTTACACCCGTTGCACGTTTTGTGTTTCACTCTTTATGTGTGTGCACTTTTTTTGGCACTGGGTGGCGTTTTTGGGTGTGTTTCACACGCCACAGGCTTTTCAAAAAAATAAAATGTATTCAGTCAGTGTGTGTGTTTCCTACAGATGGATCCAGTAATGGGAACCCACCAGAGAGATCTCCCCGTCCTCTGTATTCCCGGGATCCCACACAGGAAGGTCACACCATCCCCCACCATCATCAGGTAGATGAGGAACAATTATTGGTAGTTCTGATTTATACACAGCATGATTGTTACAATGAATGTTTTATCTTCTATTCAGAGTGGAAAGTTTCAAGGTTACAATATTGTTGTAAAAGAAGAGTTTAAAGATGAAGATGAGGAGTATGGTGTGATGAAGGAGCTTTCTGAAGGACACAAGGAGGTTACGAATAAGCCAACTAATAAGAGAAACCCGGCAAAGAGATGTTCCAGTCCTCTGGACTCCGGGGATTTCACACCGGAAGGTCATCGACATCGCTACACACAATTCTCTCAGGTAGAAAGAGACGAACGAGACCCCAGTTGGTGTGAAATGACGTACTTTTCTGTAGAGTCGGGTGATATTTAATTTTGTTATTTTAGGCTGAAGATCTGAGTGATATGAAAATTGAGATCAAAGAGGAAGGAGAGGCGTATGCCATGGGTGATCTGTCTACAGAGGAGGATGGGACAATGGTGACCGTTAAAGAGGAGGACCCCTCTCTAGATATCGGCTCAGGTGAGAAATGAAAACTAAATGTCGAAACTGATAACAGAGGACCATTATTACCTTCACAAGTTTAAGATATTCCATTCCTCAATATAACGTCATGTTCCCAACAAATGAGGAGGAGATACTGTACACCATATGAAAGGTCCATCTCCATTCCTCAATATAACGTCATGTTCCCAACAAATGAGGAGGAGATACTGTACACCATATGAAAGGTCCATCTCCATTCCTCAATATAACGTCATGTTCCCAACAAATGAGGAGGAGATACTGTACACCATATGAAAGGTCCATCTCCATTCCTCAATATAATGTCATGTTCCCAACAAATGAGGAGGAGATACTGTACACCATATGAAAGGTCCATCTCCATTCCTCAATATAACGTCATGTTCCCAACAAATGAGGAGGAGATACTGTACACCATATGAAAGGTCCATCTCCATTCCTCCAATATAACGTCATGTTCCCAACAAATGAGGAGGAGATACTGTACACCATATGAAAGGTCCATCTCCATTCCTCCAATATAACGTCATGTTCCCAACAAATGAGGAGGAGATACTGTACACCATATGAAAGGTCCATCTCCATTCCTCCAATATAATGTCATGTTCCCAACAAATGAGGAGGAGATACTGTACACCATATGAAAGGTCCATCTCCATTCCTCCAATATAACGTCATGTTCCCAACAAATGAGGAGGAGATACTGTACACCATATGAAAGGTCCATCTCCATTCCTCCAATATAACGTCATGTTCCCAACAAATGAGGGGAGATACTGTACACCATATGAAAGGTCCATCTCCATTCCTCCAATATAACGTCACGTTCCCAACAAATGAGGAGGAGATACTGTACACCATATGAAAGGTCCATCTCCATTCCTCCAATATAACGTCATGTTCCCAACAAATGAGGAGGAGATACTGTACACCATATGAAAGGTCCATCTCCATTCCTCCAATATAACGTCATGTTCCCAACAAATGAGGGGGAGATACTGTACACCATATGAAAGGTCCATCTCCATTCCTCCAATATAACGTCATGTTCCCAACAAATGAGGAGGAGATACTGTACACCATATGAAAGGTCCATCTCCATTCCTCAATATAACGTCATGTTCCCAACAAATGAGGAGGAGATACTGTACACCATATGAAAGGTCCATCTCCATTCCTCAATATAACGTCATGTTCCCAACAAATGAGGAGGAGATACTGTACACCATATGAAAGGTCCATCTCCATTCCCCAATATAATGTCATGTTCCCAACAAATGAGGAGGAGATACTGTACACCATATGAAAGGTCCATCTCCATTCCTCAATATAATGTCATGTTCCCAACAAATGAGGAGGAGATACTGTACACCATATGAAAGGTCCATCTCCATTCCTCAATATAACGTCATGTTCCCAACAAATGAGGAGGAGATACTGTACACCATATGAAAGGTCCATCTCCATTCCCCAATATAATGTCATGTTCCCAACAAATGAGGAGGAGATACTGTACACCATATGAAAGGTCCATCTCCATTCCTCAATATAACGTCATGTTCCCAACAAATGAGGAGGAGATACTGTACACCATATGAAAGGTCCATCTCCATTCCTCAATATAACGTCATGTTCCCAACAAATGAGGAGGAGATACTGTACACCATATGAAAGGTCCATCTCCATTCCTCAATATAACGTCATGTTCCCAACAAATGAGGAGGAGATACTGTACACCATATGAAAGGTCCATCTCCATTCCTCAATATAACGTCATGTTCCCAACAAATGAGGAGGAGATACTGTACACCATATGAAAGGTCCATCTCCATTCCTCCAATATAACGTCATGTTCCCAACAAATGAGGAGGAGATACTGTACACCATATGAAAGGTCCATCTCCATTCCTCAATATAACGTCATGTTCCCAACAAATGAGGAGGAGATACTGTGCACCATATGAAAGGTCCATCTCCATTCCTCAATATAATGTCATGTTCCCAACAAATGAGGAGGAGATACTGTACACCATATGAAAGGTCCATCTCCATTCCCCAATATAACGTCATGTTCCCAACAAATGAGGAGGAGATACTGTACATCATATGAAAGGTCCATCTCCATTCCTCCAATATAACGTCATGTTCCCAACAAATGAGGAGGAGATACTGTACACCATATGAAAGGTCCATCTCCATTCCTCCAATATAACGTCATGTTCCCAACAAATGAGGGGGAGATACTGTACACCATATGAAAGGTCCATCTCCATTCCCCAATATAATGTCATGTTCCCAACAAATGAGGAGGAGATACTGTACACCATATGAAAGGTCCATCTCCATTCCTCAATATAACGTCATGTTCCCAACAAATGAGGAGGAGATACTGTACACCATATGAAAGGTCCATCTCCATTCCCCAATATAACGTCATGTTCCCAACAAATGAGGAGGAGATACTGTACACCATATGAAAGGTCCATCTCCATTCCTCCAATATAATGTCATGTTCCCAACAAATGAGGAGGAGATACTGTACACCATATGAAAGGTCCATCTCCATTCCTCAATATAATGTCATGTTCCCAACAAATGAGGAGGAGATACTGTACACCATATGAAAGGTCCATCTCCATTCCTCCAATATAATGTCATGTTCCCAACAAATGAGGAGGAGATACTGTACACCATATGAAAGGTCCATCTCCATTCCTCAATATAACGTCATGTTCCCAACAAATGAGGAGGAGATACTGTACACCATATGAAAGGTCCATCTCCATTCCCCAATATAACGTCATGTTCCCAACAAATGAGGAGGAGATACTGTACACCATATGAAAGGTCCATCTCCATTCCTCAATATAACGTCATGTTCCCAACAAATGAGGAGGAGATACTGTACACCATATGAAAGGTCCATCTCCATTCCCCAATATAATGTCATGTTCCCAACAAATGAGGAGGAGATACTGTACACCATATGAAAGGTCCATCTCCATTCCTCAATATAACGTCATGTTCCCAACAAATGAGGAGGAGATACTGTACACCATATGAAAGGTCCATCTCCATTCCTCAATATAACGTCATGTTCCCAACAAATGAGGAGGAGATACTGTACACCATATGAAAGGTCCATCTCCATTCCTCAATATAATGTCATGTTCCCAACAAATGAGGAGGAGATACTGTACACCATATGAAAGGTCCATCTCCATTCCTCCAATATAATGTCATGTTCCCAACAAATGAGGGGGAGATACTGTACACCATATGAAAGGTCCATCTCCATTCCCCCAATATAACGTCATGTTCCCAACAAATGAGGAGGAGATACTGTACACCATATGAAAGGTCCATCTCCATTCCTCAATATAACGTCATGTTCCCAACAAATGAGGAGGAGATACTGTACACCATATGAAAGGTCCATCTCCATTCCTCAATATAACGTCATGTTCCCAACAAATGAGGAGGAGATACTGTACACCATATGAAAGGTCCATCTCCATTCCTCAATATAATGTCATGTTCCCAACAAATGAGGAGGAGATACTGTACACCAGACCTCAAAAAATCCACTCGCCTGCTCGCATTTTGCGAGTGGATTTTGAGGTCTCGCGAGTGTAGGAGGGGAGGAGAGCCGCCGCCTGTCTGATTAGAGCGGCAGGGGAACATAACAGCTTTTGTTTGAATAGCTGTGTTCCCCGCCGCGCGCCGTCGTATACAGCCCCTCCCCCTTGTCCGGGGGAACTTTGATAGACAGATCACCTGACCCAGGATTGGACAGGTGATCTGTCTATCAAAAGGACTCGGACAAGGGGGAGGGGCTGTATACGACGGCGCGCAACACACAGCTATTCAAACAAAAGCTGTTATGTTCCCCTGGCACTCTAATTAAACAGGCGGCTGCGGCTCTCCTTCCCTGCACAGGTAGGCTGCCTAGGGGACACAGGCTGCACAGGGGGGGGAACACCTACTGCACTGGGGGGACACCTACTGCACTGGGGGGGGGACACCTACTGCACTGGGGGGGGACACCTGCTGCACTGGGGGGGGCACCTACTGCACTGGGGGGGGGCACCTACTGCACTGGGGGGACACCTACTGCACTGGGGGGGACACCTACTGCACTGGGGGGGGGGACACCTACTGCACTGGGGGGGGGACACCTACTGCACTGGGGGGGGGGGACACCTACTGCACTGGGGGGGGGACACCTGATGCACTGGGGGGGACACCTGATGCACTGGGGGTGACACCTGATGCACTGGGGGTGACACCTGATGCACTGGGGGGCACTGGGGGGGACACCTGCTGCACTGGGGGGGGACACCTGCTGCACTGGGGGGGACACCTGCTGCACTGGGGGGGGGACACCTGCTGCACTGGGGGGGGGACACCTGCTGCACTGGGGGGGGACACCTGCTGCACTGGGGGGGACACCTGCTGCACTGGGGGGGGACACCTGCTGCACTGGGGGGGACACCTGCTGCACTGGGGGGGACACCTGCTGCACTGGGGGGGGACACCTGCTGCACTGGGGGGGACACCTACTGCACTGGGGGGGGACACCTACTGCACTGGGGGGGGGGGACACCTGCTGCACTGGGGGGGGACACCTGCTGCACTGGGGGGCACATGCTGGACTGGGGGACACTGGGGACACATGCGGCACAGGGGGACACATGCGGCACAGGGGGGCACATGCTGCACAGTGGGGGCACATGCTGCACAGGGGGGCACATGCTGCACAGGGGGACACATGCTGCACTGGGGGGCACATGCTGGACTGGGGGACACTGGGGACACATGCTGCACAGGGGGGCACATGCTGCACAGGGGGGCACATGCTGCACAGGGGGACACATGCCGCACAGGGGGGCACATGCCGCACAGGGGGGCACATGCCGCACAGGGGGGCACATGCCGCACAGGGGGGCACATGCCGCACAGGGGGACACATGCCGCACAGGGGGACACATGCGGCACAGGGGGACACATGCGGCACAGGGGGACACATGCGGCACAGGGGGGCACATTCTGCACAGGGGGACACATGCTGCACAGGGGGGCACATGCTTCACAGGGGGGCACATGCTTCACAGGGGGGCACATGCTTCACAGGGGGGCACATGCTGCACAGGGGGGCACATGCTGCACAGGGGGGCACATGCGGCACAGGGGGGCACATGCGGCACAGGGGGGCACATGCGGCACAGGGGGAGTCACAAGCTGCACTGGGGGAGTCACAAGCTGCACTGGGGGAGTCACAAGCTGCACTGGGGGAGTCACAAGCTGCACTGGGGGGGGTCACATGCTGTACTGGGGGGGTCACATGCTGCACTGGGGGGGACACTGGGGACACACTGGGGACACAGGCTGCACTGGGGGGGACACTGGGGACACAGGCTGCACTGGGGGGGACACTGGGGACACAGGCTGCACTTGGGGGGGACACTGGGGACACAGGCTGCACTTGGGGGGGACACTGGGGACACAGGCTGCACTTGGGGGGGACACAGTCTGCACTGGGGGGGGCACAGGCTGGCTGCATTGGTGGACAAAGTTGTTGTTAATATTTATTTTTACAACTTAATTCTGCATAAATCATTTCATGAGATCATTTATGAGGGCGTGTTTAGGGGCGGGATTGGGGGCGGGGCAGGGTAGGAGTTGGGCGGGGCAACTGGTGGCGAGTAACCCTTGAGGCCTGGCTAGTAGCTCAGGACTTGAAATTTTGAGCCCTGCTGTACACCATATGAAAGGTCCATCTCCATCTGTCCTGTATCGATGGTCTTTATTCTATGGGGGAGCTCTATGGGCCGTAACCTCTAGACCAGTGATGGAGAACCTCGGCACCTCAGATGTTTTGGAACTACATTTCCCATGATGCTCACCTACACTGCAGAGTGCCCGAGCATCATGGGAAATGTAGTTCCAAAACATCTGAGGTTCTCCATCACCGCTCCAGACCACCATACATGACCCCAGCCTGGAAAACATGAAATATGAAGATGCCTCTAAGATTCTACAAACTTCTCTTTCCCACAGATGACGTCGTTGTCTGGAATTCCTCGGCGTTCCCGGAATCCGATACTAAAGATAACGGCGCGGCACAATATTCTCCGCTGGGAAACTTTGCTGATCAGAAAATCCATCTAAAGGCCGATAAAGCCACCGATCCGTTCCGCCCCGAAGAATCTTCCATCAAATCGGATGGGAACTCCTCCGATATCCATCCCATGGAGAGGCCTCTGGCTCCGCCCAATCCCGAGGGATCTTCTCTCGATGAGATCTCGCCAACCTTCAACGAATGCTTCACCATAATCACCCTGCCTCTGGTGTACCAGCCAACCGCCAACGAGAACCACCCTTTTATATGTACGGAGTGCGGGAAGTGCTTTCAGACCCGGTCGAGCCTCATCAGACACGAGAGTATCCACAGCGGGACGCGGCCGTATTCCTGCGCGCAGTGCGGGAAAGGCTTCAGCGCCAAATCGCATCTTGAGAGACACCAGAAAAACCACACGGGGGACCGCCCGTATTCGTGCCCGGAGTGCGAGAAATGCTTCAAGCAGAAGGACCGCCTCAACGCCCACCTGAGGGTCCACAAGGGCGAGACCCCCTTCACCTGCGCCGAGTGCCACAAGTCCTTCATAGACAAGGCCCACTTCGTCAGCCACCAGAGGGTCCACACCGGCGAGAAGCCCTTCTCCTGCCCCGAGTGCGGGAAGTGCTTCTCGCAGACGGGGCACCTCAACATCCACCTGAGGCTCCACACCGGCGAGAAGGCCTTCTCCTGCTCCGAGTGCGGGAAGAGCTTCACCCACAAGTCCACGCTCGTCAACCACCAGCGCTTCCACACCGGCGAGCAGCCGTTCTCCTGCACGGTGTGCGGGAAGCGCTTCACGCGCAAGATGAACCTGGACATCCACCAGAAGTTCAACACCAAGGACAGCACGTCGTCCTGCTGGGAGTGCGGGATGCAGTACAGGACCAAGTGCGAGATGAAGATCCACCAGAAGACCCACCCCAAGAAGAAGATCTACTCCTGCACCATGTGCCCCAAATCCTTCAGCTACAAGTCCGAGTTCCTCCGACACCAGAGGAGCCACACCGGCTAGATAGACACCCCCGAGTGCGGGAAATCCTTCAGGTTCCCAGTGCGGGAAATGTTTGCTTGGGTAGAGAATGTCTCAAGAGCCTATTAATAAAGTAGGCATAACCGGGAGAGGCAACTCTTGTTCGTAGTGCGGGAAATGTTTTACATTTTTAGCTTCTTACACACCAGAGCATTCACACAGACAGCCGGCCTCACTGAGTGCGGGAAATGTGTCATAAGAGGAAATGATCTTCCTATGCCACTGAAGAGGGTTCACGTAGATAGCTGGTCTTTTCCATGCACCAAGTGCGGGAAATGTGTCAAAAAAGGGAAATTCAGCTTCTTGTACACCCCAGAGCATTCACACAGACAGCCTTCCTTTTCCATGCACTGAGTGCGGGAAATGTTTCCTAAGAGGGAATTATCTTCCTATGCCACAGAGGAGGATTCACGTAGATAGCTGGCCTTTTCCACGCACCGAGTGCGGGAAATGTGTCAGAAGAGGAAATCCTCTGCCTATGCGCCAGTAGATTCACATAGACTGCCGGCCTTTTCCATGTACCCGGTGCGGGAAATGTTTCTGAAAAGGAAATTAACTTCCTATATGCCAGTAGATTCACATAGACTGCTGGCCTTTTCCATGTACCCGGTGCGGGAAATGTTTCCAAAAAGGTAATTAACTTCCTATATGCCAGAGGATTCACATAGACAGACAGCCTCTTCCATGCACCGAGTGCGGGAAATGTGTCAGAAGAGGAAATGATCTTCCTATGCCACAGAGGAGGATTAACGTAGATAGCTGGTCTTTTCCATGCACCCGGTGCGGGAAATGTTTCAGAAGAGGAAATTCTCTGCCTATGCACCAGTGGATTTACATAGACAGACAGCCTCTTCCATGCACCGAGTGCGGGAAATGTGTCAGAAGAGGAAGTTATCTGCCTATGCCTTGGAGGAGGATTCACGTAGACAGCCGGCCTCTTCCATGCACTGAGTGCGGGAAATGTGTCAGAAAGGGAAATTCAGCTTCTTGTACACCCCAGAGCATTCACACAGACAGCCTTCCTTTTTCCATGCACCGAGTGCGGGAAATGTTTCCGAAGAGGAAATTTTATCTTTTTTATACACCAGAGGATTCATGTAGACAGCCGGCCCTTTCCATGCACCGAGTGCGGGAAATGTATCACGAAGAAAGGGAATCTCAATAGACATCAATCTCAGGGTGGCGTTATGTAGACGGAATGATTCGGTCGGCGATTGTCCCGTTGTGTCGGCACAGGTGAGGAAGATTTTATACCCGGTAGCCCCGCCCACAAGTGGTATTTTCTTTGGTTCTAGGTGGTGTCTGGTGTGCGAAGTACTCCCGTAGTTTTATAATAATGTGTTCTCACCGTAGACCGTGTGTAGATGTGAGTACTAATAAAGTTTTATCTAAACCCAAGAACAAACGTGGTGGCTGCGTTTATTTTTATTTTTTCAGGGTTCTTTTCCTTTCCTTCATTTGGTGATGGGGGGATTATGGTGTGGGGCTGTTTTTCAGGGGTTGTGCTTGGCCCCTTTGGTGTTAAGCTTGGCCCCTCAGTGGTTGGGCTTGGCCCCTTAGGGGTTAGGCTTGGCCCCTTAGTGGTTGGGCTTGGCCCCTTAGGGGTTTAGATTGGCTCCTCAGTGGTTGGGCTTGGCCCCTTAGGGGGTGGGCTTGGCTCCTCAGTGGTTGGGCTTGTCTCCTCAGGGGTTGGGCTTGGCCCCTTAGGGGTTAGGCTTGGCTCCTCAGTGGTTGGGCTTGGCCCCTTAGGGGTTAAGCTTGGCCCCTTAGGGGTTGGGCTTGGACCCTTAGGGGTTAAGATTGGCTCCTCAGTGGTTGGGCTTGGCCCCTTAGGGGGTGGGCTTGGCCCCTCAGTGGTTGGGCTTGTCTCCTTAGGGGTTAGGCTTGGCTCCTCAGGGGTCGGGCTTGGCCCCTTAGTTCCAGTGAAGGGAACTCTTAAGGCGTCGGCATACCAAGACATGTTGGACAATTTCATGCTCCCAACTTTGTGGGAACAGTTTGGGGACGGCCCCTTCCTGTTCCAACATGACTGCCCACCAGTGCACAAAGCAAGGACCATAAAGACATGGAGGAGCGAGTTTGGGGTGGAGGAACTTGGCTGGCCCGCAAAGTTCCCACAAAGTTGGGAGCATGAAACTGTCCAAAATGTCCTGATATGCTGACGCCTTAGGAGCTCCCTTCACTGGAACTAAGGGGCCAAGCCCTGAAAAACAACCCCCCACACTATTATTCCCCCTCCACCAAATGATTTGGACCAGTGCACAAAGGAAGGTCCATAAAGACATGGATGAGCGAGTTTGGGGTGGAGGAACTTGACTGGCCTGCACAGAGTCCTGACCTCAACCCACTAGAACACCTTTGGGATGAATTTGTGGAGATTCCATGTCTTTATGGACCTTGCTTTGTGCACTGGTGGGCAGTCATGTTGGAACAGAAAGGGGCCGTCCCCAAACTGTTCCCAAAAAGTTGGGGGCATGAAATTGTCCAACATGTCTTGGTATGCTGACGCCTTAAGAGTTCCCTTCACTGGAACTAAGGGGCCAAGCCCAACCCCTGAAAAACAACCCCAGACCATAATCCCCCCACCAAATGATTTGGACCAGTGCACAAAGCAAGGTCCATAAAGACTTGGATGAGCGAGTTTGCGGGGGAGGAACTTGACTGACCTGCACAGAGTCCTGACCTCAACCCACTAGAACACCTTTGGGACGAATTAGAGTGGAGACTGCGAGCCAGGCCTTCTCATCCAACATCAGTGCCTGACCTCACAAATGGCCCTCTGGAAGAATGGTCAAACATTCCCATAGACACCCTCCCAAACCTTGTGGACGGCCTTCCCAGAAGAGGTGAAGCTGTTATAGCTGTAAAGGGCCAACTCAATATTGAACCCTCCAGACTAAGAGTGGGATGTCATTAAAGTTCATGTGTATGTAAAGGCAGGCGTCCCAATACTTTTGGGAATATAGTGTGTATGGAGGAGCGACATTGTCACCCTAGGATTGGACTACAGAACACCTTCCCCTTCTACAATTAAAACCTTGTAGGGTGTAAACCATGGGCATGGCAGTCCTTTGCCAAACTGCGGGTGCTGCTTGAGGCTCCAACGGTTTCCCTTCATAATAAACCTCTGGGAGTGCAGACGAGGATGGAGCTCCTCCCAGCTCTGTAGATACCAATGTGAAGAATAGGAGTCTTAAGCCGCACATCACTACAAGAACCGAAAGAGTGAGGAGTGAAAACAGCCTCAGCCCCTGCTCCCAGCTAGACCACCTCCAACGTGTTTCGTCCTGCCCACGGGGCTTAATCATGGGGCAAAACGCTTTAGGGGGGGGTGGCCTGGTTGGAGCTCCGAGCTGAGGTTTTCACCGATTCTTGTAGTGATGTGCGGCTTAGGACTCTTTGCTTACTTTCAAATTCATCCATTACCAGATCCTTATCCTGGATGAGGGTCTTCTATAGATGTTTGTGGTGGACACACAAAAACAATGGTGGGGGGTTCCCCCATAATTCATAGCGGGCCCTTCAGATCTAAGTTTCAGAGGGAACCCCATGCAGAAAAAAAAAGCACCCCACCAAAAAAATCCATATCAGACCCTTATCTGAGCATGAAGGGAAGGAAGGGAGGGCAAGTGGGTCCCCCCTCTTCCTGATCCAGACCACGAGGATAAGGGCCTCTTCCCCCCCCCCCCAACCCTGGATCTGTGTTTCTGGGGGTCTGCAGACAGAGGGCTTATCATAATCTGGAAGCCCCCCTTACCAATACGGGGGGCTACCTGATAGCACCTCCCATGTGATTTAATAAGGGGTACATATACGTATTCATACCAACAGTCAGAAGGGGGCGAGCAGCCTTTGGGGTAACATGGTGTCGGCAAGCAGTGGCAATGAGTATGAGTATGTACAACTATGCAGAGGGGGAAGCAAAGGGGCAATGAGTGTATGCAACCGATCAGGAGGGAATCAAAGGGCCAATGAGTATGTACAGCTAGGAAGAGGGGGAGCAAATAGTCAATGCGTATGTGCAGCTGGGCAGAGGGGGAGCAAAGGGGCAATGAGTATGTGTAGCTGTGCAGAGGGGGAGCAAAGGGGCAATGAGTATGTTCAGCTGGGCAGAGTAGGGAGCAAAAGAGCAATCAGTATGTGCAGCTGGGAAGAGGGGGAGCAAAGGGGCAATGAGTATGTGCAGCTGGGCAGAGGGGAAGCAAAGGGGCAATGAGTACGTACAGCTGGGATGAGGGAGAGCAAAGGGGCAATGAGTATGTGTAACTAGGAAGAGGGGGAGCAAAGGGGCAATGAGTATGTGCAGCTGGGAAGAGGGGGAGCAAAGGGGCAATGAGTATATGCAGCTGGGAACAGGGGGAGCAAAGGGGCAATGAGTATGTGCAGCTGGGCAGAAGAGAGAGCAAAGGGGCAATGAGTGTATGCAACTGGTCAGGAGGGAATCAAAGGGTCAATGAGTATGGACAGAGGGCGAGAGAAAGGGCAATTATGTACAGCTGGGATGAGGGAGGGCAAAGGGGTAATGAATATGTGAAGGTGGGCAGAGGGGGAGCAAAGGGGCAATAAGTATGTGCAGCTGGGCACAGGGGGAGCAAAGGGGCAATGCGTATGGGCAGAGGGGAGCAAAGGGGCAATGAGTGTATGCAACTGGCCAGGAGGACTCAATGGGTCAATGCGTATGGACAGAGGGGAGCAAAGGGGCAATGAGTATGTACAGCTGGACAGAGGGGGAGCAAAGGGGCAATGAGTATGTACAGCTGGACAGAGGGGGAGCAAAGGGGCAATGATTTTGGACAGAGGGGGAGCAAAGGGGCAATGAGTATGTACAACTGGGATGATGGGAGCAAAGGGGCAATGAGTATGTGCAGCTGGGCAGAGAGGGAGCAAAGGGGCAATGAGTGTATGCAACTGGTCAGGAGGGAATCAAAGGGTCAATGAGTATGGACAGAGAGGGAGCAAGGGGGCAATGAGTATGTACAGCTGGGATGAGGGGGAGCAAAGGGTCAATGCGTATGGACAGAGGGGAGCAAAGGGGCAATGAGTATGTGCAGCTGGGCAGAGGGGAGCAAAGGGTCAATGAGTATGGACAGCTGGACAGAGGGGGAGCAAAGAGGCAATGAGTATGTGCAGCTGGGCAGAGGGGGAGCAAAGGGGCAATGAGTATCCGCAGCTGGGCAGAGGGGGAGCAAAGGGGCAATGAGTGTATGCAACTGGTCATGAGGGAATCAAAGGGTCAATGAGTATGAACATAGGGGGAGAAAAGGGGCAATGAGTATGTACAGCTGGGATGAGGGAGAGCAAAGGGGCAATAAGTATGTACAGCTGGACAGAGGGGGAGCAAAGGGGCAATGAGTATGTGCAGCTGGGATGAGGGAGAGCAAAGGGGCAATGAGTATGTGCAGCTGGGCAGAGGGGGAGCAAAGGGGCAATGAGTATGTGCAGCTGGACAGAGGGGGAGCAAGGGCAATGAGTGTATGCAACTGGTCCGGAGGGAATCAAATGGTCAATGAGTATGGACAAAGGAGGAGCAATGAATATGTGCAGCTGGGCAGAGGGGAGCAAAGGGGCAATGAGTATGTGCAGCTGGGCAGAGGGGGAGCAAAGGGGCAATGAGTGTATGCAACTGGTCAGAAGGGGGTCAATGAGTATGGACAGAGGGCAAAAGGGCAATTATGTACAGCTGGGATGAGTGAGGGCAAAGGGGCAATGAATATGTGCAGCTGGGCAGAGGGGGAGCAAAGGGGCAATGAGTATGTGCAGCTGGGCACAGGGGGAGCAGAGGGGCAATGTATGTAGGGCAAGGGGGAGCAAAGGGGCAATGAGTGTATGTGCAGCTGGGTCAGATGGGGAGGGGAGAAAAGGGGCAATGAGTATGTGCAGCTGGGCAGAGGGGAGCAAAGGGGCAATGAGTATGTGCAGCTGGGCAGAGGGGAAGCAAAGGGGCAATGAGTGTATGCAACTGGTCAGGAGGGAATCAAAGGGTCAATGAGTATGGATAGAGGGGGAGCAAAGGGGCAATGAGTATGTACGACTGGGATGATGGGGAGCAAAGGGGCAATGAGTATGTGCAGCTGGGCAGAGGGGGAGCAAAGGGGCAATCAGTGTATGCAACTGGTCAGGAGAGAATCAAAGGTTCAATGAGTATGGACAGAGGGGAAGAAACAGAGCAATGAGTATGTACAGCTGGACAGAGGAGGAGCAAAGGGCAATGGGTATGTACAGCTGGGCTGAGGGGGAGCAAAGGGGCAATGAGTATGTACAAAGGGAGAGCAAAGGGGCAATGAGTATGTACAGCTGGGCAGAGGGGGAGCAAAGGGGCAATGAGTATGGACAGAGGGGGAGTAAAGGGGCAATAAGTATGTACAGCTGTGATGATGGGGAGCAAAGGGGCCATGAGTATGTGCAGCTGGGCAGAGGGGGAGCAAAGGGGCAATGAGTGTATGCAACTGGTCAGGAGGGAATCAAAGGGTCAATGAGTATTGACAAAGGAGGAGCAATGAGTATGTACAGCTGGACAGAGGGGGAGCAAAGGGTCAATAAGTATGTGCAGCTGGAGAGAGGGGGGGGCAAAGGGGCAATGAGTATGTACAGCTGGGCAGATGGGGAGCAAAGGGGCAATGAATATGTACAAAGGGAGAGCAAAGGGGCAATGAGTGTGTGCAACTGGTCAGGAAGGAATGAAAGGGTCAATGAGTATGGACAGAGGGCGAGCAAAAGGGAAATTATGTACAGCTGGGATGAGGGAGGGCAAAGGGGTAATGAATATGTGCAGCTGGGCAGAGGGGGAGCAAAGGGGCAATGAGTATGTGCAGCTGGGCACAGGGGGAGCAAAGGGGCAATGCATATGGGCAGAGGGGGAGCAATGGGGCAATGAGTGTATGCAACTGGCCAGGAGGACTCAATGGGTCAATGAGTATGGACAGAGGGGGAAAAAAGGGGCAATGAGTATGTGCAGCTGGGCAGAGGGGAGCAAAGGGGCAATGAGTATGTGCAGCTGGGCAGAGGGGAAGCAAAGGGGCAATGAGTGTATGCAACTGGTCAGGAGGGAATCAAAGGGTCAATGAGTATGGATAGAGGGGGAGCAAAGGGGAAATGAGTATGTACAGCTGGACAGAGGGGGAGTAAAGGGGCAATGAGTATCTGCAGCTGGACAGAGGGGGAGCAAAGGGGCAATGAGTATGTGCAGCTGGGCAGAGGGGGAGAAAAGGGGCAACGAGTATGTAAAGCTGGACAGAGGGGGCGCAAAGGGGCAATGAGTTTGGACAGAGGGGGAGCAAAGGGGCAATGAGTATGTACAACTGGGATGATGGGGAGCAAAGGGGGCAATGAGTATGTGCAGCTGGGCAGAGGGGAGCAAAGGGGCAATGAGTGTATGCAACTGGTCAGGAGGGAATCAAAGGGTCAATGAGTATGGACAGAGGGGAAGAAACAGGGCAATGAGTATGTACAGCTGGACAGAGGGGGAGCAAAGGGGCAATCAGTATGGACAGAGGGGGAGTAAAGGGGCAATGAGTATGTACAGCTGGGCAGAGGGGGAGCAAAGGGTCAATGAGTATGGACAGAGGGGGAGTAAAGGGGCAATGAGTATGTACAGCTGGGCAGAGGGGGAGCAAAGGGGAAATAAGTATGGACAGAGGGGGAGTAAAGGGGCAATGAGTGTGTACAGCTGGGATGATGGGGAGCAAAGGGGCCATGAGTATGTGCAGCTGGGCAGAGGGGGAGCCAAGGGGCAATGAGTTTATGCAACTGGTCAGGAGGGAATCAAAGGGTCAATGAGTATGGACAGAGGGGAAGAAACAGGGCAATGAGTATGTACAGCTGGACAGAGGGGGAGCAAAGGGGCAATGGGTATGTACAGCTGGGCAGAGGGGGAGCAAAGGGGCAATGAGTATGGACAGAGGGGAAGAAACAGGGCAATGAGTATGTACAGCTGGACAGAGGGGGAGCAAAGGGGCAATGAGTATGTGCAGCTGGACAGAGGGGGAGCAAAGGGGCAATGAGTATGTACAAAGGGAGAGCAAAGGGGCAATGAGTACGTACAGCTGGACAGAGGGGGAGGAAAGGGGCAATGAGTGTATGCAACTGGTCAGGATGGAATCAAAGGGTCAAGGAGTATAGACAGAGGGGGAGCAAAGGGGCAATGAGTATGTACAGCTGGGATGATGGGGAGCAAAGGGGCAATGAGTATGTGCAGCTGGGCAGAGGGGGAGCAAAGGAGAAATGAGTGTATGCAACTGGTCAGGAGGGAATCAAAGGGTCAATGAGTATGAACAGAGGGGGAGCAAAGGGGCAATGAGTATATACAACTGGACAGAGGGGGAGCTATGGTTGCCACCTCATCCCAGAACACATATTAATTACACAGGTTTTGTGGCGGATTAAGGTGGTAATTAAAATCACTTGGTGCCTTATCTGAATTTAATTAGCCTCAGAACCTGTGTAATTCAAAGGTGTTCGGGTTTAAAGGGATGAGGTGGCAACTCTAGGGGGAGCAAATGGGAAATGAGTATGTACAGCTGGGATGAGGGAGAGCAAAGGGGCAATGAGTATGTACAGCTGGATAGAGGGGGAGCAAAGGGGCAATGAGTATGTACAGCTGGATAGAGAGGGAGCAAAGGGGCAATGAGTATGTGCAGCTGGATAGAGGGAGAGCAAAGGGGCAATGAGTATGTTCAGCTGGGCACATGGGAAGGAATGGTCAGCACTGGCCGTACTCCGAGGTTGCTCAGAATATAAGATTGGTCTATGAGGACTTCCCAACCAGCACTGAAGAAGATATTCCCCCCCAGGAGAGGAACGGAGGGCGTTGACCCCCCACCATGGGTTCTCCTGTATTGGATTTTCCTTGTGTTGGGTGAAGGTTTGGGGTAGTAAATCCATTTATATAGAAGTCTATACATCAGACCATAGAGAGGGTCTCCAGAGGAGGGATAGGGACAGTGGTGGCAGTGATATCAGGTCGGTGCAGGTCACTCACCAGGAATAGGCAGCACTTCCCACACTGACCACCAGAGGGAGAGCAGACAGGAAGTGATGTCAGTTATAAATAAGAAGTTCCGGGTGAGAGGTGAGTCGGGAGGAAGTAGAGAGGAGACATTGCTGGGACTGGCAGCAGAGGAGGTAATAAGATCTTATTTTCTATTTCCAGACATATAACGTCCTATCATCGGCAGACGATTCTACACACCTCTATGATGTAATATTATCTTCCTACACACATAGATGTCCCGTTATATACGACTAAAATCAGACACAAATATATCTGATGTTTGGTTGTACACAGACACGTCCTGTCTACATTCTCCGTGTCCAGAGACGTACAACGGTCATGTAGAAAGACGCTGGGCTCATGTCCGACCTATGGGGGTGTCCAGGAATGCGTTGCTGGGTCCCATCACAGAGGACACGGCCGGAACTGTCCATGCTCAGTCTGAACTTGGGTTAGGTCCGAAACCATTAGCTCATCTCGACTTCTCAGCACCTGTCTGTGGTCAGAAAGTAAGACCAGATGATTCTGGGTTGGCCGTGTCCTCTATGGTTGGACCTTCTCAAGACCTTCATTAGTTGGAAAGTAAGACCAGATGATTCTGGGTTGGCCGTTGTGGTTGGACCTTCTCAAGACCTTCATTAGTTGGAAAGTAAGACCAGGTGATTCTGGGTTGGCCGTGTCCACTGTGGTTGGACCTTCTCAAGACCTTCATTAGTTGGAAAGTAAGACCAGATGATTCTGGGTTGGCCGTTGTGGTTGGACCTTCTCAAGACCTTCATTAGTTGGCAAGTAAGACCAGATGATTCTGGGTTGGCCGTTGTGGTTGGACCTTCTCAAGACCTTCATTAGTTGGAAAGTAAGACCAGATGATTCTGGGTTGGCCGTTGTGTTTGGACCTTCTCAAGACCTTCATTAGTTGGAAAGTAAGACCAGGTGATTCTGGGTTGGCCGTGTCCTCTGTGGTTGGACCTCCTCGAGACCTTCATTAGTTGGAAAGTAAGACCAGATGATTCTGGGTTGGCCGTTGTGGTTGGACCTTCTCAAGACCTTCATTAGTTGGAAAGTAAGACCAGATGATTCTGGGTTGGCCGTTGTGGTTGGACCTTCTCAAGACCTTCATTAGTTGGAAAGTAAGACCAGATGATTCTGGGTTGGCCGTTGTGGTTGGACCTTCTCAAGACCTTCATTAGTTGGAAAGTAAGACCAGATGATTCTGGGTTGGCCGTGTCCTCTGTGGTTGGACCTTCTCAAGACCTTCATTAGTTGGAAAGTAAGACCAGATGATTCTGGGTTGGCCGTTGTGGTTGGACCTTCTCAAGACCTTCATTAGTTGGAAAGTAAGACCAGATGATTCTGGGTGTGCCGTTGTGGTTGGACCTTCTCAAGACCTTCATTAGTTGGAAAGTAAGACCAGGTGATTCTGGGTTGGCCGTGTCCTCTGTGGTTGGACCTCCTCGAGACCTTCATTAGTTGGAAAGTAGGACCGGACTGTTCTAGAGTAGCTGTGTCTTTTGTGATCAGTAGGGTTTCCACCTCATCCCTCACATGAATTACACGGGTTCTGGGGTTAATTAAATGCAGATAGGGCACTAAGTGAGTGTAATTACCACCTTAATCAGCCACAGAACCCGTGTACTTCATATGAGGTGGCAACCCTACCGATCACAGAGGACACAGCCAGTCTAGAACTGTCCAGTCTTACTTTCCAACTAATGAAGGTCTTGAGAAGGTTCAACCACAGAGGACACGGCCAGTCTAGAACTGTCCATCTTACTTTCTAACTAATGAAGGTCTTGAGAAGGTCCAACCACAGAGGACACGGCCAACCCAGAATCATCTGGTCTTACTTTACAACTAATGAAGATCTTGAGAAGGTCCAACCACAGAGGACACGGCCAGTCTAGAACTGTCCGGTCTTACTTTCCAACTAATGAAGGTCTTGAGGAGATCCAACCACAGAGGACACGGCCAACCCAGAATCATCTGGTCTTACTTTCCAACTAATGAAGGTCTTGAGAAGGTTCAACCACAGAGGACACGGCCAGTCTGGAACTGTCTGGTTCTATTTTCTAACAAATGAAGGTCTTGAGAAGGTCCAACCACAGAGGACAAGGCCAACCCAGAATCATCTGGTCTTACCTTCTGACCACAGACTGGTGCTGAGAAGGTGAGATGAGCTCATGGTTTTAACCTAACCCAAGTTCAGACTGAGCATGGGTCAGTTCAGACATTCAGACAAACGGCAAGGTTCTCCCCACTTTTTCATAGCAGACTCTTTCGGTCTGATGTGGATTTGGATCAGGACTCCCTTGTGTTTTGACCCAGCCTTCATTTTTCGGCTACACCCACCATCTGCCATGACACAAACTCCACTGAAACTCCACACCTTGTAGGGCCCAGAAGTAGAAGTAGTCCCATAACCGAGACTCTACATGGACATCTGACTTCTGGATGGATAGTCACATCTATGGATCCATCAATGGGGATCACAGAGCTGCAGTGACTCCTTTATAGAAGATAAAGAGACATAAATCCGGCATCACTGCAAAGTTATTAGGTAGGAAACTGAGACCATGTATGACCACCACAAAACCTGGACATCCCACAGAGTCCAGATCTGCTCCCCGATTACTACAGAGCAGTCAGTATGGGGATACCTATTACTTGACCATGTGTATAATCCAGCCTTTGTAACCCCTACACTCTTCCCACCCCAATACAACCTACATCATTGTCACCTTACTGTCCATCAACAGAAGGAAGATCCTCAGCGACCAACAACCAAATCCAGGACCATGGATGGGGAGCAAGATCACATGACCAAGAAAATACTTAACCTCACCCTGGAGATCATCTACCAGCTGACCGGAGAGGTGAGGAGGATTCTGGGAGGTCACATGACATCACTCTTATCTCTATTAATAATACACAGACCTGACCGGAGAGGTGAGGAGGATTCTGGGAGGTCACATGACATCACTCTTATCTCTATTAATAAAACACAGACCTGACCGGAGAGGTGAGGAGGATTCTGGGAGGAGGTCACATGACATCACTCTTATCTCTATTAATAAAACACAGACCTGACCGGAGAGGTGAGGAGGATTCTGGGAGGTCACATGACATCACTCTTATCTCTATTAATAATACACAGACCTGACCGGAGAGGTGAGGAGGATTCTGGGAGGAGGTCACATGACATCACTCTTATCTCTATTAATAAAACACAGACCTGACCGGAGAGGTGAGGAGGATTCTGGGAGGTCACATGACATCACTCTTATCTCTATTAATAATACACAGACCTGACCGGAGAGGTGAGGAGGATTCTGGGAGGTCACATGACGTCACTCTTATCTCTATTAATAAAACACAGACCTGACCGGAGAGGTGAGGAGGATTCTGGGAGGTCACATGACATCACTCTTATCTCTATTAATAATACACAGACCTGACCGGAGAGGTGAGGAGGATTCTGGGAGGAGGTCACATGACATCACTCTTATCTCTATTAATAAAACACAGACCTGACCGGAGAGGTGAGGAGGATTCTGGGAGGTCACATGACATCACTCTTATCTCTATTAATAATACACAGACCTGACCGGAGAGGTGAGGAGGATTCTGGGAGGTCACATGACATCATTGTTCCTTTTTTGATACAGAGTTTTCCTCCTGTGAAGTCTGGTGATCATCTCACCATCACGGATCCTCAGTCCTTGAAACCTAAGGGGGACAGTCACCAGAAGATCCTGGAACTGACCAATAAGATCACGGAGCTGCTGACAGGAGAGGTGAGGAGGATTCTGGGAATTCTGGGACATTATCCAGTAACAGACAAGGGATGTGTCTGGATGGTGACTGTATCATTGTGTGTGTCAGGTTCCTATAAGGTGTCAGGATGTCACTGTCTATTTCTCCATGGAGGAGTGGGAGTATTTAGAAGGACACAAGGATCTCTACAAGGACGTCATGATGGACAATCAGCCGCCCCTCACATCACCGGGTAAGAGGAGACTTTATTGTAAAGGAGAGAGCAGTACGGAGGCTCCACCTAGATCCCCCATCATCTGATAAACACATAGAAACAATGTATTCAGTCAGTGTGTGTGTTTCCTACAGATGGATCCAGTAATGGGAACCCACCAGAGAGATCCCCCCGTCCTCTGTATTCCCGGGATTCCACACAGGAAGGTCACTGCTACGCACAATGTAGTCAGGTAGGTAGAACCGATTGAGACCCCAGTCCATGTGAAGTGATTTACTGTTCTGTAGAGTCGGGTGATATTTCATATTCTTGGTTTTAGGCTGAAGATCTGAGTGAACTGAAAATTAAGATTAAAGAGGAAGAAGAAGAGACGTATGTGATGGGTAATGTGTTTATGGAGGAGGCTGGAACAATGGTGACAGTTAAAGAGGAGGACTCTTCTCCAGATATCATCTCAGGTGAGTAATGAACACTAAATGCCGAAACTGATAACAGAGGACCATTTTACTTCCACAAGTTTCAGAGACGGAGATATAGCAGATCATGACGTCCCTGAGATTGGACTGATTTATAAACTGTAGACCAGGAAAGCAGAAATGCTAAAATTTGTGAAAAACATCATATTGTAGGATAGAACTGTGGTAGACCTATCCTAAGAGGAGATACTGTACACCATATGAAAGGTCCATCTCCATTCCTCCAATATAACGTCATGTTCCCAACAAATGAGGGGGAGATACTG
The DNA here is from genome assembly GCA_028564925.1 of Lithobates sylvaticus. NCBI lineage: Eukaryota > Metazoa > Chordata > Amphibia > Anura > Ranidae > Lithobates > Lithobates sylvaticus. The sequence continues at coordinate 595,623,554 of CM053028.1, read as the reverse complement.
TACACCATATGAAAGGTCCATCTCCATTCCTCAATATAATGTCATGTTCCCAACAAATGAGGAGGAGATACTGTACACCATATGAAAGGTCCATCTCCATTCCTCCAATATAATGTCATGTTCCCAACAAATGAGGGGGAGATACTGTACACCATATGAAAGGTCCATCTCTATTCCTCAATATAATGTCATGTTCCCAACAAATGAGGAGGAGATACTGTACACCATATGAAAGGTCCATCTCCATTCCCCAATATAACGTCATGTTCCCAACAAATGAGGAGGAGATACTGTACACCATATGAAAGGTCCATCTCCATTCCCCAATATAACGTCATGTTCCCAACAAATGAGGAGGAGATACTGTACACCATATGAAAGGTCCATCTCCATTCCTCCAATATAATGTCATGTTCCCAACAAATGAGGAGGAGATACTGTACACCATATGAAAGGTCCATCTCCATTCCTCCAATATAATGTCATGTTCCCAACAAATGAGGAGGAGATACTGTACACCATATGAAAGGTCCATCTCCATTCCTCCAATATAACGTCATGTTCCCAACAAATGAGGAGGAGATACTGTACACCCTATGAAAGGTCCATCTCCATTCCTCCAATATAATGTCATGTTCCCAACAAATGAGGAGGAGATACTGTACACCATATGAAAGGTCCATCTCCATTCCTCCAATATAACGTCATGTTCCCAACAAATGAGGAGGAGATACTGTACACCCTATGAAAGGTCCATCTCCATTCCTCAATATAACGTCATGTTCCCAACAAATGAGGAGGAGATACTGTACACCATATGAAAGGTCCATCTCCATTCCCCAATATAACGTCATGTTCCCAACAAATGAGGAGGAGATACTGTACACCATATGAAAGGTCCATCTCCATTCCTCCAATATAACGTCATGTTCCCAACAAATGAGGGGGAGATACTGTACACCATATGAAAGGTCCATCTCCATTCCTCAATATAACGTCATGTTCCCAACAAATGAGGAGGAGATACTGTACACCATATGAAAGGTCCGTCTCCATTCCCCAATATAACGTCATGTTCCCAACAAATGAGGGGGAGATACTGTACACCATATGAAAGGTCCATCTCCATTCCTCAATATAACGTCATGTTCCCAACATAGGAGGAGGAGACACTGTACACCATATGAAAGGTCCATCTCCATTCCCCAATATAACGTCATGTTCCCAACAAATGAGGAGGAGATACTGTACACCATATGAAAGGTCCATCTCCATTCCTCCAATATAATGTCATGTTCCCAACAAATGAGGAGGAGATACTGTACACCATATGAAAGGTCCATCTCCATTCCTCCAATATAATGTCATGTTCCCAACAAATGAGGAGGAGATATTGTACACCATATGAAAGGTCCATCTCCATTCCTCAATATAACGTCATGTTCCCAACAAATGAGGAGGAGATACTGTACACCATATGAAAGGTCCATCTCCATTCCTCAATATAACGTCATGTTCCCAACAAATGAGGAGGAGATACTGTACACCATATGAAAGGTCCATCTCCATTCCTCCAATATAATGTCATGTTCCCAACAAATGAGGAGGAGATACTGTACACCATATGAAAGGTCCATCTCCATTCCTCAATATAACGTCATGTTCCCAACAAATGAGGAGGAGATACTGTACACCATATGAAAGGTCCATCTCCATTCCTCCAATATAACGTCATGTTCCCAACAAATGAGGAGGAGATACTGTACACCATATGAAAGGTCCATCTCCATTCCTCAATATAACGTCATGTTCCCAACAAATGAGGAGGAGATACTGTACACCATATGAAAGGTCCATCTCCATTCCTCCAATATAACGTCATGTTTCCCAACAAATGAGGAGGAGATACTGTACACCATATGAAAGGTCCATCTCCATTCCTCCAATATAATGTCATGTTCCCAACAAATGAGGAGGAGATACTGTACACCATATGAAAGGTCCATCTCCATTCCTCAATATAACTTCATGTTCCCAACAAATGAGGGGAGATACTGTACACCATATGAAAGGTCCATCTCCATTCCTCCAATATAACGTCATGTTCCCAACAAATGAGGAGGAGATACTGTACACCATATGAAAGGTCCATCTCCATTCCTCCAATATAACGTCATGTTCCCAACAAATGAGGAGGAGATACTGTACACCATATGAAAGGTCCATCTCCATTCCTCCAATATAACGTCATGTTCCCAACAAATGAGGAGGAGATACTGTACACCATATGAAAGGTCCATCTCCATTCCTCCAATATAACGTCATGTTCCCAACAAATGAGGAGGAGATACTGTACACCATATGAAAGGTCCATCTCCATTCCTCTAATATAACGTCATGTTCCCAACAAATGAGGAGAGATACTGTACACCATATGAAAGGTCCATCTCCATTCCTCAATATAACGTCATGTTCCCAACAAATGAGGAGGAGATACTGTACACCATATGAAAGGTCCATCTCCATTCCTCAATATAACGTCATGTTCCCAACAAATGAGGAGGAGATACTGTACACCATATGAAAGGTCCATCTCCATTCCCCAATATAACGTCATGTTCCCAACAAATGAGGAGGAGATACTGTACACCATATGAAAGGTCCATCTCCATTCCTCCAATATAACGTCATGTTCCCAACAAATGAGGAGGAGATACTGTACACCATATGAAAGGTCCATCTCCATTCCTCCAATATAACGTCATGTTCCCAACAAATGAGGAGGAGATACTGTACACCATATGAAAGGTCCATCTCCATTCCTCCAATATAATGTCATGTTCCCAACAAATGAGGAGGAGATACTGTACACCATATGAAAGGTCCATCTCCATTCCTCCAATATAATGTCATGTTCCCAACAAATGAGGAGGAGATACTGTACACCATATGAAAGGTCCATCTCCATTCCTCACCATGAAGTTGTCTTGTATATTCCTCAGATTTGTATCCTGTATACATGCCCCCAGACTGGAGAACATGGAATTTGTTCGTGTTTATAACTAATAAAGATCTCTTTCCGGCAGATGACCTCATTGTCTGGAAATCCTCGATGGGACATCCGCTTCCAGAAAACTTTGCCAAGCATGAAATATATAGTCCTGACAGTATGGGGAGGTCCCTAGATCCAGCTACTCCTGAGGAATCTTCTCCCGATAAGTCACCGCCCCTCGTACATCAGCAAACCCACAACGAGAGCCACCCTTTTATATGCTCGGAGTGCGGAAGGTGTTTTCAGACCAAGTCAAATCTCATCAGACATGAAAATGTTCACATCGGGAATCGGCCCTATTCCTGTTCGGAGTGCGGGAAAGACTATACCGCGAAATCGCATCTCGACAGACATAAAAAAAGTCACACTGGAGACCGCCCCTATTCGTGCCCAGAGTGCGGGAAATGCTTTAAGCAGAAAGACCGTCTGTATGCCCACCGTAGAATTCACAAGGGCGAGACTCGTTTCTCGTGTGCGGAGTGCAACAAGTCGTTCATAGACAAGGCACATTTTGTCAGTCACCTGAGAGTCCACACCGGCGAGAGGCCCTTCGCCTGCCCAGAGTGCGGGAAAAGCTTTTCACAAAAAGGACACCTCAATATCCATTTGAGACTTCACACCGGCGAGAAAGCGTTTGCCTGTCCCGAGTGCGGGAAGCGTTTCACTCATAAATCTACGCTCGTCAACCACCAGAGATTCCACACCGGCGAACAGCCCTTTTCCTGTACGGTGTGCGGGAAACGCTTCACGCGGAAAATGAGTCTTGAAAGACACCAGAAGTTGAGCGAAACGTCTCTGTCCTGTGTGGAGTGCGGGATGCCGTTCAATACGAAGTGTGAGATGAAGATCCATCAGAGGAGCCACCCCAAGAAGAGGATCTATCAGTGTCCAGACTGCCCCAAATCCTATATATACCAGTCCGAGCTCCTCCGACACCAGAAGGCCCACACCGCCTAGGAGCCTCCCAAGTGCGGGAGATCCATCAGAGGAGCCACCCCAAGAAGAGGACCTATCAGTGTCCAGACTGCCCCCAAATCCCATACTGTATATAGCAGTCCAAGCTCCTCCGACACCAGAAGGCCCACACCAGCTAGATGCTCTTCTCATGTCCCGAGTGCCGGAGATCCACCAGAGGCACCACCCCAAGAAGAGGACCTATCAGTGTCCAGACTGCCCCGAATCCTATATATACACAAGTCCAAGCTTCTCGGAGACACCAGAAGGCCCAAACCATCTAGATGCTCTTCTCATGTCCCGAGTGTGGGAGATCCACTAGGGGAGCCACCCCAAGAAGAGGACCTACCAGTGTCCAGACTGCCCCGAATCCTATATATACACACAAGTCCAAGCTCCTCCGACACCAGAAGGCCCAAACCATCTAGATGCTCTTCTCATGTCCCGAGTGTGGGAGAGACATCAGAGGAGCCACCCCAAGAAGAGGACCTACCAGTGTCCAGACTGCCCCAAATCCCATACTGTATATAGCAGTCCAAGCTCCTCCGACACCAGAAGGCCCACACCCGCTAGATGCTCTTCTCATGTTCCGAGTGCAGGAGATCCACCAGAGGAGCCACCCCAAGAAGAGGACCTACCAGTGTCCAGACTGCACCGAATCCTATATATACACGCTCAAGCTCCTCCGACACCAGAAGGCCCACACCCGCTAGATGCTCTTCTCATGTTCCGAGTGCAGGAGATCCACCAGAGGAGCCACCCCAAGAAGAGGACCTACCAGTGTCCAGACTGCCCCAAATTCCATACTGTATAAACCAGTCCAAGCTCCTCCAACACCAGAAGGCCCACACCGCCTAGGAGCGTCCCGAGTGCGGGAGATCCATCAGAGGAGCCACCCCAAGAAGAAGACCTATCAGTGTTCAGACTACCCCGAATACTATATACCAGTCCGAGCTCCTCTGACACTAGAAGGCCCTCACCGCCTAGGAGCTCCCCGGGTGCGTGAGAACCATCAGAGGAGCCACCCCAAAAAAAGAGGACCTATCAGTGTCCAGACTGCCCCAAATCCCATACTGTATATAGCAGTCCAAGCTCCTCCAACACCAGAAGGCACACACCGCCTAGGAGTCTCCCGAGTGTGGGAGATCCATCAGAGGAGCCACCCAAAGAAGAGGACCTACCAGTGTCGAGACTGCCCCAAATCCTATATATACAAGTTCAAGCTCCTCCGACACCAGAAGGCCCACACCCGCTAGATGCTCTTCTCATGTTCCGAGTGCGGGAGATCCACCAGAGGAGCCACCTCAAGAAGAGGACCTATCAGTGACCAGACTGCCCCAAATCCCATACTGTATATACCAGTTCAAGCTCCTCCGACACCAGAAGGCCCACACCCGCTAGATGCTCTTCTCATGTCTTGAGTGCGGGAGATCCACCAGAGTAGCCACCCCAAGAAGGAGGACCTATCAGTGACCAGACTGCCCCAAATCCCAAACTCTATACAGCAGTGCAAGCTCCTCTGACACCAGAAGGTCCACACCAACTAGATGCTCTTCTCATGTCTTGAGTGTGGGAGATCCACCAGAGGAGCCACCCCAAGAAGGAGGACCTATCAGCGTCCAGACTGCCCCAAATCCTATATATACCAGTCCAAGCTCCTCCAACACCAGAAGGCCCACACCGGATAGACGCTTTTCTCAGGTCCTCATCTTTGGGCTGCTCCTCTGGTGGATCTCCAGCACTCGAAAAAACATATCAGTGTCCAGACTGCCCCAAATCCTATATATATATATATATATATATATATATATATAGTCTGAGCTGATCCGACACCAGAAGGTCCACACCAATTAGACAGTATTCCCATGTGCTGAGGGCAGGAAATGTTTGGTGGGTACAGGAAGCCTCAATCTCCTATTGATAGTGCAGGAAATGTTTCATGTGGGGAAATTAGCTTCTTATAGGCTAAAGAATTCCCTCCAGCAGCCTTCCTTTTCCATACACCGAGTGTGGGAAATGTATCAGGAAGACAGGGAATCTCAGTAGACATGAGTTGACGGTAATCTCGGGGTGACGTTACGTAGACTGAATTGTCCCGTGTGTGGCACAGAGGAGGAAGATTTATACCCGGTAGCTCCGCCCATAAGGGGTATTCTGGTTGGTCAGTGGTGTCTGGTGTAATAAGTACAATAGGGTGTTATCACCATAGACTGTGTGTAGATGAGTACTAATAAAGTTTATCTAAACCCAAGAACAAACGTATGGTGGCCTCATTATTATTTTTTTTTCTGGGTTCTTTTCCTTTATTTTCACCCAGGGATCCTGTCAGCAACACACTTCCTGTCCTGGGTGACAACACACCCTGTACTGTATATATGGAGGAACGACGTTGTCACCCCAGGACAGGACTACAGATCACCCCCCCCAACGATTAAAACTTGGTAGGGTGAAACACATTAGGGACAACTGCTGAACTGCAATTGGGTGGAACAATGAGGAAGTGAGCATGTGCAGCTGGAACGGAGCAAAGGGGATGCTTCCTGAGAAGATTCCTAGTGCCCCCGGCCTCCTGAGAAGATTCCTAGGGTCCCCGGCTTTCTGAGAAGATTCCTAGTTTTCCCTTGGCTTCCTGAGAAGATTCCTAGTGTCCCCGGCTTTCTGAGAAGATTCCTAGTGTCCCCGGCTTCCTGAGAAGATTCCTAGTGCCCCGTCTTCCTGAGAAGATTCCTAGTGTCCCCGTCTTCCTGAGAAGATTCCCAGTGTCCCCGTCTTCCTGAGAAGATTCCTAGTGCCCCCCAGTGTTCCCAGCTTCCTGAGAAGATTATTAGTGCCCCCAGCTTCCTATGAAGATTTCTAGTGCCCCCAAATGTCCCAATCTTCCTGAGAAGATTTCTATTTCCCCCCAGTGTCCTCAGCTTCCTGAGAAGATTCCTAGTGTCCCCCGGCTTCCTGTGAAGATTCCTATTGCCCCCTCCCCCAGTGTCCCCGGCTTCCTGAGAAGATTCCTAGTGTCCCCGGCTTTCTGAGAAGATTCCTAGTGTCCCCCGGCTTCCTGAGAAGATTCCTAGTGTCCCCGTCTTCCTGAGAAGATTCCCAGTGTCCCCGTCTTCCTGAGAAGATTCCTAGTGCCCCCCAGTGTTCCCAGCTTCCTGAGAAGATTATTAGTGCCCCCAGCTTCCTATGAAGATTTCTAGTGCCCCCAAATGTCCCAATCTTCCTGAGAAGATTTCTATTTCCCCCCAGTGTCCTCAGCTTCCTGAGAAGATTCCTAGTGTCCCCGGCTTCCTGTGAAGATTCCTATTGCCCCCTCCCCCAGTGTCCCCGGCTTCCTGAGAAGATTCCTAGTGTCCCCGGCTTTCTGAGAAGATTCCTAGTGTCCCCCGGCTTCCTGAGAAGATTCCTAGTGTCCCCCGGCTTCCTGAGAAGATTCCTAGTGCCCCCCAGTGTTCCCAGCTTCCTGAGAAGATTATTAGTGCCCCCAGCTTCCTATGAAGATTCCTAGTGCCCCCAAATGTCCCAATCTTCCTGAGAAGATTTCTATTTCCCCCCAGTGTCCTCAGCTTCCTGAGAAGATTCCTAGTGTCCCCGGCTTCCTGTGAAGATTCCTAGTGTCCCCCAGTGTTCCCAGCTTCCTGAGAAGATTATTAGTGCCCCCAGCTTCCTATGAAGATTCCTAGTGCCCCCAAATGTCCCAATCTTCCTGAGAAGATTTCTATTTCCCCCCAGTGTCCTCAGCTTCCTGAGAAGATTCCTAGTGTCCCCGGCTTTCTGAGAAGATTCCTAGTGTCCCCGGCTTCCTGAGAAGATTCCTAGTGCCCCGTCTTCCTGAGAAGATTCCTAGTGTCCCCGTCTTCCTGAGAAGATTCCTAGTGTCCCCGTCTTCCTGAGAAGATTCCTAGTGCCCCCCAGTGTTCCCAGCTTCCTGAGAAGATTATTAGTGCCCCCGGCTTCCTATGAAGATTCCTAGTGCCCCCAAATGTCCCAATCTTCCTGAGAAGATTTCTATTTCCCCCCAGTGTCCTCAGCTTCCTGAGAAGATTCCTAGTGTCCCCGGCTTCCTGTGAAGATTCCTATTGCCCCCTCCCCCAGTGTCCCCGGCTTCCTGAGAAGATTCCTAGTGTCCCCGGCTTTCTGAGAAGATTCCTAGTGTCCCCGGCTTCCTGAGAAGATTCCTAGTGTCCCCCGGCTTCCTGAGAAGATTCCTAGTGTCTCCCGGCTTCCTGAGAAGATTCCTAGTGTCCCCCGGCTTCCTGAGAAGATTCCTATTGCCCCCTCCCCCAGTGTCCCCCGGCTTCCTGAGAAGATTCCTAGTGTCCCCCGGCTTCCTGAGAAGATTCCTAGTGGCCCCGGCTTCCTGTGAAGATTCCTATTGCCCCCTCCCCCAGTGTCCCCGGCTTCCTGAGAAGATTCCTAGTGTTTCCCCCGGCTTCCTGAGAAGATTCCTAGTGTCCCCCGGCTTCCTGAGAAGATTCCTAGTGTCCCCGTCTTCCTGAGAAGATTCCTAGTGCCCCCCGCTTCCTGAGAAGATTCCTAGTGTCCCCCGGCTTCCTGAGAAGATTCCTAGTGCCCCCCAGTGTTCCCAGCTTCCTGAGAAGATTATTAGTGCCCCCAGCTTCCTATGAAGATTCCTAGTGCCCCCAAATGTCCCAATCTTCCTGAGAAGATTTCTATTTCCCCCCAGTGTCCTCAGCTTCCTGAGAAGATTCCTAGTGTCCCCGGCTTCCTGTGAAGATTCCTATTGCCCCCTCCCCCAGTGTCCCCGGCTTCCTGAGAAGATTCCTAGTGTCCCCCGGCTTCCTGAGAAGATTCCTAGTGTCCCCCGGCTTCCTGAGAAGATTCCTAGTGTCCCCCGGCTTCCTGAGAAGATTCCTAGTGTCCCCCGGCTTCCTGAGAAGATTCCTATTGCCCCCTCCCCCAGTGTCCCCCGGCTTCCTGAGAAGATTCCTAGTGTCCCCCGGCTTCCTGAGAAGATTCCTAGTGTCCCCGGCTTCCTGAGAAGATTCCTATTGCCCCCTCCCCCAGTGTCCCCCGGCTTCCTGAGAAGATTCCTAGTGTTTCCCCCGGCTTCCTGAGAAGAATCCTAGTGTCCCCCGGCTTCCTGAGAAGATTCCTAGTGTCCCCGGCTTCCTGAGAAGATTCCTAGTGTCCCCCGGCTTCCTGAGAAGATTCCTAGTGTCCCCCGGCTTCCTGAGAAGATTCCTAGTGTCACCCGGCTTCCTGAGAAGATTCCTAGTGTCCCCGGCTTCCTGAGAAGATTCCTAGTGTCCCCCGGCTTCCTGAGAAGATTCCTAGTGTCTCCCGGCTTCCTGAGAAGATTCCTAGTGTCCCCCGGCTTCCTGAGAAGATTCCTATTGCCCCCTCCCCCAGTGTCCCCCGGCTTCCTGAGAAGATTCCTAGTGTTTCCCCCGGCTTCCTGAGAAGATTCCTAGTGTCCCCGGCTTCCTGAGAAGATTCCTATTGCCCCCTCCCCCAGTGTCCCCGGCTTCCTGAGAAGATTCCTAGTGTCCCCCGGCTTCCTGAGAAGATTCCTAGTGTCCCCCGGCTTCCTGAGAAGATTCCTAGTGTCCCCCGGCTTCCTGAGAAGATTCCTATTGCCCCCTCCCCCAGTGTCCCCGGCTTCCTGAGAAGATTCCTAGTGTCCCCCGGCTTCCTGTGAAGATTCCTATTGCCCCCCCCCCCCCCCAGTGTCCCCGGCTTCCTGAGAAGATTCCTAGTGTCCCCGGCTTCCTGTGAAGATTCCTATTGCCCCCCCCCCCCCCAGTGTCCCCGGCTTCCTGAGAAGATTCCTAGTGTCCCCGGCTTCCTGTGAAGATTCCTATTGCCCCCCCCCCCCCCCCCCAGTGTCCCCGTCTTCCTGAGAAGATTCCTGGTGCCCCCAGTTTCCCCGTCTTCCTGAGAAGATTCCTATTGTCCCCGGCTTTCTGAGAAGATTCCTGAGAAGAATAGAGGAGGAACACCAAGAGAGGGAGAATAGAGGAGGAACACCAAAGGAGGGAGAATAGAGGAGTAACACCAAAGGAGGGAGAATAGAGGAGGAACACCAAGAGAGGGAGAATAGAGGAGGAACACCAAGAGAGGGAGAATAGAGGAGGAACACCAAGAGAGGGAGAATAGAGGAGGAACACCAAAGGAGGGAGAATAGAGGAGGAACACCAAAGGAGGGAGAATAGAGGAGGAACACCAAAGGAGGGAGAATAGAGGAGGAACACCAAGAGAGGGAGAATAGAGGAGGAACACCAAGAGAGGGAGAATAGAAGAGGAGCCCCAAGAGAGGAAGAATAGAGGAGGAACACCAAGAGAGGGAGAATGGAGGAGGAACACCAAGGGAGGGAGAATAGAGGAGGAACACCAAGAGAGGGAGAATAGAGGAGGAACACCAAGAGAGGGAGAATAGAAGAGGAGCCCCAAGAGAGGGAGAATAGAGGAGGAACACCAAGGGAGGGAGAATAGAGGAGGAACACCAAGAGAGGGAGAATAGAGGAGGAACACCAAGAGAGGGAGAATAGAGGAGGAACACCAAGAGAGGGAGAATAGAGGAGGAACACCAAGGGAGGGAGAATAGAGGAGGAACACCAAGGGAGGGAGAATAGAGGAGGAACACCAAGAGAGGGAGAATAGAGGAGGAACACCAAGGGAGGGAGAATAGAGGAGGAACACCAAGAGAGGGAGAATAGAGGAGGAACACCAAGGGAGGGAGAATAGAGGAGGAACACCAAGAGAGGGAGAATAGAGGAGGAACACCAAGAGAGGGAGAATAGAGGAACACCAAGAGAGGGAGAATAGAGGAGGAACACCAAGGGAGGGAGAATAGAGGAGGAACACCAAGGGAGGGAGAATAGAGGAGGTACACCAAGGGAGGGAGAATAGAGGAGGAACACCAAGGGAGGGAGAATAGAGGAGGAACACCAAGGGAGGGAGAATAGAGGAGGAACACCAAGGGAGGGAGAATAGAGGAGGAACACCAAGGGAGGGAGAATAGAGGAGGAACACCAAGGGAGGGAGAATAGAGGAGGAACACCAAGGGAGGGAGAATAGAGGAGGAACACCAAGGGAGGGAGAATAGAGGAGGAACACCAAGAGAGGGAGAATAGAGGAGGAACACCAAGGAGGGAGAATAGAGGAGGAACACCAAGGGAGGGAGAATAGAGGAGGAACACCAAGAGAGGGAGAATAGAGGAGGAACACCAAGAGAGGGAGAATAGAGGAGGAACACAAAGGAGGGAGAATAGAGGAGGAACACCAAGGAAGGGAGAATAGAGGAGGAACACCAAGGGAGGGAGAATAGAGGAGGAACACCAAGGGAGGGAGAATAGAGGAGGAACACCAAGGGAGGGAGAATAGAGGAGGAACACCAAGGGAGGGAGAATAGAGGAGGAACACCAAGAGAGGGAGAATAGAGGAGGAACACCAAGGGAGGGAGAATAGAGGAGGAACACCAAGAGAGGGAGAATAGAGGAGGAACACCAAGAGAGGGAGAATAGAGGAGGAACACCAAGAGAGGGAGAATAGAGGAGGAACACCAAGAGAGGGAGACTAGAGGAGGAACACCAAGGAGGGAGAATAGAGGAGGAACACCAAGAGAGGGAGAATAGAGGAGGAACACCAAGAGAGGGAGAATAGAGGAGGAACACCAAGGGAGGGAGAATAGAGGAGGAACACCAAGGGAGGGAGAATAGAGGAGGAACACCAAGGGAGGGAGAATAGAGGAGGAACACCAAGAGAGGGAGAATAGAGGAGGAACACCAAGAGAGGGAGAATAGAGGAGGAACACCAAGAGAGGGAGAATAGAGGAGGAACACCAAGAGAGGGAGAATAGAGGAGGAACACCAAGAGAGGGAGAATAGAGGAGGAACACCAAGAGAGGGAGAATAGAGGAGGAACACCAAGAGAGGGAGAATAGAGGAGGAACACCAAGGGAGGGAGAATAGAGGAGGAACACCAAAGGAGGGAGAATAGAGGAGGAACACCAAGGAAGGGAGAATAGAGGAGGAACACCAAGAGAGGGAGAATAGAGGAGGAACACCAAGAGAGGGAGAATAGAGGAGGAACACCAAGAGAGGGAGAATAGAGGAGGAACACCAAGGGAGGGAGAATAGAGGAGGAACACCAAGAGAGGGAGAATAGAGGAGGAACACCAAGAGAGGGAGAATAGAGGAGGAACACCAAGAGAGGGAGAATAGAGGAGGAACACCAAGAGAGGGAGAATAGAGGAACACCAAAGGAGGGAGAATAGAGGAGGAACACCAAGGAAGGGAGAATAGAGGAGGAACACCAAGGGAGGGAGAATGGAGGAGGAACACCAAGGGAGGGAGAATAGAGGAGGAACACCAAGAAAAGGAGAATAGAGGAGGAACACCAAGGGAGGGAGAATAGAGGAGGAACACCAAGAGAGGGAGAATAGAGGAGGAACACCAAAAGAGGGAGAATAGAGGAGGAAGACCAAGAGAGGGAGAAAAGAGGAGTAACACCAAGAGAGGGAGAATGAAGGAGGAAGACCAAAGGGTAGACACCAGAGGAGGGAGAGAGTGATTTGGTATTGGATGAGGGACAGCGATCATTGTGATATCAGGTCGGGGTAGAGAACCCTCACCAGGAGGAGATGGCACTTCACACCATGACCACCAGGGGATAGCAGAAGAAAGGTAACACATGCACAAGAGGGGGGGTAAGGACCAGACAGGAAGTGATATCTGGTATAAATAGGAAATTCCGGGTGAGAGGTGAGTTGGGAGGAAGTAGAGAGGAGACATTGCTGGAACTGGCAGCAGAGGAGGTAATAAGATCTTATTTTCTATTTCCAGACATATAACGTCCTATCACCGGCAGACGATTCTACACACCTCTATGATGTAATATTATCTTCCTACACACATAGATGTCCCGTTATATAGCACTAAAATCAGACACCAATATATCTAATAAGTGGTTGTACACGGATACATCCTGTTTGTGTTCCCCGAGTCCAGAGATGTACAACGGCCATGTAGAAAGACGAATGGAGGCTTTTGATGTGAAGCTAATTTCTTCGAGGTGGCTGTCTTTACGGGGCTGCCGGTGGTCATGTTATGGACATGTCCTTCTGGTGGTGATGGTGGTGATGGGTGCTGTTCTGTGGGTGGTCTGGAGTGAGATGGGGTACCATGTTGCAAGGTCCGGGTTCTTTCAGCCTGGGGCTGCCCCATAACCTTAGGCTCTACATGGAATAATGACTCCCGAACAGATAGTCACATGACAACTTTCACAGATCCATCCATGGGGATCACAGAGCTGTAGGGACTCCTTTAGTAGAAGGCCAAGAGATATAAACCCGGCATCACTGAAAAGTCACATTTGACTGAAGCGGTGTGTAGGAAGCTCAGACCATGTATGACCACAGAACCTGGACAACCCATCGTAACCGAGTCCAGATCACATCCCAGATTACTACACAGCAGTCAGTATGGGGATTGCTATTACTTTACCAATATGTATAATTCAGCATTGTAACCCCTACACTCTTCTTATCCCAAGACAACCTACATCATTTACCAAGCTTATTGTCCACCCACAGAAGGAACGTCCTGAGTGACCAGCAACCAAATCCAGGACGATGGATGGGAAGCAAGATCACATAATCAAGAAGATACTAAACCTCACCCTGGAGATCATCTACCTGCTGACCGGAGAGGTGAGGAGGATTCTGGGAGGTCACATGACATCACTCTCATCTCTATTAATAATACACAGACCTGACCGGAGAGGTGAGGAGGATTCTGGGAGGTCACATGACATCACTCTTATCTCTATTAATAAAACACAGACCTGACCGGAGAGGTGAGGAGGATTCTGGGAGGTCACATGACATCACTCTTATCTCTATTAATAAAACACAGAACTGACCGGAGAGGTGAGGAGGATTCTGGGAGGTCACATGACATCACTCTTATCTCTATTAATAAAACACAGACCTGACCGGAGAGGTGAGGAGGATTCTGGGAGGTCACATGACATCACTCTTGTCTCTATTAATAAAACACAGACCTGACCGGAGAGGTGAGGAGGATTCTGGGAGGTCACATGACATCACTCTTATCTCTATTAATAAAACACAGAACTGACCGGAGAGGTGAGGAGGATTCTGGGAGGTCACATGACATCACTCTTATCTCTATAATAAAACACAGACCTGACCGGAGAGGTGAGGAGGATTCTGGGAGGTCTCATGACATCACTCTTATCTCTATTAATAAAACACAGACCTGACCGGAGAGGTGAGGAGGATTCTGGGAGGTCACATGACATCACTCTTATCTCTATTAATAAAACACAGACCTGACCGAGAGGTGAGGAGGATTCTGGGAGGTCACATGACATCACTCTTATCTCTATTAATAATACACAGACCTGACCGGAGAGGTGAGGAGGATTCTGGGAGGTCACATGACATCACTCTTATCTCTATTAATAAAACACAGACCTGACCGGAGAGGTGAGGAGGATTCTGGGATTCTAACATGATATTCCTATTGGTTCTCCAATACAGAGATTTCCTCTGGTGAAGTCAGGTGATCATATGACCATCACAGTGCCTCCATGTGACTCCCTAAAACCTGAGAGACACAACATGGAGAAGATTCTAGAAGTCACCAAGAAGATGATGGAGCTGCTGACAGGAGAGGTGAGGAGGATTCTGGGAATTCTGGGACATTATCCAGTAACAGACAAGGGATGTGTCTGGATGGTGACTGTATCATTGTGTGTGTCAGGTTCCTATAAGGTGTCAGGATGTCACTGTCTATTTCTCCATGGAGGAGTGGGAGTATTTAGAAGGACACAAGGATCTCTACAAGGACGTCATGATGGACAATCAGCCGCCCCTCACATCACCGGGTAAGAGGAGACTTTATTATAAAGGAGAGAGCAGTACGGAGGCTCCACCTAGATCCCCCATCATCTGATAAACACATAGAAACAATGTATTCAGTCAGTGTGTGTGTTTCCTACAGATGGATCCAGTAATGGGAACCCACCAGAGAGATGTCCCCGTCCTCTGTATTCCCGGGATCCCACACAGGAAGATCACACCATCCCCCACCATCATCAGGTAGACGAGGAACAATCACTGATAGTTATGATTTATACACAGAATGTTTGTTACAATGAATGTTTTATTTTATATTCAGAGTGAAAACCTCGAGGATTATAATATCATTGTTAAAGAAGATTATGATGAGGATGAGGAGTATGGAGTGACGGAGGAACCATCTGAAGGACACAAGGATATGATGGAGCCACCTAATACCAGAAACCCCCCAGAGAGATGTCCCCGTCCTCTGTATCCCCGGAATTCTACACAGGAAGATCACACCATCCCCCACCATCATCAGGTAGGTGGAACTAAACTGAATGAAAGGCCAGCGTGTATGAAATGATGTTCTTTTCTGTATCTTTAGATGGTATTTCTTAAATTTTCTGGATTTAGGATGAAGACTCGAGTGGTAAAAAAGTGGAGATTAAGCGGGAGAAAAATGACATGTATGTGAGGGACAATCGGCCATCAATGCAGGAGGTAGTGATGGTGGGAACAATTAAAGAGGAGGATTCTTCTGTAGATATGACCTTGGGTAAGTAATAACACGTCAAACAGACCATAAGATCAGTTTAGGCTGAATGAATAATAAATACTGGACCATTAGAGCAGAAGTGCCCATTCAAACTGTACACCATATGAAAGGTCCATCTCCATTCCCCAATATAACGTCATGTTCCCAACAAATGAGGAGGAGATACTGTACACCATATGAAAGGTCCATCTCCATTCCCCAATATAACGTCATGTTCCCAACAAATGAGGAGGAGATACTGTACACCATATGAAAGGTCCATCTCCATTCCTCAATATAACGTCATGTTCCCAACAAATGAGGAGGAGATACTGTACTCCATATGAAAGGTCCATCTCCATTCCTCCAATATAACGTCATGTTCCCAACAAATGAGGAGGAGATACTGTACACCATATGAAAGGTCCATCTCCATTCCTCAATATAACGTCATGTTCCCAACAAATGAGGAGGAGATACTGTACTCCATATGAAAGGTCCATCTCCATTCCCCAATATAACGTCATGTTCCCAACAAATGAGGAGGAGATACTGTACACCATATGAAAGGTCCATCTCCATTCCTCAATATAACGTCATGTTCCCAACAAATGAGGAGGAGATACTGTACACCATATGAAAGGTCCATCTCCATTCCTCCAATATAATGTCATGTTCCCAACAAATGAGGAGGAGATACTGTACATCATATGAAAGGTCCATCTCCATTCCTCAATATAACGTCATGTTCCCAACAAATGAGGAGGAGATACTGTACACCATATGAAAGGTCCATCTCCATTCCTCAATATAACGTCATGTTCCCAACAAATGAGGAGGAGATACTGTACACCATATGAAAGGTCCATCTCCATTCCCCAATATAACGTCATGTTCCCAACAAATGAGGAGGAGATACTGTACACCATATGAAAGGTCCATCTCCATTCCTCAATATAACGTCATGTTCCCAACAAATGAGGAGGAGATACTGTACACCATATGAAAGGTCCATCTCCATTCCTCAATATAACGTCATGTTCCCAACAAATGAGGAGGAGATACTGTACACCATATGAAAGGTCCATCTCCATTCCTCAATATAACGTCATGTTCCCAACAAATGAGGAGGAGATACTGTACACCATATGAAAGGTCCATCTCCATTCCTCAATATAACGTCATGTTCCCAACAAATGAGGAGGAGATACTGTACACCATATGAAAGGTCCATCTCCATTCCACCAATATAACGTCATGTTCCCAACAAATGAGGAGGAGATACTGTACACCATATGAAAGGTCCATCTCCATTCCTCCAATATAATGTCATGTTCCCAACAAATGAGGGGGAGATACTGTACACCATATGAAAGGTCCATCTCCATTCCTCCAATATAACGTCATGTTCCCAACAAATGAGGAGGAGATACTGTACACCATATGAAAGGTCCATCTCCATTCCTCCAATATAACGTCATGTTCCCAACAAATGAGGGGGAGATACTGTACACCATATGAAAGGTCCATCTCCATTCCCCAATATAACGTCATGTTCCCAACAAATGAGGGGGAGATACTGTACACCATATGAAAGGTCCATCTCCATTCCTCCAATATAATGTCATGTTCCCAACAAATGAGGAGGAGATACTGTACACCATATGAAAGGTCCATCTCCATTCCCCAATATAACGTCATGTTCCCAACAAATGAGGGGGAGATACTGTACACCATATGAAAGGTCCATCTCCATTCCTCAATATAACGTCATGTTCCCAACAAATGAGGGGGAGATACTGTACACCATATGAAAGGTCCATCTCCATTCCTCCAATATAACGTCATGTTCCCTACAAATGAGGGGGAGATACTGTACACCATATGAAAGGTCCATCTCCATTCCTCCAATATAACGTCATGTTCCCAACAAATGAGGAGGAGATACTGTACACCATATGAAAGGTCCATCTCCATTCCCCAATATAACGTCATGTTCCCAACAAATGAGGAGGAGATACTGTACACCATATGAAAGGTCCATCTCCATTCCTCCAATATAACGTCATGTTCCCAACAAATGAGGAGGAGATACTGTACACCATATGAAAGGTCCATCTCCATTCCTCAATATAACGTCATGTTCCCAACAAATGAGGAGGAGATACTGTACACCATATGAAAGGTCCATCTCCATTCCTCAATATAACGTCATGTTCCCAACAAATGAGGAGGAGATACTGTACACCATATGAAAGGTCCATCTCCATTCCTCCAATATAACGTCATGTTCCCAACAAATGAGGAGGAGATACTGTACACCATATGAAAGGTCCATCTCCATTCCCCCAATATAACGTCATGTTCCCAACAAATGAGGAGGAGATACTGTACACCATATGAAAGGTCCATCTCCATTCCTCAATATAACGTCATGTTCCCAACAAATGAGGAGGAGATACTGTACACCATAAGAAAGGTCCCTCTCCATTCCCCCAATATAACGTCATGTTCCCAACAAATGAGGGGGAGATACTGTACACCATATGAAAGGTCCATCTCCATTCCTCAATATAACGTCATGTTCCCAACAAATGAGGAGGAGATACTGTACACCATAAGAAAGGTCCATCTCCATTCCTCAATATAACGTCATGTTCCCAACAAATGAGGAGGAGATACTGTACACCATATGAAAGGTCCATCTCCATCCCCCCAATATAACGTCATGTTCCCAACAAATGAGGAGGAGATACTGTACACCATATGAAAGGTCCATCTCCATTCCTCCAATATAACGTCATGTTCCCAACAAATGAGGAGGAGATACTGTACACCATATGAAAGGTCCATCTCCATTCCTCAATATAATGTCATGTTCCCAACAAATGAGGAGGAGATACTGTACACCATATGAAAGGTCCATCTCCATTCCTCAATATACCTTGTTCCGTGTCGGAGTTCTATGATCTCTGACCTTCTAGACGAACGTTCATGACTCATGTCTATAAAATGTGACGGATGATTCTAACTCTATAAGGAACACTCTCTTTTCTGCAGACGATCGCGGTTCCTGGAACTCCTCGATGGGACGTCTCATCTCCTCTCCAGAGTCGGATATCAGAGAACGTGACCCGGCACAATCTTCTCCAGTACAAGGCCATGTGACTCGAAGAACGAATGACGGTGTAGACGGAGCGACTGACCCGGAGGAATCCTCCAGCATTTTGGACACGACTCCCTCAAATATCGATCGTCCATTTTATGGTATGGACCGGTCACTAGATCCACCTCATCCCGAGGGATCTTCTCCTGGTCGGTCCCATGCTTCCATACTTAGAGATGATGAGATATTAACAAAGTCCACATATAGCGAAGGTTTCTCTATAATAACCCCACCCCCCTGTCCGAGGACCCACAGAGAGAAACGCCCCTTTGTATGTCTAGAGTGCGGGAAGTGTTTCAAGACCAAATCAAATCTTATCAGACATGAAAACGTTCACATCGGGATGCGGCCCTTCATCTGCTCGGAGTGCGGGAAAGGCTTTACCGCCAAATCGCATCTCGACAGACATGAAAAAAGCCACACCGGGGACCGCCCCTTTTCCTGCCCGGAGTGCGGGAAATGCTTTAAGCAGAAGGATCGCCTGAAGGCCCACTTTAGGGTCCACACGGGCGAGACTCCCTTCTCGTGTGCGGAGTGTAAGAAGTCGTTCATAGACAAGGCGGACATTGTCAGGCATCGGAGAGTTCATACGGGCGAGAAGCCCTTTTCCTGTCCCGAGTGTGGGAAATCTTTCTCGCAGAAAGGACACCTCAATATCCATCTGAAGCTCCACACCGGCGAGAAGCCCTTTTCCTGTCCCGAGTGCGGCAAATGTTTCACTCACAAAACCACGCTCATAAACCACCAGCGGTTCCACACCGGCGAACAGCCGTTTTTCTGTTTAGTGTGCGGGAAGCGCTTCACGCGGAAACTGACGCTTGAAAGGCACCGGAAGCTTCACACGGAGAAGGCCCCGTTGTCCTGCTTGGAGTGCGGGATCTCCTTCAAAACCAAGACGGAGCTGAAGATCCACCAGAGAGGTCACACCGGGAAGGAGATCTACGCCTGCCCCGAGTGCGGGAAGTCCTTCATAAACAATTCCGAACTCGTCAGACACCGCAAGACCCACTCCGGCGAGAAGACCTTTTCCTGCCCAGAGTGCGGGAAGCGCTTCATCCAAGAAAGAGAACTTCTTGGGCACCTCCAAAGTCACAGCGGCGAGCGGCCTTTCACGTGTTCGGAGTGCGGGAAGTCCTTCGTGCTGAGGAAATATCTTGTAAAGCACCAGAAGAGCCACACGGGGGAGCGCCCCTTCTCATGCCCCGATTGCGGGAAACGTTTCACTTTGAAGGCGCACCTTCTAAGACACCGGAGAGGTCACACGGGGGAACGCCCCTTTTCATGTGCAGAGTGCGGGAAAGGTTTTATTCAAAAAATACATTTGCTTAGACATCATAGGACGCATTCTGTACCTTCCGACGACGCCGGCGACGCAGTTTTATAGGCTGAATTGTTCCATTTAATAAAGACTTGTTCATTCCAAAAGTAGTTCTAGATGTGGTTTTCACTCATCGCGGGGTATTCCTTCTGGTTGGCACGATGTTTGTACACACAGAGGTGCAACAACCATCCTCATACACTATATTCCCAAAAGTATTGGGACACCTGCCTTTACACACATGAACTTTAATGGCCCCCCAGTCTTAGTCCGGAGGGTTCAATATTGAGTTGGCCCTTTGCAGCTATAACAGCTTCACCTCTTCTGGGAAGGCCGTCCACAAGGTTTAGGAGGGGGTCTATGGGAATGTTTGACCATTCTTCCAGAGGAGCATTTGTGAGGTCAGGCACTCGCAGTCTCCACTCTAATTCATCCCAAAGGTGTTCTATCGGGTTGAGGTCGGGACTCTGTGCAGGCCAGTCAAATTCCTCCACACCAAACTCGCTCACCCATGTCTTTATGGACCTTGCTTTGTGCACTGGTCCGAATCATTTGGTGGAGGGGGGGATTATGGTGTGGGGGTTGGCCCCTCAGGGGTTGGTCTTTGCCCCTCAGGGGTTGGGCTTGGCCCCTTAGTTCCAGTGAAGGGAACTCTTAAGGCGTCAGCATACCAAGACGTTTTGGACAATTTCATGTCCCCAACTTTGTGGGAACAGTTTGGGGACGGCCATTTCCTGTTCCAACATGACTGCCCACCAGTGCACAAAGCAAGGTCCATAAAGACATGGAGGAGCGAGTTTGGGGTGGAGGAACTTCACATTGCAATATCTTGGTATGCTGACGCCTTAAGAGTTCCCTTCACTGGAACTAAGGGGCCAAGCCCAACCCCTGAGGGGCCAACCCCACACCTCCACCAAATGGTTTGGACCAGTGCACAAAGCAAGGTCCATAAAGACATGGAGGAGCGAGTTTGGGGTGGTGGAAACTTGACTGGCCTGCACAGTTCCCACAAAGTTGGGAGCATGAAATTGTCCATAATATCTTGGTATGCTGACGCTTTAAGAGTTCTCTTCACTGTACAACCCAACCCCTGAAAAACAACCCCACACCCAGGGGGTGCAGGCCAGTCAAGTTTCTCCACCCCAAACTTGCTCATTCACACTATATTGACAGAAGTATTGGGCCACCCCTCCATATCATTTGGTGGAGGGGGGATTATGGTGGGGGGTGGTTTTTCAGGGGTTGGTCTTGGCCCCTCAGGGGTTGGGCTTGGCCCCTTAGTTCCAGTGAAGGGAACTCTTTAGGCGTCAACATACCAAGACATTTCAGACAATTTCATGCCCCCAACTTTGTGGGAACAGTTTGGGGAGGGCCCCTTCCTGTTCCAACATGACTGCCCACCAGTGCACAAAGCAAGGTCCATAAAGACATGGATGAGCGAGTTTGGGGTGGAGGAACTTGACTGGCCTGTACGAGAAGGTCCGGCTCGAAGGGTCCGCTCTAATTCATCCCAAAGGTGTTCTATCGGGTTGAGGTCAGGCCAGTCAAGTTCCTCCACCCCAAACTCGCTCATCCATGTCTTTATGGACCTTGCTTTGGGCACCGGTGGGCAGTCATGTTGGAACAGGAAGAGAGCTGGTGAGTGATTGGTTGAGTGTAAAGTATAAAAAGGAACCTTTCCATGCTGTCCTGCCTTGGAATATAAAGACTGAGTTACCACTAGAACCTTAAGCACCAAGAAGCCACCTCCTACCAGCGAGAAGGACTGGATGCATTCTAATGACATTGGCACACAGTAGAGACCCTCCTCAAGATATCGTGACTAAAGAGCTTCGTCATGGAGATGTGATTCAGTGGTAGAACGTTGACGAAGCCCATTCTGGGTTACCTGTGTTGGCATGAGGAGGGCCTTGGACATTCTATGTTTTTGTCTGGAATAATAAAGCTTTATTATATGCTCAGGTTATCAGACTGTGGCCAGTCCTTCCACTTGTTATGTGAGGGGAGCACCGACCAGCATCATTCACATCATATTTTTGTACTGTTACTATATAAAGTATATATATATATATATATATATATATATATATATATATAATGACCACTTACGTCTTTCACTGTCATTGGTTGTGAAGGAAGCAGTGGGCGCTGTCACTTGCTATGTCCTTAGCAACCAGCGACATCACCTGACCCCATTCCTTTGCCGGTTGGGAATTCCTGGCCATATAAGCAAAGGAGTAGGGTTAGTGGTTGACATCGATGATATTTACCTAATATGGCCATGGCAATATGTCCTCCATTACATGACTAGGTATGGATTTAGCGGTGGGAACTGGAGCTGCCATTCATGGCAATTGCAGCATCAGGATCAGACGCGTCGGTTGGTCGGCGGGTGTTTTCTGTCGGCATCTTTCTTCTAGACCAGCCATTCTCAAGAACCCTGGGGTTCCTCCAGAGGTTGCTAGGGGTTCCTTGAGCTGTGGCTGAAGAACCACCTTTCTGATGGTGCCTACAGAGTTCAAGGTTCAGCATCACTTAGCAAAGCCGGCAGCATGACACCAAATATATTTTTAAGGGTGGCATTCTGAGCTCCATTTTAAGGGGAACATTCTTTCTATTGACCACCAGTATAAGGGGCATTATTCTATTGACCCCTGATGAATTGGTTTAAGTAAGGGTTCCTCGAGACTTGAAAATGTATTTTTAGGGTTAAAAGGTTGAGAGAGCCTAGACTGACATGGCTCTCCATCACTGGACAACGTGATGGACCATGGGTTTACATATTCCATGCCTTTTTTTTTCAGAATCCCCCTTTAAAATTCATACCTGACTTGAAGCATCTGGTATAAAAATTAGGGGGAACCCCTAGAGTTTTTTTTTCTTTTTTTTTTGTGGAGGGTCCCCCATTAACATCCATACCAGACCCTCATCAAGGAAAAGGGTCTGGTATGTGTTTTTTTTAGGGCAAACTCCATGCTGTTTTTGTGCGAGTCCCCCATTAACATCCATACCCGACCCTCATCAAGGATAAGGGTCCGGTATGTGTTTTTTTAGGGAGAACTCCATGCTGTTTCTGTGGGAGTCCCCCATTAACATCCATACCAGACCCTCATCAAGGATAAGGGTCTGGTATGTGTTTTTTTTAGGGCAAACTCCATGCTGTTTTTGTGAAAGTTCCCCATTAACATCCATACCCGACCCTCATCAAGGATAAGGGTTTGGTATGTGTTTTTTTTTTTTTAGGGAGAACTCCATGCTGTTTTTGTGGGAGTCCCCCATTAACATCCATACCCGACCCTCATCAAGGATAAGGGTTTGGTATGTGTTTTTTTTAGGGAGAACTCCATGCTGTTTTTGTGGGAGTCCCCCATTAACATCTATACCCGACCCTCATCAAGGATAAGGGTCTTGTATGTGTTTTTTTTAGGGAGAACTCCATGCCGTTTTTTGTGGGAGTCCCCCATTAACATCCATACCCGACCCTCATCAAGGATAAGGGTTTGGTATGTGTTTTTTTTAGGGAGAACTCCATGCTGTTTTTGTGGGAGTCCCCCATTAACATCCATACCAGACCCTCATCAAGGATAAGGGTTTGGTATGTGTTTTTTTAGGGAGAACTCCGTGCTGTTTTTGTGGGAGTCCCCCATTAACATCCATACCCGACCCTCATCAAGGATAAGGGTCTGGTATGTGTTTTTTTTAGGGCGAACTCCATGCTGTTTTTGTGAAAGTTCCCCATTAACATCCATACCCGACCCTCATCAAGGATAAGGGTTTGGTATGTGTTTTTTTAGGGAGAACTCCATGCTGTTTATGTGGGAGTCCCCCATTAACATCCATACCAGACCCTCATCAAGGATAAGGGTCTGGTATGTGTTGTTTTTAGGGCGAACTCCATGCTGTTTTTGTGGGAGTCCCCCATTAACATCCATACCAGACCCTCATCAAGGATAAGGGTTTGGTTTGTGTTTTTTTTTTTAGGGAGAACTTCATGCTGTTTTTGTGGGAGTCCCCCATTAACATCCATACCCGACCCTCATCAAGGATAAGGGTTTGGTATGTGTTTTTTTTAGGGAGAACTCCATGCTGTTTTTGTGGGAGTCCCCCATTAACATCCATACCCGACCCTCATCAAGGATAAGGGTTTGGTATGTGTTTTTTTTTTAGGGAGAACTCCATGCCGTTTTTTGTGGGAGTCCCCCATTAACATCCATATCCGACCCTCATCAAGGATAAGGGTTTGGTATGTGTTTTTTTTAGGGAGAACTCCATGCTGTTTCTGTGGGAGTCCCCCATTAACATCCATACCAGACCCTCATCAAGGATAAGGGTTTGGTATGTGTTTTTTTTAGGGCAAACTCCATGCTGTTTTTGTGGGAGTCCCCCATTAACATCCATACCAGACCCTCATCAAGGATAAGGGTCTGGTATGTGTTTTTTTTAGGGAGAACTCCATGCTGTTTCTGTGGGAGTCCCCCATTAACATCCATACCCGACCCTCATCAAGAATAAGGGTCTGGTATGTGTTTTTTTAGGGAGAACTCCATGCTGTTTCTGTGGGAGTCCCCCATTAACATCCATACCCGACCCTCATCAAGGATAAGGGTCTGGTATGTTTATTTTTTAGGGAGAACTCAATGCTGTTTCTGTGGGAGTCCCCCATTAACATCCATACCAGACCCTCATCAAGGATAAGGGTCTGGTATTTGTTTTTTTTAGGGAGAACTCAATGCTGTTTCTGTGGGAGTCCCCATACCTGACCCTCATCTAGAATAAGGGTTTGGTATAGATCAGGGGGTCTTCAAACTACGGCCCGCCTGTTTTTCAGGAACTACAATTCCCATCATGCCAAGTCATGTCTGTGAATGTCATTACAATGCGTCAAGGGACGTGTAGTTTCCACGACAGCTGGAGGGCCGTAGTTTGAAGATCCCTGGTGTGAAGGGAATTCCAGGCTGCTTGTTTACTAACAGATCGAAGCAGCCGGGAACCGTCATTTACAGGCAATCGAAACGCGTTATTCTTTGTAAATGTCGGTGTGGCTGTAGTCGGTTGTCTCCATTGTACAGATGTCCCACTTCACAGGCAGGCAGGACACCCCCAGACATTTTAGATAAAGGAATTTTTTTTTTTTTTTCACTTTACGTCCAGTAATTTGAAGCCCCATATTTATACTTTTCTGTTTCAATCATTTTTATTCAGTTTTATTAAGTGGTTGATATGCAAAAAGTTCTGCCCACCCCATTGGAACGGGTATTAGCTCGAAAAAAGGGCAAAAATAAAGGGACACAAGTAGAAAAAAATGCAACAGTAGTAAATTCAAGTGTGAAGCATGCCGTCAGGATCCAGGGTTCCCAGAGAGACTCCCCACAACTACCGGGGCACCCCCTAGGCCTCCTCGAAACCCCAAAAGGTGGTGCAACGTACAGCCAAAACTGAATTAACAAGGCTAGAGGGGCAGAAAAGAGAAGAAAGTTAGGACAGACAGGAGAAGCTGAAGAGAGGGAGGTAGAGAAGAGATGGGGGGGGGGGGGTCTGGGAAAGAAAGGAAAGGCCCTTTCAAGGTCCCCCTTGCTAGTAGCGGGTTGGACCTCCTTTATTAGATCCACCTTGCTAGTAGTGGGTTGGACCTCCTTTATTAGATCCACCTTGCTAGTAGTGGGTTAGACCCCCTTTATTAGGTCCCCCTTGCTAGTAGCGGGTTGTACCCCCTTTATTAGGTCCCCCTTACTAGTAGGGACAGATGGCTTTTTTCCAGGCTTGGGCGATAGTTCTTTTGGCTGAATATTTATACTTTTCTATATTGGCTGACTTGGGGACCTTTCGGTTTCGAAGAGGATGAAGTTCCTCCCTAGAGTGTTGAAGAGTGTTCTTATACCGAGCAGAGAGCACAGACAGGAAGTGATGTCAATCACAGACAGGAAGTGATGTCAGCCACAGACAGGAAGTGATGTCAGTCACAGACAGGAAGTGATGTCAGCCACAGACAGGAAGTGATGTCAGCCACGGACAGGAAGTGATGTCAGTCACAGACAGGAAGTGATGTCAGTCACAGACAGGAAGTGATGTCAGTCACAGACAGGAAGTGATGTCAGGTATAAATAGGAATTTCCGGTCAGACACAAGTTGGGAGGAAGGACTGAGGAGACATTGCTGGGACTGGCAGCAGAGGAGGTAATAAGATATCATCTTGAATCCAGTTATGGAAACACGTAATATATTTCTTTATTATACTATCCTGATATATATATATATATATATTGATAATAATGGTGGGTCGGTTATGGTAAGAGACTGACTGAATTACCAGATTGTAACATCCCCCCCCCCCTAAGTAGTGGGTTGGACCCTTTATTAGGTGCACCTTGCTAGTAGTGTGTTGGACCCCCTTTTGCCTTCATTCTTGGTAGCATAGATACAACAAGGTGTTGGAAACGTTCCTCAGAGATTTTGGTCCATGATAGCATCACACAGTTGCTGCAGATTTTGTTGGCTGCACATCCATGATCCCGAATCTTCTGAAGGTGCTCTGTTGGATGAGATGTGGTGAGTGTGGAGGCCATTGGAGGACAGTGACCTCATTGTCCAGTGGTGAGATGATTGGAGCTTTGTGACATGGTGCATTATCCTGCTGGGAGGAGTCATCAGAAGATGGGGACACCCCATCCCCCACACCATTATACCCCCACCACCAGCCTGAACCGGTGATATCCCATCCCCCACACCATTACACCCCCACCACCTGCCTGAACCGGTGATACCCCATCCCCCCCACCATTACACCCCCACCACCAGCCTGAACCGGTGATACCCCATCCCCCCCACCATTACACCCCCACCACCAGCCTGAACCGGTGATACCCCATCCCCCCCACCATTACACCCCCACCACCAGCCTGAACTGGTGATACCCCATCCCCCACACCATTACACCCCCACCACCAGCCTGAACCGGTGATATCCCATCCCCCACACCATTACACCCCCCACCACCAGCCTGAACCGGTGATATCCCATCCCCCACACCATTACACCCCCCACCACCAGCCTGAACCGGTGATATCCCATCCCCCACACCATTACACCCCCCACCACCAGCCTGAACCGGTGATACCCCATCCCCCACCCCATTACACCCCTACCACCAGCCTGAACCGGTGATACACCATTACACCCCCACCACGAGCCTGAACCAGTGATACCCCATCCCCCACACCATTACACCCCCACCACCAGCCTGAACCGGTGATGCAAGGCAGGATGGACCCATGCGCCAAATTCTGACCCCACCATCTGAATATCGGAGCTGAAATCCAGACTCATCAGACCAGGCAATGTTTTTCCAATCTTCTATTGTCCAATGTTGGTGATTCTGTGCCAATTGTAGCCTCAGTTTCCTGTTCTTAGCTGACAGGAGTGGCACCCGGTGTGGTCTTCTGCTGCTGTAGCCCATCTGCTTCAAGGTTGGATGTATTTTGCGTTCAGAGATGGTATTCTGCATACCTTGGATGTAACGAGTGGTTATTTGAGTTACTCTTGTCATCTTGTCAATCATCTGGAACCAGTCTGCCCATTCTCCTCTGACCTCAACAAGGCATTTTCCTCCACACAACTGCCGCTCACTGGATATTTTTCTCTTCCCACCTTTCTCTGTAAACCCCGAGAGATGGTTGTGTGTGAAAATCCCAGAAATACTCAGACCAGCCCGTCTGCCACGTTCAAAGTCACCCAGATCCCCTTTCTTCCCCCATTCTGATGCTCGGTTGGAACTTCAGCAAGTCATCTTCATTACGCCCAGATGCCTAAATGCATTGAGTTGCTGCCATGTGATTGGCTGATTAGCAATTTGTGTTACCGAGCGACTGAACAGGTGGACCTAATAAAGTGTTCGGTGAGTGGATAGATGTCAGAAACCACGAACCAGACTGAGACAGAAGTACAGTTAAATCTCACTCGTTTAATAATAATAATAAAAAAAGGTAAACATAGTAAACGTAGTCAAAACATAACCAGAGTTCCGGAACCGGAATGGATAGTCAGACAAGCCAAAACGTCAGGGAGCCAGAGAACAGCGTAGTAGAACAGCAAGCAGGATCTGGAGCCAGAAGGAACATCAGCAAGGCAAGTCTTTAAGAGGAACACAGGAGAGCGTCTCTAAAGATGTTGACCAAGGCGAAGGCAGAGCTCTTCTGGGCTGGAGGGCTTAAGTAGGCAGGACTGACGAGCATGATATTATCAACAGGAGAGCCACTGGGGAGAGAGATAGGAGCTGGAAATTAGCCAACAGCTCAGAGAAGGAAGGGCCCAACCCTAACAATAGAGAGGCCTAAAGCAAAAAAATAAATAAAAATAAGCGAAGGGCTGGCATGACTAGGGTAGCAGCAGTTAAAGGGTTAAAACACAACAAGGTCAGCAAGGCTAAAACGCGTAGAGATAGTGATTGGGTGGAAAAAAGTAAGGTGTGGGTGGGGGCAACGTACGTGGGGAATGGGAACGTGAAGTCCGAAGGGGGCACTCGCGGATCGGATCAAGAAGTTCTCCACCCTCCCGTTCTGTTGATGGAGATCTTATTGGAAGGACATAGTGGTGGTCTGGTCGGTTGGGGTCCTTGGAGGCATCCCGATTTTTTTCTGGGTAATATCAGAGTAAGGACCCGTCCATGGTATGGTATCCTATGGTTAATCCCAGTTAACGTGGTTTAAGGGGAATTTTTAGTATTGTCCTCGAGCCGGTGTTCTGCCGGCTGAGGGCCCTCAAGTGGTCCCGCAGATACAATTTTCGTGTTGGTTGGGTAGAGCCTCCACGGATCGGCAACCTAGGGGGTCACTACTGTTAGCCTATGTACACACGATTGGAATTTCCGACAAAAACTGATTTTGTTGTCGGAAAATTTGAGATCCAGCTCTTAAAATTTTTGTTGTCGGAAATTTCGACAACAAATGTCCGAAGAAGCCTACACACGGTCGGAAATTCCGACAAACAATATCCTAAGAAGCCTACACACGGTCGGAAATTCCGACAACAAATGTCCGAAGAAGCCTACACACGGTCGTAATTTCCGACAACAAATGTCCGAAGAAGCCTACACGTGGTCAGAAATTCCGACAACAAATGTCCGAAGAAGCCTACACACGGTCAGAATTTCCAACAACAAATGTCCGAAGAAGCCTACATGCGGTCGTAATTTCCGACAACAAATGTCCGAAGAAGCCTACACACGGTCGTAATTTCCGACAACAAATGTCCGAAGAAGCCTACACGCGGTCGGAATTTCCGACAACAAATGTCCGAAGAAGCCTACACGCGGTCGGAATTTCCGACAACAAATGTCTGAAGAAGCCTACACACGGTCGTAATTTCCGACAACAAATGTCCGAAGAAGCCTACACGCGGTCGGAATTTCCGACAACAAATGTCTGAAGAAGCCTACACACGGTCAGAATTTCCGACAACAAATGTCCTAAGAAGCCTACACACGGTCGGAAATTCCGACAAACAATATCCTAAGAAGCCTACACACGGTCGGAAATTCCGACAACAAATGTCCGAAGAAGCCTACACACGGTCGTAATTTCCGACAACAAATGTCCGAAGAAGCCTACACGTGGTCAGAAATTCCGACAACAAATGTCCGAAGAAGCCTACACACGGTCAGAATTTCCAACAACAAATGTCCGAAGAAGCCTACATGCGGTCGGAAATTCCGACAACAAACGTCTGAAGAAGCCTACACACGGTCGTAATTTCCGACAACAAATGTCCGAAGAAGCCTACACGCGGTCGGAATTTCCGACAACAAATGTCTGAAGAAGCCTACACACGGTCGTAATTTCCGACAACAAATGTCCGAAGAAGCCTACACACGGTCGGAAATTCCGACAACAAATGTCCGATGAAGCCTACACACGGTCGGAATTTCCAACAACAAATGTCTGAAGAAGCCTACACACGGTCGGAATTTCCAACAACAAATGTCCGAAGAAGCCAACACGCGGTCAGAAATTCCGTCAACAAATGTCCGAAGAAGCCTACACGCGGTCGGAAATTCCGACAACAAATGTCCGAAGAAGCCTACACGCGGTCGGAAATTCCGACAACAAATGTCCAAAGAAGCCTACACACGGTCGGAAATTCCGACAACAAATGTCCGAAGAAGCCTACACACGGTCGTAATTTCCGACAACAAATGTCCGAAGAAGCCTACAGGCGGTCGTAATTTACGACAACAAACGTTCTAAGAAGCCTACACACGGTCTGAAATTCCGACAACAAATGTCCGAAGAAGCCTACACACGGTCGGAATTTCCAACAACAAGCTCCCATCCAACATTTGTTGTTCGAAATTCCAACCGTGTGTACGCAGCATAATTGTTCTATATTTCTGTTCTAAGGAATGTTGTTTTGTTTATGGTAAATAAATGGCCGAAACGGCCAATTCAACCAATCAGAAATATAACGGAAAAAACCCAACAAATAAATTTGTACTCGTTCGGAGGAAGGATGAGTTAGTTTGGGCCTTTCATTAATGTTTGAAGCATCTGAAATAACGCAACGACGCAACAAACTGATTGGGATCCTTTGATTCAATTCGGATGAGAACAATGCCCTACGTGCCCTAAAGTGAAATAAGATGACCCCTACTTTTTTGTGTTTTGGTTGGATGGAGGTGGATCCATCGGAACCTCCAAAACCTAGCGAATGAATCCGAAATTTAGTTTTGCTCCTTTCGTTGATATCGTCCAACCAGCTCTTCTTTTTTTATTTTTATGGGTTGGACCAGCAGAGATGACTCCGGCTTCTTCAGGCAGAAGATTAAACCTCAACGACATAAGGAATTTTAGAACTTGTACGTAAATTCCTAGCACCCAACGCCTACTGCAGACCGGGAGGCCTGGGCAGCTACCCAATTTCCTCTCCCTGCCAGGTCGGTCCACGTCACATGAGCAGATAACTGGATACCATCGCAAATTACAGGTCACGTGACCTTCTGGTGCCACCTTAAGTGTCCACATGTGGGATGGAGACATCTGTTATTTCTCCAAACAAGGAGGGGGGGGATGAAAAATTGTCATTAACCAAAATTTTAAATGCTGTGCAGACCTTATTTACCAGATTACAATCCAGATAATCCATTTCTAATATGCATTCAGAGAGGAGCGCCCAACATAGATCACGTGACCTCATCAAGGAGGATGGAAGAGGACCAGAGACGCATGGCCGCAAGGAAATTCGACCTCAGCCTGGAGATCATCTCCCTGCTGACCGGAGAGGTGAGGAGGATTCTGGGAGGTCACATGACATCACTCTTGTCTAGTCTGGTCAGTAGTCCATGTTCTTATTGGAGACATTTAGATGATGTCAGATGATTGATGTCGGTTTATCTTTCTCCTGATCTGTAGGATTATGTTGTAGTGAAGAAGTCTAGTGGGGAGCCAATCTCAGGAGGATGGAGCAGGACCCAGAGCCCCACTATGGTGCCTCCCCCTCCTTCTCCCACACCTGAGAGGAACAAAGAGCAGAAGATCCTGGAACTGACCACCATGATGGTCCATCTGCTGACAGGAGAGGTGAGGAGGATTCTGGGAATTCTGGGACATTATCCAGTAACAGACAAGGGATGTGTCTGGATGGTGACTGTATCATTGTGTGTGTCAGGTTCCTATAAGGTGTCAGGATGTCACTGTCTATTTCTCCATGGAGGAGTGGGAGTATTTAGAAGGACACAAAGATCTCTACAAGGACGTCATGATGGAGGATCAGCAGACTTTGAGTTTTGTGACTGAGAAGAAGGAATTTCCCCGGAATGAGACAATATTGAACCTCACTCTGGAGATCCTCAGCCTGCTGACTGGAGAGGTGAGTGGAATGAAGGGGTTGATATATGACTTTGCTCGTTCACTCGTTACACATAACTCTGCAGTACTGTATCCACCAACATGAGGTCTCTACCACCTTCATCTGCAATAATTCCCACCCCACCTCTACTCCCATTACCCCAACCCTCCACCCCCAGCATCCTCCTCCATGACTACTCCGTGTATTATAGAAGTCATCACAGATCTTCTCCCGATGCCGCTGGTCAGTAGTAGACAGATGTCCTTATGGAGCCAGTAATCAATAGTAAGGACAATGCTCACCGTTTAGAATTTGAAAAGCTGTCTCAGGCCTGACCACCTAAATTTGCTGCCAATAAGTTTCTGACAGGTGAGCAGAAGGAACAGCTTTAGAATTTTCGGCTGAAGAATTAGCAGAGGGCCGAGGATGTCCCGTATGGACAGCTGTCCAAGAAAAACATATTTCTCCTTTCTTAGATTGGAGGTTTTATGATTCATCTGTAATGAAGTCCAAATTATTAGTGACATGGAGATGGAACTAATCCCGTCTGATAGTACGCATATTGAGCTACATGCAAATATAAAATGGTATGTCCGGGTTGTATTGAGTCACCTAAGGCCCGTGTGGCAGTCATGTGGTGAGGGGACCCATTGTGAGCTGAGGTGGGTCCACTGAGGTGCTGATATTGGATCCCCAACCCAGCCATCAGAACCGGCTGGTCCATATATTCTATGGCCACTTCAGAAGAGAGAACTTCTTCCATAAGCTGAGGTGACAACCCCCAGACGTGATTGGCCAAGGGCTACTAGTCCATGGTAAATATCGTAGACCTGACCATAGAGGTGAGGGATGATGAGACTGTTATATTTATCCTTGTATAACACAGGACTGTGAAGTAGTGATGAAAAGTTCTACTGAACATGACACACCGCGAAGACATTACCAAATCTCTACAAGAAGGAGGAGAGGCCAGAACCCCATTACCATCCCCCCAACTCCATCCTTCATACCCGAGAGACACAACCTGCAAAAGGTTCTAGAAGTCACCAAGAAGATGATGGAGCTGCTGACAGGAGAGGTGAGGAGGATTCTGGGAATTCTGGGACATTATCCAGTAACAGACAAGGGATGTGTCTGGATGGTGACTGTATCATTGTGTGTGTCAGGTTCCTATAAGGTGTCAGGATGTCACTGTCTATTTCTCCATGGAGGAGTGGGAGTATTTAGAAGGACACAAGGATCTCTACAAGGACGTCATGATGGACAATCAGCCGCCCCTCACATCACCGGGTAAGAGGAGACTTTATTGTAAAGGAGAGAGCAGTACGGAGGCTCCACCTAGATCCCCCATCCAACAAATGAGGAGGAGACACTGTTTTTTTTTTTAAATTATATAATCTTTATTTATTTTCTTCATTATTATACAAAATACATTCTTTACTTACATAGTACATACATTTAAAAAGAAAAAAAAGATAAAAATTCCACTTCTCACACTTTGCAAGGAGTACCCTTCAACCTTTAGTCCCCTTTATCCTTCCCAACCCTCCCTCTTGACACCCGACTTATTCCCTCTCCCCCTCTCTCCCCCCACCCCATAGTGGATTTTCCAATTTATCCAACCATGGTCTCCACATAGCTTCAAACTCTCTCAGATTTCCTCTCCTTATATACACTGTTCTTTCTTTCCATACTGTTTCTGTTGTTAACCTTTTCCATTCTCCTACCGTTGGGGGTTTCTCAGCCTGCCACCTCTGCGCTATTAATTTTCTCGCCTGGAACAAACCTCTCATCACAGCGTTGATTACAGAGGGACCACCATTTATCCCCTCATCCAATCCCATTATACACAGTCTGGGGTTCATTTCCAGTCTAACTTTTAATACGGTGTCCAGGATGTTAAGGATTTCAGTCCAGTAACGGTGCAGTTTTGGGCACTTCCATACCATATGTGCTAAATCCCCAGTATCCTGGCACCTAGGGCACCTGGCATCTGTTCTCAATCCGAACTCATATAGTCTCTTAGGTGTATAATATGTCCTATGTAGCAGCATCAAATATGAGACCTTCTGAGCAGGCGAGACCGATACCACGTGTCCTTTCTCCAATATCCTCAACCACTGTTCATCTGAGAACGTTCCAAATTCTTTCTCCCATTTCCCCCTACACTTAAGCTGTTCTGGATTTTCTAGGCTACCTTCGCATATGTGTGAATAAGTTTCTGCTATAAATCCTCTACTCTTGTTTTGGGAGCCTATTCTTTGATACACTGGAGAGTTGTTCCAAATTGGATCTTGATTCTTAAATTGACTATTTAAAGCGTGTCTAATTTGTAGATATTTATAGAAGGAATGTTTGGGTATATCATATTCCGCTCGCAGTGCTGTAAATGTCTTCAATACCTTGCCCTCGTACATCTGTGCCAACTTATCTATCCCTTTTATTTCCCACTCTCTAATTTTCCCTATCTTTTCTACTTCCTGTAAGTTTTTATTATTCCAGAGGGGGGTGTATTTTGTCATACCCTCTAACCCTTTTACTACTTTTACTGCCTTCCACACTTTTAAGGCCAGTCTCACCGTGGGGATTCTGTAAAGAAAGGAATTTGCCTCAAGGGCTTCTACTATTGATTTGTGCGGGGTTCCTGCAATCATTAATTCCTTGTTGCTTCCTCCTGTCATGGTTCCTAGATGTTGCAGTTGGGCTGCTAGGAAGTAGCTCCGTGGATGCGGTACTGCCATTCCTCCCTTTCTTGTTGCTAGTTGTAGTGTTTGTAACCCAATCCTAGGCTGACCTCCCTTCCATATAAGTTCCCTAAACAACGTGTCTATCTTTCTGAACCATTTTTTATCTATCCATATTGGACAGTTATGCAGCAGGTACAGAAGCTGTGGCTGCCATACCATTTTAATTAGGTTACACCTCCCTGCGATCG
This sequence comes from Lithobates sylvaticus, assembly GCA_028564925.1. Classification (NCBI taxonomy): domain Eukaryota; kingdom Metazoa; phylum Chordata; class Amphibia; order Anura; family Ranidae; genus Lithobates; species Lithobates sylvaticus. Next base: position 595,588,712 of record CM053028.1, on the reverse strand, counting down.
ACAATGGGAGACGTCTCCAGATTGCAATTTTACTTTTAAATCTAGCTAAAAGCGGTACTATATTATCATTTATGTAATTGTTAGGGTTCCTTGTTATATATATGCCTAAGTATTTCATTTGTTCAACTACCTCTAGCTGTGAAATATCCTGTACGTTCTGGTTCCCTAGAGGATCTATAGGCAATAATGCAGATTTTTCCCAGTTTATGGTGAGTCCTGAGATTTTACCAAAGTCCGTGAGGGTGTTCATCACCTGCCTGAGGGATTGCCCCGTATCCCCCAGGAAGAGAAGGACATCGTCCGCATACAGTGCGATTCTCTCTTCACCCCCTGCTCTTCGGAACCCCTGCATATTTGTGTTTGATCTAATTACACTTGCTAAGGGTTCCATTGCAAGCGCGAAGAGCAGGGGGGACAATGGGCAGCCCTGCCTTGTCCCTCTCTCCAATTGAATCCCCTCGGAGTACTCGCCATTAACCCTAATTTTAGCACTGGGACCTTTATACAGGGTTTTAATCCATTTAATAAACGAGGGGCCAAATCCAAATTCCTTTAAGACTCGCCATAAATATCCCCACTCTAAGCTATCGAAAGCTTTAACCACATCCAACGCCATGACTGCCCTTGTACCCCTGTTCTCTATTGGTATCTGTAAATTAAGGTATAGTCTCCTAATGTTCATACTAGTAGACCTACAGGGTATAAACCCTGTTTGATCAGGATGTATTAATCTAGAGATAATTTTGTTTAATCTAATTGCCATTGCTTTAGCTAATATTTTAGCATCCGAGCAGAGTAGGGAAATCGGTCTATAAGACTTGGTCTCTAATGGGTCCTTCCCCTCTTTATGCAGAACTATTATCGTTGCCTCTGTCATAGACGTTGGCAACTTCCCCTCCTCCTTTGCCCAATTTAATACCTTAAGAAGTTCTGGCAGTAGAATTTTCCCATATTGCTTATAGGTTTCCGCGGGGAGGCCATCTGGTCCTGGTGATTTCTGATTGGCCATTTCTTTTACCGCCAGCTGGATTTCCTCCAGCGTTAACGGTGCCTCCATTGCCTCCCTTTCTTCTTCAGTGAGAGCCGTAATTTCAGCGTTACTAAAAAATGTGTCCGCTTCCCCTTCCTCCATCGTCCCCCGCGATTTATATAATTTGTCATAGTATATTCTAAAAGTCTCTGTAATTACTGACGTCTTTAATGAGATTTCTCCTTTCTCCGTCCTGATCGCTGGGACGGTGGAGGGAGGGGAGTTAGCTCTCACTAACTGTGCCAACATCTTTCCGACCTTTTCCCCCTCCCCATAAGCCACCTGTTTCTGAAACAGTCTTTTATTCTCTGATTTCCTAATAATTACTTCTTTATATTCCTGTTGTTTAGTTAGCCATCTACTTTGTCTTTCTGGGGTGGGTCTTCAACGTATTCTCTTTCTGCTTTCATCAACTCCATCTTACTATTTTTTTCCCATTCTCTTGAGGATTTTTTGATTTTTGAGACTAGTTGAATAAGGATACCTCGCAGAAAGGCCTTCAGTGCATCCCACATTACTCCTCTTGTCACTGTCTCTTTGTTAAACTCTATAAATTCTTCCAGTTTTAACAGCACCTCATTTGGATCCCCTATTATTTCGAACCAGACTGGATTCATTTTCCATGTTCTGGGAGGTCTTTTCCCTTCTAAATTTATTGAGACAATCAACAAGGCATGGTCCGATACCCCCCTAGGCTGGTATTCAATATCCCTTACTGTTTGGCATGCTTCTCCGTTTCCCAAGGCTAAATCGATCCGTGAAAGAGTAGAATAGGAACTTGAGAAACACGAGAATTGCAGCACCCCCGGGTTTCTCACTCTCCACATGTCAAACAGCCCCACTTCTTGTAAGAACTGGTGTAATCGGCTCTCATCTACCTTCTGCCTCTGTGTACCTAAAGGAAACCTGTCTAATTTTTTATTAATAACCTCATTAAAGTCCCCTACTGCTATGACTGGTATCCCAGCTTTGTCTGATAAAAATTCCATTAGGCTATACATCACATCAAGCTTAAACGGAGGGGGGATGTAAATATTGGCGAGAACATATTCTCGATTTTCTATTACACAATGCAGGAAAATATACCGTCCTTCCCTATCTATACTGGTCTGCCGACAGGTGAAGCCCACCTCTTTTCTTACCATCACCGCCACTCCCCTTGAGTAGGAGGTATGTACCGAGTGGTATTGATGTTGATATTTTTTACTCTGATTTAGTAATTTAGTATCTTGGGTTAAGTGTGTCTCCTGTAGGCAGATCAATCCTACATCACTCCTTTCCAGGGTCTCTACCACAGCTGCTCTCTTAGCCGGTGTACCCAACCCCCGTACATTCCAGGAACCGATATTAATTACCCTAGTCTGCATAGGCTATCAAGAAAAGAAAGCAATAGAAAATGGAATCCCTATTGATGCCTAGAACATAACACCAAGGAGAGAGGGGGAAAAGGGAGAGAAGGGGAAAGGGAAAAAAAAAAAAAAAAAAAAAAAAAAAAAAAAAAAAAAAAAAAGAAAAAAAAAGAAATAGAGAGGAAAAAAAAAAAAAAAAAGAAAAAAAAAACGAGAAAGGGAAGAGAAACTTTTAACAAGAGGGAAAAAACCCTTGTGAAAAAAATAGGTAAATAAAAAATCCTTTGCCTATCTCTTAATATTTCCCACTATATGATAAAATGTGAATCTTTCTTCTATATTTTTGTTTATCAGTGTTTTTTTTTTTCCCAAATTTTGCATCGTATCTTAATATGTCTATCTAAGTGAGAGAATGTGAAACTTTCTTCTAAATATTTATCTATAAGTGTTTTTTGCTTACCGCTTACTTTCATATGTGTTACATGTTTATTCCAATTTTTACATCGATGACCCCACCTCCCCCCTCCCCCCATGTACCATTCTAGGTTAGCCCCAGAGGCTTTTTTTGTGACCCTTACCAAACATCCCATACCTTTCCCCCTCCCCCCCACCCTCCGCCCTCCTCCCGTACCTACTACCCTCCCCTCTCCCCCCTCCCCCTCTCTTGTATACAAACCCACTCCCACCCTCCGCCCTCCTCCCTCCCCTACCCTACACACATCAAAAACTATATTTTTATCCTTACCCCAATCAGACATATCCTCCCTTTCGTGCTATGTGGCTCTCACCACCCTCCACTCCATATATATATATACACATTAAGTTTCTCTGAAACACACATCTCTAAGAACACATCCCTTCCCATCCCTCTATGTTTATTCCCTTTCCCTTAACCTTGTTATCCCCTCGTTTTGATTATTAGTTGGTCTTTTCTATCCTCCAGCCATGTTGTCACACTTGCAGGGGAGTCAAAAAAAAGGTCTCTCCCAGAGCTACCACACGTAGCCGGGCTGGGTACAATAATGCATAAATGACATCAAATTTCTGGAGTCTACGTTTAACATCTATAAAACCTGCTCTACGCCTCTGCAAATCGGGTGAAAAATCAGGGTATAGTGAAACTTTAACTCCATTAAAAAAAATGTTCCCCATCTCTCTAGCCCTGCGGAGAAGCGTCACTTTATCTTTGAAATTCAAAAATTTCATTAACATAGATCTAGGGTGCCCTCCTTGGGGTGGAGGTCTGGACGGGACTCTATGCGCCCTTTCAACCGAAAATTGTTGTGAGAATGTCTCTCTTCCAAATACTTCAATGAGCCATTTTTCCATAAATACGATCGGATCAGATCCTTCGCTCTTTTCTGGTAAGCCTACCAGCCTCACATTATCCCTTCGGAGTCTGTTTTCTAATTCATCCAGTTTTCCTGCAAATTTATCCGACTGCTCTTTTAAACTTTTAACCTCTTGATTTAATGGATACATGTCATCCTCGATTTGGCTAATTCTCCCTTCAGTTGCTGTTATTCTGTCAGCCGTCTTTTCAAGCTCCTGGCGCATCAGGGACAATTCATCTTTAATATCTTTCATTTGGCTACATAATTCCCCTAGGGACTGTTTGCATATATTAACTGCCACCAATACATCCTTTAATGTCGGCCCCCCTTCTTCTGTTGATACTTGAACCGACGCCAGTTCTAATTTTCCAGGGGCTCCCAGATTTTTGTTGGTTGAGTTCTTTACCCCACTTGGGGCTGCTACTAGGTTACTTGATTGTCCTTGGCTCTTTCTATCGGTTGGCATTTTAACTTGGGCTTGCTGTCCTCCTTTAGTGGGGGTGTGATCTGTATTGTGAGCGTATTTTTCCAGCTTTGCTGCAGCTGATGCCCCATTTGCTATTGTAGATTGGACCCCTTTTTCCTTGTCCTTATCTTTAGCTGATCTTAGTGATTGTGTCCCAACGTTTTCCTGGTTGGTCTGCTCATCTATTCTTCTCCTGGCTGACATATTGTCACCTTACACTTGTATTTTGCAGAGTAGTTGAAATAAGGGCCCGCCCAGCTGTTTAGCAAAGATTTAGCAAAGATTTGCACCGTCTGTGATTTTGCAGGTAGGTATTTTTTCAAATTGCATTTATATATAAAAGCCGTCCTGAGCTTGCCTTTAAAAAAAGCTAATAGCTAATGCTAATAGCATATACTTATCACACACAGCCCGTGTTTTTGGCGGTAAGATGGTCCTCAGATTGTCATTTAGGAAAAAAGAGCACAGCACATGTATATCGCACAGCACGGTTTGTATTCTGGGCAAAACAACAGTCTTCAATTTTGCAGTTTTAGGAGATGAGCTCAGCATATATGCACCCCCCTGTAGTGCTTAAAAAAAAAAAAAAAAAAAAAGGGGGGGGGGGGGGGAAACAGTCCTTATCCACTAACGGTGTTGCCCGGCAGAGCTGCACAGCATAACATATATATTTTTTTTTTTTTAGAACTGTCCCCCTGTAATTTTTTTAAGTTTTTACTTGATAGTTCAAAATAACAGTGGGGGAATCCGATACATATGGACTCAAAGGGATATTGTATAAATATAGCCAATATATAGAACGGAGGAAGGAAAAGGGAAAAAAAAATAAAAAATTTATGCACTGGCGTATTCTGGTATCCGCTGGTGTCAGCTCGGATGAAGCATATACTTGCGGGCTCTCCCCCCTATTTCAGTTTACACTTTTTCCAAAGTGAAGGTATCCAGCAGAAATGTGGTCCTCAAGGGTGTCAGTTCTGGAGTCGGGCGGGGGGGTACGGGGGGGGAGGGAGGTTGGGTAGTTCAAATGGTTTGTATGCAGGGTCTCACCACTGCGCTTCACCATCAGTGTCAAACCCTCAACTAGCGCACCCCGTATCTCACATTCACCGCACACCTCCCGGTCGTCCCCGCAACTTCTCTCCACTGGTCGTATAAATATATAAGGGACTATGCAAAAGTCTAGAGTTGAAAAAAATGTATATATTCTTTCAGAAAGACAGAATGAGCAGTCCTCCAGTTGCAGTTATAATTTAAACAGGGAACAGGTGCAGATGCATAACGGGCAGCTTGTACTGTTTACACAGGGCAGTCCTCTGTTTTGCAGTGGGTGAGAAAGGAGAGGAAAAAAAGGGGCACACATGTACAACACGACTTGTGTTTTAACAAGGAGACAGTCCTTTAAATGTAATAGACAAGGAGCTGAATAAGCTGAACAGGCGCATATACTTCAGCAAACATTACACTGTCTGCTCACCTTCTCCTTGCATTCTCCAGAAGATCTTCCACTGCAGCTCGGAAGTCCCTTCGTTTTTCCTCTCCCCTTGTCTCTATCCTTTCCTTCTCCCTTCGTCTCCCCCTCCGTTCGCCACACGGGCTGTGCAAGACGCCGGCGAGTTGATTCAAATCTCCCGCCTCTCCCCCTGTCAGCGCGAGCAGCCGGAGATAGCGTATGACGTCACCCTCGGCTTGGTTTCAGTTTCGGCTGTCCCCGCTTAGCAACGGTGCTGGACGGCTCCGGCTTTTCGGAGGGTTCAGAAGTTCTCACTGTTTTCTTAGCCTGTACTGCTGACCATCGCAGGGGGGAGATTGCATAGGTTTTTAGAAAGGCTCTACATCTCAGGTATCGAAGGCATATCAAAACATATCAAGAGAGAGGAGGGTGGGGGAGAGCTCGCAATCACTCTCACACTCCTCACTCACCGCACCTCATGTCCGGCCACGCCCCCACCTCCGGCCACGCCCCCACCGTAGGAGTAATCTCTAGATAAGGATGATACATTCCGTACACCGTAGGAGTAATCTCTAGATAAGGATGATACATTCCGTAAGCCGTAGGAGTAATCTCTAGATAAGGATGATACATTCCGTACACCGTAGAAGTAATCTCTAGATAAGGATGATACATTCCGTACACCGTAGAAGTAATCTCTAGATAAGGATGATACATTCCGTACACCGTAGGAGTAATCTCTAGATAAGGATGATAATTCCGTACACCGTAGGAGTAATCTCTAGATAAGGATTATACATTCCGTACACCGTAGGAGTAATCTCTAGATAAGGATGATACATTCCGTACACCGTAGGAGTAATCTCTAGATAAGGATGATACATTCCGTAAGCCGTAGGAGTAATCTCTAGATAAGGATGATACATTCCGTACACCGTAGAAGTAATCTGTAGATAAGGATGATACATTTCGTACACCGTAGGAGTAATCTCTAGATAAGGATGATACATTCCGTACACCGTAGGAGTAATCTCTAAATAAGGATGATATGTCCCATACACCATAGCAGCCATCTCTAGATAAGGATGATACCTTCCGTACACCGTAGAAGTAATCTCTAGATAAGGATGATACATTCCGTACACCGTAGAAGTAATCTCTAGATAAGAATGATACATTCTGTACACCGTAGGAGTAATCTCTAGATAAGGATGATAATTCCGTACACCGTAGGAGTAATCTGTAGATAAGGATGATAATTCCGTACACCGTAGGAGTAATCTCTAGATAAGGATGATACATTCCGTACACCGTAGAAGTAATCTCTAGATAAGGATGATACATTCCGTACACCGTAGAAGTAATCTCTAGATAAGGATGATACATTCCGTACACCGTAGAAGTATTCTCTAGATAAGGATGATACATTCCGTACACTGTAGAAGTAATCTCTAGATAAAGATTATACATTTGGTACACCGTAGGAGTAATCTCTAGATAAGGATGATACATTTCATACACCGTAGGAGTAATCTCTAGATAAGGATGATACATTCCGTACACCGTAGGAGTAATCTCTAGATAAGGATGATACATTCCGTACACCGTAGGAGTAATCTCTAGATAAGGATGATACATTCCGTACACCGTTTCAGTGGTTGACTTACATTGCAGTCCAGTTCTGGTGTGAAGGGGCTTATGGGAAATAATGAATACATTTTAACAGAATATAATTCTCCAATGTTTCTTGGCTTATCTCCATCTGGCTGGTTTTAGGTGTGCTGTGTCCCCTCAGTGGTGGTCTATTGAATTTTTAAGATCATAAAATGTTCTTAGACATTTCCAAAGTGCCTTCACTGGCCTGTACATTGTTCATGAGTTCTGGCATTTGGGTAATGAGGAGGGTCTGCAGTCCACCAGGAATCCATAAATTAGCAATGTACGAAGAACTCTACACGTCAGAACTATGATAAAGAAATAGACATATTTTCATACATTTCAGATGGAGATGTCAGGATAAAATAGGCCTCGAAAAACAAGGTCAGCCTTAGGTCAGACATATGAGAATTTTTCAAACAGAACATCCTGCATTTTTTATCACCTTGTTGGAGATCTACAAACAAGCTTTCTTCCAGAACTGGAGATGGAAACAATGGTTTACGATCTACTCTCAAACCTGGGCTAATAAACCAACTGGCCTGATGTTTACACAACGGTGGAGTGTGAAGGCCCCAGGTGGATTCAGATAAGCCGATGGTTCCGAATGTCTGCAAAGATAGGAAGGTCAATTATTATCTACCTCAACCAATGGAAAGAAGTTCCACCTTCTGGGCGAGGCTTATTATAATCTTTATGAGCCTGTTGTCCCGAACGGTATATATAGGATCAAGATGGAAAGCCATTAGAACACACACTACCCATTTTGTTTTCAGACACCTCTTCACTCTCCAGACTTTCACCCACACACTTCATCCATCTTACTACATCACGCCTCAAACTATAAAGACGCAAGATCCTCCTTAACCAGCCACTGTTTTGGGGAAGGCAGCCATCTTGGGGGACTCTGGTAACAGCCATTGTGAACCGTTTTATAAGGGTAATTTATGTTTTATTGATTTTTCATTGATTATTTGAATACTGATTATTGTGGGCTCCTGGTGTTTAGATTCTGATTCTCCAGTTGTAACAACCATCCTAGATTTTTCTTTAACTTCATTTTTGTTTTTCTAAATTTTATCATCTTTGGTTAGGTGCTATATTAGCGTCTTAGGTTTTAGGTAGTTGAATCTTTATTGTCTCCATGGGTCTTCATGGTCTCCACAGGTCTTCAGTGTGTCTATGGATCTTCATAGTGTCCACGGGTCCTCATTGTGTCCACGGGTCCTCATAGTGTCCACGGGTCTTCATAGTGTCCACGGGTCTTCATAGTGTCCACGGGTCTTCATAGTGTCCACGGGTCTTCATTGTGTCCATGGGTCTTTATAGTGTCCACGGGTCTTCATAGTGTCCATTGGTCTTTATAGTGTCCACAGGTCTTCATAGTGTCCACGGGTCTTCATTGTGTCCATGGGTCTTTATAGTGTCCACGGGTCTTCATAGTGTCCACGGGTCTTCATTGTGTCCATGGGTCCTCATTGTGTCCACGGGTCCTCATTGTGTCCACGGGTCCTCATAGTGTCCACGGGTCCTCATAGTGTCCACGGGTCTTCATAGTGTCCACGGGTCTTCATAGTGTCCACGGGTCTTCATAGTGTCCACGGGTCTTCATAGTGTCCACGGGTCTTCATTGTGTCCATGGGTCTTTATAGTGTCCACGGGTCTTCATAGTGTCCACGGGTCTTCATTGTGTCCACGGGTCTTTATAGTGTCCACGGGTCTTCATTGTGTCCATGGGTCTTTATAGTGTCCACGGGTCTTCATAGTGTCCATTGGTCTTTATAGTGTCCACAGGTCTTCATAGTGTCCACGGGTCTTCATTGTGTCCATGGGTCTTTATAGTGTCCACGGGTCTTCATAGTGTCCATTGGTCTTTATAGTGTCCACAGGTCTTCATAGTGTCCACGGGTCTTCATTGTGTCCATGGGTCTTTATAGTGTCCATGGGTCTTTATAGTGTCCACGGGTCTTCATAGTGTCCACGGGTCTTCATTGTGTCCATGGGTCCTCATTGTGTCCACGGGTCCTCATTGTGTCCACGGGTCCTCATAGTGTCCACGGGTCTTCATAGTGTCCACGGGTCTTCATAGTGTCCACGGGTCTTCATAGTGTCCACGGGTCTTCATTGTGTCCATGGGTCTTTATAGTGTCCACGGGTCTTCATTGTGTCCATGGGTCTTTATAGTGTCCACGGGTCTTCATTGTGTCCATGGGTCTTTATAGTGTCCACGGGTCTTCATTGTGTCCATGGGTCTTTATAGTGTCCACGGGTCTTCATAGTGTCCACGGGTCTTCATAGTGTCCACGGGTCTTCATTGTGTCCACGGGTCCTCATTGTGTCCACGGGTCCTCATTGTGTCCACGGGTCCTCATAGTGTCCACGGGTCCTCATAGTGTCCACGGGTCTTCATAGTGTCCACGGGTCTTCATAGTGTCCACGGGTCTTCATAGTGTCCACGGGTCTTCATTGTGTCCATGGGTCTTTATAATGTCCACGGGTCTTCATAGTGTCCATGGGTCTTTATAGTGTCCACGGGTCTTCATAGTGTCCACGGGTCTTCATTGTGTCCACGGGTCTTCATTGTGTCCACGGGTCTTCATTGTGTCCATGGGTCCTCATTGTGTCCACGGGTCCTCATTGTGTCCACGGGTCCTCATAGTGTCCACGGGTCCTCATAGTGTCCACGGGTCCTCATAGTGTCCACGGGTCTTCATAGTGTCCACGGGTCTTCATAGTGTCCACGGGTCTTCATAGTGTCCACGGGTCTTCATAGTGTCCACGGGTCTTCATAGTGTCCACGGGTCTTCATTGTGTCCATGGGTCTTTATAGTGTCCACGGGTCTTCATTGTGTCCATGGGTCTTTATAGTGTCCACGGGTCTTCATAGTGTCCACGGGTCTTTATAGTGTCCACGGGTCTTCATAGTGTCCACGGGTCTTCATTGTGTCCATGGGTCTTTATAGTGTCCTCGGGTCTTCATAGTGTCCATGGGTCTTTATAGTGTCCACGGGTCTTCATTGTGTCCATGGGTCTTTATAGTGTCCACGGGTCTTCATTGTGTCCATGGGTCTTCATAGTGTCCACGGGTCTTCATTGTGTCCACGGGTCTTTATAGTGTCCACGGGTCTTCATAGTGTCCACGGGTCTTTATAGTGTCCACGGGTCTTCATTGTGTCCACGGGTCTTTATAGTGTCCACGGGTCTTTATAGTGTCCACGGGTCTTCATAGTGTCCACGGGTCTTCATTGTGTCCACGGGTCTTCATTGTGTCCACGGGTCTTTATAGTGTCCATGGGTCTTTATAGTGTCCTCGGGTCTTCATAGTGTCCATGGGTCTTTATAGTGTCCACGGGTCTTCATTGTGTCCATGGGTCTTTATAGTGTCCACGGGTCTTCATTGTGTCCATGGGTCTTCATAGTGTCCACGGGTCTTCATTGTGTCCACGGGTCTTTATAGTGTCCACGGGTCTTCATAGTGTCCACGGGTCTTTATAGTGTCCACGGGTCTTCATTGTGTCCACGGGTCTTTATAGTGTCCACGGGTCTTTATAGTGTCCACGGGTCTTCATAGTGTCCACGGGTCTTCATTGTGTCCACGGGTCTTCATTGTGTCCACGGGTCTTTATAGTGTCCACGGGTCTTTATAGTGTCCACGGGTCTTCACTGTGTCCATGGGTCTTTATAGTGTCCATGGGTCTTTATAGTGTCCACGGGTCTTTATAGTGTCCACAGGTCTTCATAGTGTCCACGGGTCTTCATAGTGTCCACGGGTCTTTATAGTGTCCACAGGTCTTCATAGTGTCCACGGGTCTTTATTGTTTCCATGGGTCCTCATTGTGCCACATCCTCAACTGTGTTCCCTCTGGAACAACAACAGTCTTCCTGGAATTAGCAATGACAATTCCCCTTGTAGGAGCTCTGTGTCCCCCTTAAGACCCATACTTTTAGGTGATCCTCTCATGAAATACCAGCCCACCTGGCTGCCTTGTAAAATGTCCCAGGACAAGGGATTAGGTTTAGCTGTGACACTGTCCCTTGAAAGCTTGCTGGATATTGCATCTGGCAGCTTTTTCCCTTTTAGGTCCGGGGGTGTAGAGGTGCTCATACTGTTCCGGGAAGACTTGAAGACTGCTGATCAGGCCCTCTGCTTTCCAGGTCCTCCCATACTAGCCAGGGTGTCCCCTAGAAGAGACTGAAGGGTAGTGGAGATTCCTCCATTCAGCTTCTCTCCTTCCTCAGCTCCCAGCCTGGAAGCAGAGCCCCCTCAGCCTCGGGGTCTCCTCCCAGGCTACAAAGCACAGCCTTTAGCGCTCCATCTTCCACCCAACTACAACACCCCTGTTCTGGCCAGGCTCTGCAATATTTATGGGCTGACCCAGCCACCCTGCCAGGCCTTCTGCCTAGGGGTGGACCAGATTCCTATAAATATGCAGATCTCAGCCTCTTTGCCTCCACCCACTAGCTTCTCGAAACTTCTCCAAGCTTCTAGATCCAGAGGGAGGTACCAGAGGCTTGACCTGTACAGCCCTCCGGCCTGACCTACAGTAACTCTGTCCAATCACAAGACTCTCACAGGCTATCGTGAGTCAAATAAAATTTTCTTCATTCAAAACTGTACACTAGAGGGTGCTACTCACATAACAGCTGCCTGCTGTAGGCTAGTCTGGGGGGGGGGGGGGGGGGGGGGGGGGGGGGGGGGGGGGGGGCACCAAGGAGTCCTTAACAACCAGCGACATCACCAGCCCCCTTTACTTTTCCAGGCCTTGGTGACTACCACTATTGAGAGATTTCCTCATACCTCCTGTTTTTGGCTATGGGACAGGAAGTGAAGGGAAATCTCTCTAATGCAACACAGATGACCAAAAACAAAGTCGTTATTATAACCCTCCATCACTCTATCCAAAAAAAAAACGTCAACCCAACCTCTGATATTATTGTAAGGGTGGACGGGGATGTTTAGTTCCTACACCTGCAAACTTTCCATTTTCTTCAGGATGAAAATTCTTAATAAAGCTTATTAGAAATTGAGGAAGGCTACATTTAAAAGAGCCTATAAACCCAAAAATAATATTTGATCTGGACATGAACTAAAAAAAAAATTGTTGTGTTGTGTTATAGAAAACATCCAGAAATGTTCATTTCTCCAAAACATTAAAAACGATATAACTTTTTGGTTTGAATTTCTCCTTAAAAGTAGGTCTCCACTACCTGCCTTCCACTATCCACCATCAAATATCCACCATCTGCTATCCACTATCCGCCATCCACCATCCAATATCCACCATCCTCTATCCAATATCCGCTATCTACGATCCAATATCCATGATCCATTATCCACCGTCCACTATTCGCCATCCACTATCCGTCATCCACTATCCTCTAGCCACTATCCACCATCCACTACCCACCATCCACTATCCACCATCCACCATCCAATATCCACCATCCTCTATCCAATATCCGCTATCTACGATCCAATATCCATGATCCATTATCCACCATCCACTATTCGCCATCCACTATCCGCCATCCACATTATTCTCTATCCACCATCCACCATCCACTATCCCCCATCCACCATCCCCCATCCTCTATCCACTATCCACTATCCTCTATTCGCCATCCACTATCCGCCAGCCACTATCCTCTATCTGCCATTCACTATCCTCTATCCACCATCCTCTATCCACCATCCACTATTCGCCATCCATTATCCGCCATCCACTATCCTCTATCCACTATCCTCTATCCACTATCCACCATCCGCCATCCACTATCCTCTATCCACCATCCACTATTCGCCATCCACTATCCGCCATCCACTATCCTCTATCCACTATCCTCTATCCACCATCCACTATTCGCCATCCACTATCCGCCATCCACTATCCTCTATCCACCATCCACTATCCTCTATCCACCATCCACTATCCACCATCCACTATCCTCTATCCAATATCCACCATCCACCATCCTCTATCCACCATCCACTATTCGCCATCCATTATCCGCCATCCACTATCCTCTATCCACTATCCTCTATCCACTATCCACCATCCGCCATCCACTATCCTCTATCCACCATCCACTATTCGCCATCCACTATCCGCCATCCACTATCCTCTATCCACTATCCTCTATCCACCATCCACTATTCGCCATCCACTATCCGCCATCCACTATCCTCTATCCACCATCCACTATCCTCTATCCACCATCCACTATCCACCATCCACTATCCTCTATCCAATATCCACCATCCACTATCCTTTATCCACCATCCACTATCCTCTATCCACTATCCTCTATCCACTATCCACCATCCACTATCCACTATCCTCTATCCACCATCCACTATCCTCTATCCAATATCCACCATCCACTATCCTCTATCCACCATCCACTATCCTCTATCCAATATCCACCATCCACTATCCTCTATCCACCATCCACTATCCTCTATCCACTATCCACCATCCACTATCCTCTATCCACCATCCACTATTTGCCATCCACTATCCGCCATCCACTATCCTCTATCCACCATCCACTGTCCTCTATCCTCTATCCACCATCCACTATCCACCATCCAGTATCCTCTACCCCCCATCCACTATCCTCTATTTACTATCCTCCATTCACTATCCACCATCCACCATCCAATATCTGCCATCCTCCATCCACCATCCACTATCCGCCATCCACTATCCACTATCTGCCATCCACTATCCTCTATCCACCATCCACTATCCTCTATCCACTATCCGCCATCCACTATCCGCCATCCACCATCCAATATCCCCCATCCTCCATCCTCTATTCACTATCCACCATCTGCTAACCTTCATCTAATATCCACCATCCATTATCCACCATCCTCTCACCACCATCTCCTATCCTCCATCCTCTATCCACCATCCATTATCTGCCATCCTCTATCCTCTATCTAATAGCCTACATCCTCTATTGGCAATCCACTATCGGACTATCAGCCATCCACTATTCACCATCCACTATCCACTATCCACCATCCATTATCTGCCATCCACTATCTACCATCCACTATCCTCTAGCCACCCTTCACTGTCTACCATCCATTATTTGCCCTCCACCATCCATTATCTGCCCTCCACTATCCACCATGCAATATTCACCATCCACTATCTACCATCCAATAGCCACGATCCATTATCCACCATCCTCCATCAAATATCCGCTATCCACCATCCAATATCCACAATCCATTATTTGCTATCCACCATCCTCTATCCACCATCCAATATCCGCTATCTACCATGCACTTTCCACCATCCTCTATCCACCATCCACCATCCTCTATCCACCATCCGCTATCCACCGTCTGCTATCTACCATGCACTATCCTCCATCCAATACCCACCATCCTCTATCCACTATCCTCCATTTACCATCTGCTATCCTCCATCCAATACCCACCATCCATTATCAACCATCCTCTATCCTCTATCTAATATCCTACATCCTCTATTGGCCATCCACTATCGGACTATCAGCCATCCACTATCCACCATCCGCTATCCACCGTCCAATATCTGCTATCTACCATGTACTATCCTCCATCCAATGCCCACCATCCTCTATCCACTATCCTCCATTCACCATCTGCTATCCTCCATCCAATACCCACCATCCATTATCAACCATCCTCTATCTAATATCCTACATCCTCTATTGGCCATCCACTATCGGACTATCAGCCATCCACTATTCACCATCCACTATCCGCCATCCTCTATCCACCATCCATTATCTGCCATCCAATATCCACCCTCCACTATCAACCCTCCACTATCTACCATCCACTATCCTCTATCCACCCTTCACTGTCTACCATCCATTATCTGCCCTCCACCATCCATTATCTGCCCTCCACCATCCACCATCCATAGCCTAGGATCCCCTGTTCTGTAGCCTCATAGCCTCAGATTTGGTGATGAGGTCACTGTTGTGCTGATCACTGCAGTGCAAGGATCTCCCTGCTTCTGCTCCATTCTGTGGCTCTGGGCTTCCTCCACCTCTATCATTCCTCACCCTCTATTATCCAGAAGCTCTATGATTACCTCACCATTTATTGGATTACCCACCATCAGGGGGGAGGAAGCAAGACCCTGCCTCTACCAAGATCGACCCCTCCACATAGGGCAGAACCAGGCATGGTTAGTCAGTAGATGAGGAATGGATCAGCTACCGGGAGACCACAGGAAATACTGACGATGAGTGTGTCGTCCTCTGGGCACAGCTTGCACAACACAGGTCTTCTCTAACATGATTACATAACGTGGGATCTTCATTATTCACCACACAAGTGTTTGAATGGATTCCTTCCCCTGGTTCTCCAAGGCACGGGTCCCGTTGTAGAAGAAGCTTCCATCTCTCTCCTCCAACCAGCGTTCCATCAGTAATACACTTGACTGTCTGTAGGCAACGTATCTTCTCTTTGAGATATCTGAATAGGAAAAAATCATCTGTATTTGGCCAAATGTTTGAAAATGTTCTGCTGGATCTCCATCTGTCTAGCTCAGGTGTAATGTATGCATATAATACCTTACCTTGTACCCCCCCCCCCCCAATCAATTTTTTTTTTAACATGTTTTAATAAAATCAATCTTGGGTGCTCCCTGTAAACATCACAGAGCCCAGCCACACGCAATATACACTATATTGTCAAACGTACATGACCTTTAATGGCCTTCCAGTTTTAGTCTGTAGGGTTCCGTTGAGTTGGCCCACCCTTTGCAGCTATAACAGCTTCACCTCTTCTGGGGAGGCCGTCCCAAGGTTTAGGAGGGTGTCTATGGGAATGTTTGACCGTTCTTCCAGAAGAGCATTTGTGAGGTCAGGCACTGATGTGGGATCCGAAGGCCTGGCTCGCAGTCTCCTCTCTAATTCAACCCAAAGCTGTTCTATGGGATTGAGGTCAGGCTCGCAGTCTCCTCTCTAATTCATCCCAAAGGTGTTCTATGGGATTGAGGTCAGGCTCGCAGTCTCCTCTCTAATTCAACCCAAAGGTCTTCTATGGGGTTGAGGTCAGGCTCGCAGTCTCCTCTCTGATTCAACCCAAAGGTGTTCTATGGGGTTGAGGTCAGGCTCGCAGTCTCCTCTCTAATTCAACCCAAAGGTGTTCTATGGGATTGAGGTCGGGCTCGCAGTCTCCTCTCTAATTCAACCCAAAGGTGTTCTATGGGATTGAGGTAAGGCTCGCAGTCTCCTCTCTAATTCAACCCAAAGGTGTTCTATGGGATTGAGGTCAGGCTCGCAGTCTCCTCTCTAATTCATCCCAAAGGTGTTCTATGGGATTGAGGTCAGGCTCGCAGTCTCCTCTCTAATTCATCCCAAAGGTGTTCTATGGGGTTGAGGTCAGGCTCGCAGTCTCCTCTCTAATTCATCCCAAAGGTGTTCTATGGGATTGAGGTCGGGCTCGCAGTCTCCTCTCTGATTCAACCCAAAGGTGTTCTATGGGATTGAGGTCGGGCTCTCAGTCTCCTCTCTAATTCATCCCAAAGGTGTTCTATGGGATTCAGGTCAGGCTCGCAGTCTCCTCTCTGATTCAACCCAAAGGTGTTCTATGGGATTGAGGTCAGGCTCGCAGTCTCCTCTCTAATTCATCCCAAAGGTGTTCTATGGGATTGAGGTCGGGCTCTCAGTCTCCTCTCTAATTCATCCCAAAGGTGTTCTATGGGATTGAGGTCGGGCTCGCAGTCTCCTCTCTAATTCAACCCAAAGGTGTTCTATGGGATTGAGGTCAGGCTCGCAGTCTCCTCTCTGATTCATCCCAAAGGTGTTCTATGGGATTGAGGTCAGGCTCGCAGTCTCCTCTCTGATTCATCCCAAAGGTGTTCTATGGGATTGAGGTCAGGCTCGCAGTCTCCTCTCTAATTCATCCCAAAGGTGTTCTATGGGATTGAGGTCGGGCTCTCAGTCTCCTCTCTAATTCATCCCAAAGGTGTTCTATGGGATTGAGGTCGGGCTCTCAGTCTCCTCTCTAATTCATCCCAAAGGTGTTCTATGGGATTGAGGTCGGGCTCGCAGTCTCCTCTCTAATTCATCCCAAAGGTGTTCTATGGGATTGAGGTCAGGCTCGCAGTCTCTTCTCTAATTCAACCCAAAGGTGTTCTATGGGATTGAGGTCAGGCTCGCAGTCTCCCCTCTAATTCATCCCAAAGGTGTTCTATGGGATTGAGGTCAGGCTCGCAGTCTCCTCTCTAATTCATCCCAAAGGTGTTCTATGGGATTGAGGTCAGGCTCGCAGTCTCCTCTCTAATTCATCCCAAAGGTGTTCTATGGGATTGAGGTCGGGCTCGCAGTCTCCTCTCTAATTCATCCCAAAGGTGTTCTATGGGATTGAGGTCAGGCTCGCAGTCTCCTCTCTGATTCAACCCAAAGGTGTTCTATGGGATTGAGGTCAGGCTCGCAGTCTCCTCTCTAATTCATCCCAAAGGTATTCTATGGGATTGAGGTCAGGCTCGCAGTCTCCTCTCTAATTCATCCCAAAGGTGTTCTATGGGATTGAGGTCAGGCTCGCAGTCTCCTCTCTAATTCAACCCAAAGGTGTTCTATGGGATTGAGGTCGGGCTCGCAGTCTCCTCTCTAATTCATCCCAAAGGTGTTCTATGGGATTGAGGTCAGGCTCGCAGTCTCCTCTCTAATTCATCCCAAAGGTGTTCTATGGGATTGAGGTCAGGCTCGCAGTCTCCTCTCTAATTCAACCCAAAGGTGTTCTATGGGATTGAGGTCAGGCTCGCAGTCTCCTCTCTAATTCATCCCAAAGGTGTTCTATGGGATTGAGGTCAGGCTCGCAGTCTCCTCTCTGATTCAACCCAAAGGTGTTCTATGGGATTGAGGTCAGGCTCGCAGTCTCCTCTCTAATTCACCCCAAAGGTATTCTATGGGGTTTTGGGTCCACAGTCACCAAACAAACCATTGGCAACACAATATTAGTAAAAATATTAGTAAACCTCTTTGGATATCAGTACTGGGGGGGTCTTTTAATTAAGAAAAAAAAAATCATTGTACAAATGTCTCAAGCATTTGCACAGCTGTCACGGACAGTCCCCGTAATTTGCATAAAATGTTTATTTCGTGCGATCACCAGCTCCATCTAGTGGCCATAATGGGGTTATTTTCCCACAATACCGCAATCAGGAAAATAATGCAGTATGGCCACTAGATGGAGCTGATGATCGAATAAACATTTTAGGCAAATTATTTAGGGATTATCATTGACGGCAGTGTCAATGCTTGAGACATTCCCTCGCACATGGAAGAAATACAAAATAACCATCAATCGCACCTCGGTCCGGAGCTCCGCCCAGAACTACACGGGAGGTGCTTGCGAATGATCTCAAGGCAAGTTGGGACCGCAGTCACCAAACCATTGGCAGCACAATACGCCGCCATGGGTTGAAATCCTGAAGGTCCCCCTCCTCAAGAAGGCCAATGGACAGTCATGCCAATGAACATCTAAACGATTCAGAAAAGGACTGGGAGAAAGTTCTGTGGTCAGATGAGAGCAAAAATTTAGCTTTTTGGCATTAACTCGACTCGCCGTGTTTGGAGGAAGAAAAATGGTGACTATGACCCTAAGAACACCATCCCTACAGTCACACGGAGGTTCAAACATGATGATTTGGGACTAGACATGTGCAATTCGTTTAGTTACGAATTTGTTTTCCGTTTAAATTCGTTATATTCGTTCATTCGCAATCGTACGAATGAACGATCGGTTTACTAAAAATTCTAACGAAAAGCGAACTATCGAATAGAACGAATATGAAAAACAACGAAAATACGAAATAATTAAATTAGAAACAATGAAACTACGAAAGAATGAAAATCCGAAAAACGAAAACAGAAACAAACGAAAATACCGAACAAAGATTCAAAAATAACGAAAATCAAAATGAACGAAAAATCGAAATTACGAATATTCGGAAAAAAGGAAATCAAAACAACGAAAATACGAAATAAACGAAAATTCTGCTGATCGAGAATTCGAAAGAACGAATGTTAGTTCTGATTCTGAAATATTCCATCCAGAGTCCAGATAGGGTGTGGTTGGGTGCGGTTGGGTGCGGTAGGGTGTGGTTGGGTGTGGTTGGGTGCGGTTGGGTGCGGTTGGGTCGGAGGCTCTGTGTTTTGGTGGATTTTTGAGTTAAGTTCTGACTTGTGAGAGAGAAATTCTTTGTTTCTTAAACATGTAAATAGCATACACATTACATAAAATTATGAATTATGCTCCGATTACAAATGTACGAAAACAATGTTACGAAAGTACGAATAAATCAATCTTACAAAAGTACGAATGTAATTAAATCTACGAAAATACGAATTTCGAATCAACGAAAATTAGATTAACGGAAATACGAATCATTTCAAATCAACGAAAATATAGCTCTTCCGAAAATACGAATGCGTCCGAATACGAAATATAACGAAAATACGAATTTCGAATCAACGAAAATTAGACTAAGGGAAATACGAATCAACGAAAAAATAACTCTTACGAAAATACGAACGAGTCCGAATACGAACACCGACGACTTACGAAATTACGATTCGTTACGAATCAACGGAAACGAACAGAAACTGAACAAATTTTGTGCACATGTCTATTTGGGACCATTTCTGATAAAGGTTCAGGCCAACTCTGCCGCAGCATTGAGGGGCCAATGGACGGGGCCATGTATTGTAAAATCTTGGAGGAGAACCTTCTTCCCTCATCCAGAACATGGAAGATGGGTCATGGATGGGTCTTCCAGCATGACAATGACCCAAAACATACTGGCAGGTCAACAAAGGAGGGGCTGAAGAAGCACATTAAGGTCATGGAGTGTCTCCAGACCTTAATCCTATAGAACATTTATGGAGGGAGCTGAAACTTCGAGAAACTGCCAAGAGACATCCAAGAAACCTTCAGGATTTAGAGAAGATCTGTAGAGAAGAGAGGAGCAAAATCCCTCCTGAGATGTGGAAACCTGATCACCACCTACAAGAAACGTCTGACCTCTGTGATCACCAACAAGGGTTTCTCCACCAACTACTAAGTCATGTTCTGCTTGGGGGGTCAAATGCTTATTTTACTCACTGAACTACTATTTATAACATTTGTATCATGTGATTTTTCTGCATTTTTGGTTGATTTTCTGTCTCTATCATATAAAATACACCTATGATAAAAATTATAGATCCTTCATTTCTTTGTAAGTGGGCAATCGGGAGGGGAGCCAATCATTATTTCCCCCCACTGTATGAAGGACCTCATTGACAGATCCCTGGTTATTAGTGGCCTGCTAAGCTAGTGACATCATGTCCTAATGGGTTTTATGACCCCAGTCTGGATGAACAGGCTGTGGTGGGTATATGATGGACCTCATTGACAGATCCCTGGTTATTAGTGGCCTGCTAAGCTAGTGACATCATGTCCTAATGGGTTTTATGACCCCAGTCTGGATGAACAGGCTGTGATGGGTATATGATGGACCTCATTGACAGATCCCTGGTTATTAGTGGCCGGCTAAGCTAAGGACAACATGTCCTAATGGGTTTTTATGACCCCGGTCTGGATGAACAGGCTGTGATGGGTATATGATGGACCTCATTGACAGATCCCCAGTTATTAGTGGCCTGCTAAGCTAGTGACATCATGTCCTAATGGGTTTTTATGACCCCAGTCTGGATGAACAGGCTGTGATGGGTATATGATGGACCTCATTGACAGATCCCTGGTTATTAGTAGCCTGCTAAGCTAGTGACATCATGTCCTAATGGGTTTTTATGACCTCGGTCTGGATGAACAGGCTGTGATGGGTATATGATGGACCTCATTGACAGATCCCTGGTTATTAGTGGCCGGCTAAGCTAGTGACATCATGTCCTAATGGGTTTTATGACCCCAGTCTGGATGAACAGGCTGTGATGGGTATATGATGGACCTCATTGACAGATCCCTGGTTATTAGTGGCCTGCTAAGCTAAGGACAACATGTCCTAATGGGTTTTATGACCCTGGTCTGGATGAACAGGCTGTGATGGGTATATGATGGACCTCATTGACAGATCCCTGGTTATTAGTGGCCGGCTAAGCTAAGGACAACATGTCCTAATGGGTTTTTATGACCCTGGTCTGGATGAACAGGCTGTGATGGGTATATGATGGACCTCATTGACAAATCCCTGGTTATTAGTAGCCTGCTAAGCTAGTGACATCATGTCCTAATGGGTTTTTATGACCTCGGTCTGGATGAACAGGCTGTGATGGGTATATGATGGACCTCATTGACAGATCCCTGGTTATTAGTGGCCGGCTAAGCTAGTGACATCATGTCCTAATGGGTTTTATGACCCCGGTCTGGATGAACAGGCTGTGGTGGGTATATGATGGACCTCATTGACAGATCCCTGGTTATTAGTGGCCGGCTAAGCTAGTGACATCATGTCCTAATGGGTTTTATGACCCCAGTCTGGATGAACAGGCTGTGATGGGTATATGATGGACCTCATTGACAGATCCCTGGTTATTAGTGGCCGGCTAAGCTAAGGACAACATGTCCTAATGGGTTTTATGACCCTGGTCTGGATGAACAGGCTGTTTTGGGTATATGATGGACCTCATTGACAGATCCCCGGTTATTAGTGGCCCCAAGATGGGTCATGGATGGGTCTTCCAGCATGATAATGACCCAAAACATACCACCAAGGCTACAAGGGCGTGGCTCAAGAAGAAGCATATTAAGGCCATGGAGTGGCCTAGCCGGTCTCCAGATCTTAATCCTATAGAAAATTTACAGAGGAGCTGAAACTTCGAGTTGCCAAGAGACCTTCAGGATTTAGAGAAGATCTGTAGAGAAGAGAGGAGCAAAATCCCTCCTGAGATGTGCAAACCTGATCACCACCTACAAGAAACGTCTGACCTCTGTGATCACCAACAAGGGTTTCTCCACCAACCACTAAGGGGATCAAATACTTATTTTACTCACTGAACTCCATTTATAACATTTGTATTGTGTGTTTTTTCTGGAGTTTTGGTTGATATTCCGTCTCTATCATATAAAATACACCTATGATAAAAATTATAGACCTTCATTTCTATGTAAGTGGGCAATCGGGAGGGGAGCCAATCATTATTTCCCCCCACTGTATGATGGACTGTATGATCACCAACAAGGGTTTCTCCACCAACTACTAAGGGGATCAAATACTTATTTTACTCACTGACCTGAAACCTATGATAAAAAAAATGATAGACCCTTCATTTCTTTGTAAGTGGTCAAACTCACACAATCTGCAGGGGAGCCAATCAGTATTACCCCCCCCTCCCCTCTGTAATGTCGGAATGACTCTAAACACGAGAATACAACAAAAGGTCACAAGTTTAAAATTCTTTAATGGTTCTTTAGTAACATAAAAAACATTTGACGCGTTTCGGAGGGCAAACCCTTATCCTTCATCAGGGGGCCTAAAGATTGCAGGCGCTTCTATTGCCCCCAGAACATGTCCGACGCGTTTCGGAGGGCAAACCCTTATCCTTCATCAGGGGGCCTAAAGATTGCAAGCGCTTCTATTGCCCCCAGAACATGTCCCGCACATTGGTCAGGAAAGAGGACCCAGATGACTTTTCTGGTGTTTTCGGAGGTGTCCTCTATCATTAACGGCCTTCCCACACTCTGGACATGAATAAGGATGCTCCCCGGTGTGACTGGTCAGGTGTGCGGCAAGGTCGGCTCTCCATTTGAAACATTTCCCGCACTCTGAGCACGGAAAGGGGCGTTCCCCTGTGTGATTTCTCAGGTGTTCCACAAGATGTGAATTTGCTATGTAGCTCTTTCCGCACTCCGGACAGGTGTAAGGCCGCTCACCTGTGTGGGTTCTCTGGTGCACATGAAGCTTTCCTTTATGGGAGAAACCTTTCCCGCACTCTGAGCATGAAAATGGAAGCACGCCGGTGTGGCTGCTCAGGTGCATAGCAAGTAAGTTTCTGAGGCGGAAAGATTTCCCGCACTCCGTACAGGAGAACGGCTTCTCTCCCGTGTGTATTTTCATGTGACCGTTTAGGTTCCCTTTTCGTGCGAAGCGTGTCCCGCACTCTGGGCACTGAAACGGCTTCTCACCGGTGTGGATTCTCTGGTGTATGTCCAGTGCTGACTTATTTTCGAAGGATCCCTGGCATTGGGAACATGAAAAGGGTCTTTCCCCGGTGTGACTTCTCTGGTGGACAGCAAGTTGGTATTTAGTTGGACACAATCTCCCGCACTCCGGGCATGGGAAGATCTCTTTACCAGCGTGGACTCTCTGGTGTACGGTAAGGTCGGATCCCGCTTCAAAGCGCATACCGCACTCCGAACATGACAAAGAGGGACCACTGAAGTGACTTTTCAGATGCTGGTCAAGTCCATTTTTCGTACTAAAACATTTCCCGCACTCTGAACAGGACAAGCGGCGCTCGCCGGTGTGGGTTTTCTGATGTTGGAGACGATGGCTTTTCCTATTGAAGCCTTTACCGCAGTCTGGACACGAATACAGCTTCTCACCCGTGTGGGTTCTCAGGTGCAAGACAAAGGCTTCCTTCCGTATAAAACTTTTCCCGCACTCTGTACATGTATGCGGCTTTTGACCCGCGTGAATTCGTAAATGTCTACGCAGATGATCTTTCCGTTTAAAACTTTGACCGCACTCCGAGCACAAATACGGCCTTTCTTCTTCAGAATCGGTTGTGATTCCATCATCTTCTCCATCATGATCTGCAGATGGAATCCGGAGCCCCTCCGAGGAATTCCCAACATCACCTCCATCTGTGAGAGAGAAACATCATCAAAGGATTTACATTGTTCATCAATCTCCTCATCATTTGTATATTGAGGAATGGAGATGGACCTTTCATATGGTGTACAGTATCTCCCCCTCATTTGTTGGGAACATGACGTTATATTGGAGGAATGGAGATGGACCTTTCATATGGTGTACAGTATCTCCTCCTCATTGGTTGGGAACATGACGTTATATTGGAGGAATGGAGATGGACCTTTCATATGGTGTACAGTATCTCCTCCTCATTTGTTGGGAACATGACGTTATATTGGAGGAATGGAGATGGACCTTTCATATGGTGTACAGTATCTCCTCCTCATTTGTTGGGAACATGACGTTATATTGGAGGAATGGAGATGGATCTTTCATATGGTGTACAGTATCTCCTCCTCATTTGTTGGGAACATGACGTTATATTGGGGAATGGAGATGGACCTTTCATATGGTACAGTATCTCCTCCTCATTTGTTGGGAACATGACGTTATATTGGGGAATGGAGATGGACCTTTCATATGGTGTACAGTATCTCCTCCTCATTTGTTGGGAACATGACGTTATATTGGAGGAATGGAGATGGACCTTTCATATGGTGTACAGTATCTCCTCCTCATTTGTTGGGAACATGACGTTATATTGGGGAATGGAGATGGACCTTTCATATGGTGTACAGTATCTCCTCCTCATTTGTTGGGAACATGACGTTATATTGAGGAATGGAGATGGACCTTTCATATGGTGTACAGTATCTCCTCCTCATTTGTTGGGAACATGACGTTATATTGAGGAATGGAGATGGACCTGTCATATGGTGTACAGTATCTCCTCCTCATTTGTTGGGAACATGACGTTATATTGAGGAATGGAGATGGACCTTTCATATGGTGTACAGTATCTCCTCCTCATTTGTTGGGAACATGACGTTATATTGGAGGAATGGAGATGGACCTTTCATATGGTGTACAGTATCTCCTCCTCATTTGTTGGGAACATGACGTTATATTGGAGGAATGGAGATGGACCTTTCATATGGTGTACAGTATCTCCCCCTCATTTGTTGGGAACATGACGTTATATTGGAGGAATGGAGATGGACCTTTCATATGGTGTACAGTATCTCCTCCTCATTTGTTGGGAACATGACGTTATATTGGAGGAATGGAGATGGACCTTTCATATGGTGTACAGTATCTCCTCCTCATTTGTTGGGAACATGACGTTATATTGGGGAATGGAGATGGACCTTTCATATGGTGTACAGTATCTCCTCCTCATTTGTTGGGAACATGACGTTATATTGGAGGAATGGAGATGGACCTTTCATATGGTGTACAGTATCTCCTCCTCATTTGTTGGGAACATGACGTTATATTGGAGGAATGGAGATTGACCTTTCATATGGTGTACAGTATCTCCTCCTCATTTGTTGGGAACATGACGTTATATTGGAGGAATGGAGATGGACCTTTCATATGGTGTACAGTATCTCCTCCTCATTTGTTGGGAACATGACGTTATATTGGGGAATGGAGATGGACCTTTCATATGGTGTACAGTATCTCCTCCTCATTTGTTGGGAACATGACGTTATATTGGAGGAATGGAGATGGACCTTTCATATGGTGTACAGTATCTCCTCCTCATTTGTTGGGAACATGACGTTATATTGGAGGAATGGAGATGGACCTTTCATATGGTGTACAGTATCTCCTCCTCATTTGTTGGGAACATGACGTTATATGGAGGAATGGAGATGGACCTTTCATATGGTGTACAGTATCTCCTCCTCATTTGTTGGGAACATGACGTTATATTGGAGGAATGGAGATGGACCTTTCATATGGTGTACAGTATCTCCTCCTCATTTGTTGGGAACATGACGTTATATTGGGGAATGGAGATGGACCTTTCATATGGTGTACAGTATCTCCTCCTCATTTGTTGGGAACATGACGTTATATTGGAGGAATGGAGATGGACCTTTCATATGGTGTACAGTATCTCCTCCTCATTTGTTGGGAACATGACGTTATATTGGAGGAATGGAGATGGACCTTTCATATGGTGTACAGTATCTCCTCCTCATTTGTTGGGAACATGACGTTATATTGGAGGAATGGAGATGGACCTTTCATATGGTGTACAGTATCTCCTCCTCATTTGTTGGGAACATGACGTTATATTGGGGAATGGAGATGGACCTTTCATATGGTGTACAGTATCTCCTCCTCATTTGTTGGGAACATGACGTTATATTGAGGAATGGAGATGGACCTTTCATATGTGTACAGTATCTCCTCCTCATTTGTTGGGAACATGACGTTATATTGGAGGAATGGAGATGGACCTTTCATATGGTGTACAGTATCTCCTCCTCATTTGTTGGGAACATGACGTTATATTGGGGAATGGAGATGGACCTTTCATATGGTGTACAGTATCTCCTCCTCATTTGTTGGGAACATGACGTTATATTGGAGGAATGGAGATGGACCTTTCATATGGTGTACAGTATCTCCTCCTCATTTGTTGGGAACATGACGTTATATTGGAGGAATGGAGATGGACCTTTCATATGGTGTACAGTATCTCCTCCTCATTTGTTGGGAACATGACGTTATATTGGAGGAATGGAGATGGACCTTTCATATGGTGTACAGTATCTCCTCCTCATTTGTTGGGAACATGACGTTATATTGGAGGAATGGAGATGGACCTTTCATATGGTGTACAGTATCTCCTCCTCATTTGTTGGGAACATGACGTTATATTGGAGGAATGGAGATGGACCTTTCATATGGTGTACAGTATCTCCTCCTCATTTGTTGGGAACATGACGTTATATTGGAGGAATGGAGATGGACCTTTCATATGGTGTACAGTATCTCCTCCTCATTTGTTGGGAACATGACGTTATATTGGAGGAATGGAGATGGACCTTTCATATGGTGTACAGTATCTCCTCCTCATTTGTTGGGAACATGACGTTATATTGGAGGAATGGAGATGGACCTTTCATATGGTGTACAGTATCTCCTCCTCATTTGTTGGGAACATGACGTTATATTGGAGGAATGGAGATGGACCTTTCATATGGTGTACAGTATCTCCTCCTCATTTGTTGGGAACATGACGTTATATTGGAGGAATGGAGATGGACCTTTCATATGGTGTACAGTATCTCCTCCTCATTTGTTGGGAACATGACGTTATATTGGAGGAATGGAGATGGACCTTTCATATGGTGTACAGTATCTCCTCCTCATTTGTTGGGAACATGACATTATATTGGAGGAATGGAGATGGACCTTTCATATGGTGTACAGTATCTCCTCCTCATTTGTTGGGAACATGACGTTATATTGGAGGAATGGAGATGGACCTTTCATATGGTGTACAGTATCTCCTCCTCATTTGTTGGGAACATGACGTTATATTGGAGGAATGGAGATGGACCTTTCATATGGTGTACAGTATCTCCTCCTCATTTGTTGGGAACATGACGTTATATTGAGGAATGGAGATGGACCTTTCATATGGTGTACAGTATCTCCTCCTCATTTGTTGGGAACATGACGTTATATTGGAGGAATGGAGATGGACCTTTCATATGGTGTACAGTATCTCCTCCTCATTTGTTGGGAACATGACGTTGTATTGAGGAATGGAGATGGACCTTTCATATGGTGTACAGTATCTCCTCCTCATTTGTTGGGAACATGACGTTATATTGGAGGAATGGAGATGGACCTTTCATATGGTGTACAGTATCTCCTCCTCATTTGTTGGGAACATGACGTTATATTGGAGGAATGGAGATGGACCTTTCATATGGTGTACAGTATCTCCTCCTCATTTGTTGGGAACATGACATTATATTGAGGAATGGAGATGGACCTTTCATATGGTGTACAGTATCTCCTCCTCATTTGTTGGGAACATGACGTTATATTGGAGGAATGGAGATGGACCTTTCATATGGTGTACAGTATCTCCTCCTCATTTGTTGGGAACATGACGTTATATTGGGGAATGGAGATGGACCTTTCATATGGTGTACAGTATCTCCTCCTCATTTGTTGGGAACATGACGTTATATTGAGGAATGGAGATGGACCTTTCATATGGTGTACAGTATCTCCTCCTCATTTGTTGGGAACATGACGTTATATTGAGGAATGGAGATGGACCTTTCATATGGTGTACAGTATCTCCTCCTCATTTGTTGGGAACATGACGTTATATTGAGGAATGGAGATGGACCTTTCATATGGTGTACAGTATCTCCTCCTCATTTGTTGGGAACATGACGTTATATTGGAGGAATGGAGATGGACCTTTCATATGGTGTACAGTATCTCCTCCTCATTTGTTGGGAACATGACGTTATATTGGAGGAATGGAGATGGACCTTTCATATGGTGTACAGTATCTCCTCCTCATTTGTTGGGAACATGACGTTATATTGGGGAATGGAGATGGACCTTTCATATGGTGTACAGTATCTCCTCCTCATTTGTTGGGAACATGACATTATAT
Source organism: Lithobates sylvaticus (assembly GCA_028564925.1). Classification (NCBI taxonomy): domain Eukaryota; kingdom Metazoa; phylum Chordata; class Amphibia; order Anura; family Ranidae; genus Lithobates; species Lithobates sylvaticus. The sequence continues at coordinate 595,560,049 of CM053028.1, read as the reverse complement.
TGGAGGAATGGAGATGGACCTTTCATATGGTGTACAGTATCTCCTCCTCATTTGTTGGGAACATGACATTATATTGGGGGAATGGAGATGGACCTTTCATATGGTGTACAGTATCTCCTCCTCATTTGTTGGGAACATGACGTTATATTGGAGGAATGGAGATGGACCTTTCATATGGTGTACAGTATCTCCTCCTCATTTGTAGGGAACATGACGTTATATTGGAGGAATGGAGATGGACCTTTCATATGGTGTACAGTATCTCCTCCTCATTTGTTGGGAACATGACGTTATATTGAGGAATGGAGATGGACCTTTCATATGGTGTACAGTATCTCCTCCTCATTTGTTGGGAACATGACGTTATATTGGGGAATGGAGATGGACCTTTCATATGGTGTACAGTATCTCCTCCTCATTTGTTGGGAACATGACGTTATATTGAGGAATGGAGATGGACCTTTCATATGGTGTACAGTATCTCCTCCTCATTTGTTGGGAACATGACGTTATATTGGAGGAATGGAGATGGACCTTTCATATGGTGTACAGTATCTCCTCCTCATTTGTTGGGAACATGACGTTATATTGGGAAATGGAGATGGACCTTTCATATGGTGTACAGTATCTCCTCCTCATTTGTAGGGAACATGACGTTATATTGGGGAATGGAGATGGACCTTTCATATGGTGTACAGTATCTCCTCCTCATTTGTTGGGAACATGACGTTATATTGGGGAATGGAGATGGACCTTTCATATGGTGTACAGTATCTCCTCCTCATTTGTTGGGAACATGACGTTATATTGGGGAATGGAGATGGACCTTTCATATGGTGTACAGTATCTCCTCCTCATTTGTTGGGAACATGACATTATATTGGGGAATGGAGATGGACCTTTCATATGGTGTACAGTATCTCCTCCTCATTTGTTGGGAACATGACGTTATATTGAGGAATGGAGATGGACCTTTCATATGGTGTACAGTATCTCCTCCTCATTTGTTGGGAACATGACGTTATATTGGGGAATGGAGATGGACCTTTCATATGGTGTACAGTATCTCCTCCTCATTTGTTGGGAACATGACGTTATATTGGAGGAATGGAGATGGACCTTTCATATGGTGTACAGTATCTCCTCCTCATTTGTTGGGAACATGACGTTATATTGAGGAATGGAGATGGACCTTTCATATGGTGTACAGTATCTCCTCCTCATTTGTTGGGAACATGACGTTATATTGGAGGAATGGAGATGGACCTTTCATATGGTGTACAGTATCTCCTCCTCATTTGTTGGGAACATGACGTTATATTGGGGAATGGAGATGGACCTTTCATATGGTGTACAGTATCTCCTCCTCATTTGTTGGGAACATGACGTTATATTGGGGAATGGAGATGGACCTTTCATATGGTGTACAGTATCTCCTCCTCATTTGTTGGGAACATGACGTTATATTGGAGGAATGGAGATGGACCTTTCATATGGTGTACAGTATCTCCTCCTCATTTGTTGGGAACATGACATTATATTGGGGAATGGAGATGGACCTTTCATATGGTGTACAGTATCTCCTCCTCATTTGTTGGGAACATGACGTTATATTGGAGGAATGGAGATGGACCTTTCATATGGTGTACAGTATCTCCTCCTCATTTGTTGGGAACATGACGTTATATTGGAGGAATGGAGATGGACCTTTCATATGGTGTACAGTATCTCCTCCTCATTTGTTGGGAACATGACGTTATATTGGGGAATGGAGATGGACCTTTCATATGGTGTACAGTATCTCCTCCTCATTTGTTGGGAACATGACGTTATATTGGGGAATGGAGATGGACCTTTCATATGGTGTACAGTATCTCCTCCTCATTTGTTGGGAACATGACGTTATATTGGAGGAATGGAGATGGACCTTTCATATGGTGTACAGTATCTCCTCCTCATTTGTTGGGAACATGACATTATATTGGAGGAATGGAGATGGACCTTTCATATGGTGTACAGTATCTCCCCCTCATTTGTTGGGAACATGACGTCATATTGGGGAATGGAGATGGACCTTTCATATGGTGTACAGTATCTCCTCCTCATTTGTTGGGAACATGACATTATATTGGAGGAATGGAGATGGACCTTTCATATTGGTGTACAGTATCTCCTCCTCATTTGTTGGGAACATGACGTTATATTGGGGAATGGAGATGGACCTTTCATATGGTGTACAGTATCTCCTCCTCATTTGTAGGGAACATGACGTTATATTGAGGAATGGAGATGGACCTTTCATATGGTGTACAGTATCTCCTCCTCATTTGTAGGGAACATGACGTTATATTGGAGGAATGGAGATGGACCTTTCATATGGTGTACAGTATCTCCTCCTCATTTGTTGGGAACATGACGTTATATTGGAGGAATGGAGATGGACCTTTCATATGGTGTACAGTATCTCCTCCTCATTTGTTGGGAACATGACGTTATATTGGGGAATGGAGATGGACCTTTCATATGGTGTACAGTATCTCCTCCTCATTTGTTGGGAACATGACGTTATATTGGAGGAATGGAGATGGACCTTTCATATGGTGTACAGTATCTCCTCCTCATTTGTTGGGAACATGACGTTATATTGGAGGAATGGAGATGGACCTTTCATATGGTGTACAGTATCTCCTCCTCATTTGTTGGGAACATGACGTTATATTGAGGAATGGAGATGGACCTTTCATATGGTGTACAGTATCTCCTCCTCATTTGTTGGGAACATGACGTTATATTGGGGAATGGAGATGGACCTTTCATATGGTGTACAGTATCTCCTCCTCATTTGTTGGGAACATGACATTATATTGGGGAATGGAGATGGACCTTTCATATGGTGTACAGTATCTCCTCCTCATTTGTTGGGAACATGACGTTATATTGGGGAATGGAGATGGACCTTTCATATGGTGTACAGTATCTCCTCCTCATTTGTTGGGAACATGACGTTATATTGGGGAATGGAGATGGACCTTTCATATGGTGTACAGTATCTCCTCCTCATTTGTTGGGAACATGACGTTATATTGGGGAATGGAGATGGACCTTTCATATGGTGTACAGTATCTCCTCCTCATTTGTTGGGAACATGACGTTATATTGGGGAATGGAGATGGACCTTTCATATGGTGTACAGTATCTCCTCCTCATTTGTTGGGAACATGACATTATATTGAGGAATGGAGATGGACCTTTCATATGGTGTACAGTATCTCCTCCTCATTTGTTGGGAACATGACGTTATATTGGGGAATGGAGATGGACCTTTCATATGGTGTACAGTATCTCCTCCTCATTTGTTGGGAACATGACGTTATATTGGGGAATGGAGATGGACCTTTCATATGGTGTACAGTATCTCCTCCTCATTTGTTGGGAACATGACATTATATTGGGGAATGGAGATGGACCTTTCATATGGTGTACAGTATCTCCTCCTCATTTGTAGGGAACATGACGTTATATTGGGGAATGGAGATGGACCTTTCATATGGTGTACAGTATCTCCTCCTCATTTGTTGGAACATGACGTTATATTGGGGAATGGAGATGGACCTTTCATATGGTGTACAGTATCTCCTCCTCATTTGTTGGGAACATGACGTTATATTGGGGAATGGAGATGGACCTTTCATATGGTGTACAGTATCTCCTCCTCATTTGTTGGGAACATGACGTTATATTGGGGAATGGAGATGGACCTTTCATATGGTGTACAGTATCTCCTCCTCATTTGTTGGGAAACATGACGTTATATTGGGGAATGGAGATGGACCTTTCATATGGTGTACAGTATCTCCTCCTCATTTGTTGGGAACATGACGTTATATTGAGGAATGGAGATGGACCTTTCATATGGTGTACAGTATCTCCTCCTCATTTGTTGGGAACATGACGTTATATTGGGGAATGGAGATGGACCTTTCATATGGTGTACAGTATCTCCTCCTCATTTGTTGGGAACATGACGTTATATTGGAGGAATGGAGATGGACCTTTCATATGGTGTACAGTATCTCCTCCTCATTTGTTGGGAACATGACGTTATATTGAGGAATGGAGATGGACCTTTCATATGGTGTACAGTATCTCCTCCTCATTTGTTGGGAACATGACGTTATATTGGGGAATGGAGATGGACCTTTCATATGGTGTACAGTATCTCCTCCTCATTTGTTGGGAACATGACGTTATATTGGGGAATGGAGATGGACCTTTCATATGGTGTACAGTATCTCCTCCTCATTTGTTGGGAACATGACGTTATATTGGAGGAATGGAGATGGACCTTTCATATGGTGTACAGTATCTCCTCCTCATTTGTTGGGAACATGACGTTATATTGGGGAATGGAGATGGACCTTTCATATGGTGTACAGTATCTCCTCCTCATTTGTTGGGAACATGACGTTATATTGGGGAATGGAGATGGACCTTTCATATGGTGTACAGTATCTCCTCCTCATTTGTTGGGAACATGACGTTATATTGGGGAATGGAGATGGACCTTTCATATGGTGTACAGTATCTCCTCCTCATTTGTTGGGAACATGACGTTATATTGAGGAATGGAGATGGACCTTTCATATGGTGTACAGTATCTCCTCCTCATTTGTTGGGAACATGACGTTATATTGGGGAATGGAGATGGACCTTTCATATGGTGTACAGTATCTCCTCCTCATTTGTTGGGAACATGACGTTATATTGAGGAATGGAGATGGACCTTTCATATGGTGTACAGTATCTCCTCCTCATTTGTAGGGAACATGACGTTATATTGGGGAATGGAGATGGACCTTTCATATGGTGTACAGTATCTCCTCCTCATTTGTTGGGAACATGACGTTATATTGGGGAATGGAGATGGACCTTTCATATGGTGTACAGTATCTCCTCCTCATTTGTTGGGAACATGACGTTATATTGGGGAATGGAGATGGACCTTTCATATGGTGTACAGTATCTCCTCCTCATTTGTTGGGAACATGACGTTATATTGGGGAATGGAGATGGACCTTTCATATGGTGTACAGTATCTCCTCCTCATTTGTTGGGAACATGACGTTATATTGGGGAATGGAGATGGACCTTTCATATGGTGTACAGTATCTCCTCCTCATTTGTTGGGAACATGACATTATATTGAGGAATGGAGATGGACCTTTCATATGGTGTACAGTATCTCCTCCTCATTTGTTGGAACATGACGTTATATTGGAGGAATGGAGATGGACCTTTCATATGGTGTACAGTATCTCCTCCTCATTTGTTGGGAACATGACGTTATATTGGGGAATGGAGATGGACCTTTCATATGGTGTACAGTATCTCCTCCTCATTTGTTGGGAACATGACGTTATATTGAGGAATGGAGATGGACCTTTCATATGGTGTACAGTATCTCCTCCTCATTTGTTGGGAACATGACGTTATATTGGGGAATGGAGATGGACCTTTCATATGGTGTACAGTATCTCCTCCTCATTTGTTGGGAACATGACGTTATATTGGGGAATGGAGATGGACCTTTCATATGGTGTACAGTATCTCCTCCTCATTTGTTGGGAACATGACGTTATATTGAGGAATGGAGATGGACCTTTCATATGGTGTACAGGCATTGCGTGTATGCTGGTATTATTGTAGGCATAGGGTTGTGGTTTTGAATCCTCAGATAACCACTTTAGACTTCTTTATTAAAGATTTAGGCAGCAGGTGAGACTGTGCCTTGTGGTTCAAGAGAATGGACTTTTGAAACTAGTTTTACCAGATGAGAAGATCCCTTAGTAAACCAGCTAAGTGTTGGAGACTGTTGATGGAGATCATGTCTGGTGAAAGATCTTGAAGATAATTCTTTACTTTTGAAAGGAAAGTTTTACCAGATGCAAAGATCTTTTCGTAGGCCAAGTGAGAGACTAGTCTAGTTTGCTCTCTAGAAGCTCATCTACTGTCTGAGGCTGTGGCATTGAGTGTATACTGGTGTTGTCATAAAGCGAAGGGTTGTGAGTTCAAATCCTCAGATATCCACCTTTTCAGACTTCTTTATTGAAAATTTAGGCAGCAGTTGAGATTGTGCCCTGTGGTTCAAGAGAATGGCCTGGTAAAACTACATTTTTACTAGATGAGAAGATGCCTTAGTAGACCAAGTAGGAGACGAATCTAAGTCTGGGGATAGCAATTCAGTACAATATTTAGACATGAAGCCATTAATATGATAATATGTAATGATAATACAACTACTGGTTTAGGCTCTCACATCACCTTTGCTGGTGGCGTTGTGTGTATGGTGGTGGTTCCATAAATGCCATGCTTGTGAGTTTGACTCCTGAGGTGGTCACCTGCTTGGTCCTATTTATTAAAAATGCAGAAACTAATAGCAACCAATTGGCTTTCAGACTAGGTCAGTGATGGCGAACCTTGGCACCCCGGATGTTTTGGAACTTCATTTCCCATGATGCTCATGCACTCTGCAGTGTAGTGGAGCATCATGGAAAATGTAGTTTCAAAAACATCTGGGGTGCCAAGGTTCGCCATCACTGGTCTAGGTACGTGGTTGCTGGGGGTTGCTGAACTTTGTTTGTAGGCAGTAGTTGGGATGGTGTCCTGTGGTTCAGGGCAATGGAGTATTGAAAGTGCACTTTCAAGACTAGTCTCGGTCAGATGGCAGCAATTTAGTAAAATGTTTGAATATTAATGCACTAGTCATATGGCATTCCATGATATTAAAGCTCTAGTTCTGAGAGCTGCTTACCATCAGAGGACATGCCCTTGTATGTATTCCCCTGAGCTAGCAAGTAAATTGGTTGCAAGTTCAAATCCTTAGGTGGCTACCATTTCAGATTTAGTTATTAAAGTAGCAGAAACCTTATGCAACCAATCGTCTTTGAGATGAGGTGTCCTTCCCTATTGGTTGCTATGTGTTATAGGCAGCAGTTGAGATAATGCCCCGTGGTTTGTGGCCATGGACTCTTGAAGGTACAGATTTACCAGATGGGACTTACCTCTAGGCCGGGTGAGAGATTTGTCTGGGTCTGATGGTAGCAGTTTTAGTAAATCGTGTGACTATTAATCCACTAGTCATATGGTATTCCATTAAAGATCTGGTTTTGATCACCACCCACCATCTGAGGCAATGGACTTGTATGTAAGACACTGGCCTAGCAAGTAAACCAATTTGGAGGTTCAAATCTCCAGGGGGTCAACTTTTCACATTCATTTATTAAACATGCAAAAAAAACTAAAGTAACCAATCCCCTTTCAGAGGACTTATCCTTTCTTACTAATTGCTATGGATTATTGCACTTTGTAGGCAGCAGTTGAGTTCTCGGTGGTTCGTGGCAATGGACTCTTGAATGTACAGTTTTACCAAATGGGAATTTCCTCTAGGCCAAGCGGCAGAACAGTCTAGGGTCTGATGAACGCAATATTCAAATATTTCGCCCCTAGTCATGTGTTATTTCATGATATTCAAGCTCTAGTTTTAGGCACCACCTTCCATCTGAGACAATGGCCTTGCATGTATGCCGCCAATCTCACAAACGATAAGTTTGCAAGTTCAAATCCTCAAGCAACCACCTTTCCCCGATTCATTTATTAACGTTACATAAACTGAAGACGCCCATAATAACCAATCAACTTTCAGGCTAGGTATTACTTCATTATGGTTGCTTTGGGTTTATTGTACTTTGCAAACAGCAATTAAGATAATGATGAAGGTAACGTATTCTTGAAGATACATTTTTACCAGATGGGAATATCCTTTGGAAGGTCAACTGAGAGACTAGTTTTTGTTAGATGATGGCAATTTGGTTAAATGTTTGAACATTAATCCACTGATCATATGGTATGTCATGATATTACAACTCTGGTTTGAGGCACCACCCACCGTCTGAGACTATAGCCTTGAGGGTTTGTCGGTGATCTCATCATCGGAATGGTCGTAGGTTCAATTCCTCAGGTGGTCACCTTTCCATATTTATTTATTAACGCTGTACAAACTGCCGAAACCAATAGCAACCAGTCCTCTTTTGAATCCTCTTCATATCGGTTGCTATGGTTTACTACACCTTGCAGGTTGAATTTAGGATCTATAGGCACTGCTGTCAGGCTTGAGTGTCCAGATCTGTGGCGCGGCATGCAGGGCGGTGAATGTGGAGTCTGATAGGCCATGAGTTCGATTCCCAACGCATATCAAAGAGGTGTCTACCCAGAGCGGTTTGGGGGCGGAACAGCAACTATGTGCTTGGTGGCCAGGAGGCGTCTCTGTGTTGTGAGAGGTCAAGGACCTTCTCACTGGAGTAACCATGGTGTGGGTGACCTTGGCACCATGTCAATGAAATGAGTTCCAACTATGGTAATAACTAAGTAGGTGACCTTGGCACCATGTCAATGAAGCGTCAACGAAATGAGTTCCAGCCATGTAACCACCACATGGATGACCTTGGCACCATGTCAATGAAGTCTCAATGAAATGCATTGCAGCCATGTAACCATCAAGTGGGTGTCCTTGAAACCACGTGAGTGGAAGCCACAAGCAGTGGATACTGTGCCACAAAGGGGAGCTTGAACATAGAACGCACAGGAGAGATTGTACAATGGGTGATGAAGGCTTAAGAACCAACCACAAAGGTCAAGTAAATATCAAAGAAAGAGGAAAACTCTTTTTTTTTTGTGATTTTTACCACTAAATCTCCCATTTTTCATCAACATGCCCATCTCCTTGACAGTATTCCTGCCCCAGTCCTAGGGTCACAGGCTCCCTCAAGCCCAACCAACAGTGGCTCACACCACCAACTTGGTCAAGTCCTGACCACTTCTTTGCAATTTCATCCGCCCTTCACACAATCCCCAAAGTCTTGGTGGTACTTTGAGGAACCATCTTTGGTCACTCATGGGAATCGAACCTACAGCCTTCTGCTCCAACCTTCAGGAGCTTACACGGTGCACCACAGAACCGGAAGACATGAGGAGTAGTTTCTAGTTACCCTACATCACGGATCTAGGCTATCTTACCCTTTGAAAGCATAAAACTATTACCACATCGGAGATTTGAACTAAGAAATACACAGCTTCCTACATTCAACAGCAACACACCAACACCGTGCACCACAGGCTCCCTCCAGCAATAACACTTCTCTGTAGAACTATATACCGAAGACGACACGATGGGAACAATTGGAAAACATTTAGTGGCCCACAAAACACTTTATTGTTACCACATCGGAATCGAACTAAGAAATGCAGGGCTTTCAGCATTCAACAGCCACACACCAACACCGCACACCACATGCTCTAGCCTGCCTCATGGCTTCTCTGTAGTAACTATATCCCACATACGACATGGTGAGAACAATGGAAAAACATTTGGTGGCTCGTGAAACACGAAGATTGGGCTTTCTAGATGCAGATTTGAACACACCACCTTTAAGCTACAAGACGAGCGCTCTACACATTGAGCTACATCAAGAGCGCATAGTCATCTCCTCTGGAGACCTTTCTATTTTCCAGGACTTCATCAATGCAGCGCTCATTTTATTGGCCACAAATCAGTGCCGGGTTAGAGATTCACTAAGCAGTAGAGCAAAAGGTAAAGATTACAGCTTCCATAATTAGACACCGGTGGTGGCTACAATTTTATTTATTTTTTATCCTGGCAGGTTATCTTTATGGGTACAGGCTCAGGTAGAAGGCATCTACATGGACATTGGATGCAAAGCACATCCAGAAGATGAGTTTATTTTGGCCAACAACCAGACTGAGTTGCTATTGCTCCCCTGGCAGAAGGCTATTGGCATGAGTGCCAAGCCCAGGCCAATAAATGCATGTGCCCTTCAGATGAACACAACACTCTGCAATGCCTGAGGGACATACAGGCTTTCCAATCTGATGCTCTGTGCTTTACATGGGTCCCTTCAGAACTAAGAGTCCATAGAGTCCATAGAGTCCATAGAGTACATAGAGTACATGGAATCCAAAGAGTACATAAGAGTACATAAAATCCATAGAATCCATAGAGTACATGGAATCCATAGAGTAAATAGAATCCATAGAGTACATAGAGTCCATAGAATCCATAGAGTACATAGAATCCATAGAGTACATAGAATCCATAGAGTACATAGAGTACATAGAGTCCATAGAGTACATAGAGTACATAGAGTACATAGAGTACATAGAATCCATAGAATCCATAGAGTACATAGAGTCCATAGAGTACATAGAATCCATAGAGTACATAGAGTCCATAGAATCCATAGAGTCCATAGAGTACATAGAGTCCATAGAGTACATAGAATCCATAGAGTACATAGAATCCATAGAGTACATATTACATAAAATCATAGAGTACATAGAATAGAGTACATAGAGTACATAGAGTACATAGAGTCCATAGAGTACATAGAGTACATAGAGTACATAGAATCCATAGAGTACATAGAGTACATAGAGTACATAGAGTACATAGAATCCATAGAGTACATAGAGTACATATCCATAGAGTACATAGAATCCATAGAGTACATAGAGTACATAGAGTACATAGAGTACATAGAGTACATAGAGTACATAGAATCCATAGAGTACATAGAACATAAAACCATAGAGTACATAGAATCCATAGAGTACATAGAGTATCATAGATAGAGTACATAGAGTACATAGAATCCATAGAGTACATAGAGTACATAGAATCCATAGAGTACATAGAGTACATAGATACATAGAATCCATAGAGTATATAGAGTCCATAGAGTACATAGAATCCATAGAGTACATAGTACATAGAATCATAGAATCCATAGAGTACATAGAATCCATAGAGTACAAAGAGTACATAGAATCCATAGAGTACATAGAATCCATAGAGTACATAGAATCCATAGAGTACATAGAGTACATAGAGTACATAGAATCCATAGAGTACATAGAATCCATAGAGTACATAGAGTACATAGAGTACATAGAATCCATAGAGTACATAGAATCCATAGAGTACATAGATTACATAGAATCCATAGAGTACATAGATTACATAGAGTCCATAGAGTACATAGAATCCATAGAGTACATAGATTACATAGAATCCATAGAGTACATAGAATCCATAGAGTACATAGATTACATAGAATCCATAGAGTACATAGAATCCATAGAGTACATAGATTACATAGAATCCATAGAGTACATAGATTACATAGAGTACATAGATTACATAGAATCCATAGAGTACATAGAATCCATAGAGTACATAGATTACATAGAGTACATAGATTACATAGAATCCATAGATTACATAGAATCCATAGAGTACATAGATTACATAGAATCTAGAGAGTACATAGAATCCATAGAGTACATAGATTACATAGAATCCATAGAGTACATAGATTACATAGAATCCATAGAGTACATAGATTACATAGAGTACATAGAATCCATAGAGTACATAGAATCCATAGAGTACATAGAGTACATAGAATCCATAGAGTACATAGAATCCATAGAGTACATAGAATCCATAGAGTACATAGAGTACATAGAATCCATAGAGTACATAGAGTACATAGAATCCATAGAGTACATAGAATCCATAGAGTACATAGAGTACATAGAGTACATAGAATCCATAGAGTACATAGAGTACATAGAGTACATAGAGTACATAGTAGCACCATGAAGTTTGTACTTTTAGGCCCTTTTCTCACCTAAACACAATCATCCAAGTGACGGGCTTGTTTTTAAAATGAAAATACCTTTGTGAGAAGGCACTGGTGGAAGCCTTTATTCTTGCCCTCTCAGCCTGCATGCTACTGCATTGCTCACCCCCAAAAGGACCCACTGATTTCTCCCCGGTTACATAGTTACATAGTAGGTGAGGTCGAAAAAAGACACAAGTCCATCAAGTCCAACCTCTGTGTGTGATTATATGTCAGTATTACATTGTATATCCTGTATGTTGCGGTCGTTCAGGTGATTATCTAATAGTTTCTTGAAACTATCGATGCCCCCCGCTGAGATACCCCCAGTCTGATCCCACCCCCATATCTCTCCACTCTGATCACACCTCCCCTCCTCATACCTCTCCCCTAACACACCCCTCCACCATCACACACCTTTGGGTTTTGCAGTCCTGCAGACAGTTCCTCCTAGTCCTGTGGCTCCTCCTCCAGATTATGTCAGTGGAGGAATCTGCCGCACACCAGGGTGGGTTATCTGTCACTGGAGCAGGCGCAGTACTTCCATACAAATCTGGTGGTGGCAGCTGCACAGAGCGGGAGCCTTCTCCACTCCGGCCTCGTCCTCTGCCGCCACTCGCCCAACCCCCTCCTCTGTAGTAACCTTACCTTAGTAAACCAGGTAAGTGTTGGAGGCTGTTGATGGAGATCATGTCTGGTGAAAGATCTTGAAGATAATTCTTTACTTTTGAAAGGAAAGTTTTACCAGATGCAAAGATCTTTTCTTAGGCCAAGTGAGAGACTAGTCTAGTTTGCTCTCTAGAAGCTCACCTACTGTCTGAGGCTGTGGCATTGAGTGTATACTGGTGTTGTCATAAAGCAAAGGGTTGTGAGTTCAAATCCTCAGATATCCACCTTTTCAGACTTCTTTATTGAACATTTAGGCAGCAGTTGAGATTGTGCCCTGTGGCTCAAGAGAATGGCCTGGTAAAACTACATTTTTACTAGATGAGAAGATGCCTTAGTAGACCAAGTAGGAGATGAATCTAAGTCTGGGGATAGCAATTCAGTACAATTTTTAGACATGAAGCCATTAATATGATAATATGTAATGATAATACATCTACTGGTTTAGGATCTCTCATCACCTTTGCTGGTGGCGTTGTGTGTATGGTGGTGGTTCCATAAATGCCATGCTTGTGAGTTTGAATCCTGAGGTGGTCACCTGCTTGGTCTTATTTATTAAAAATGCAGAAACTAATAGCAACCAATTGGCTTTCAGACTAGGTCAGTGATGGCGAACCTTGGCACCCCGGATGTTTTGGAACTACATTTCCCATGATGCTCATGCACTCTGCAGTGTAGTGGAGCATCATGGAAAATGTAGTTCCAAAAACATCTGGGGTGCCAAGGTTCGCCATCACTGGTCTAGGTACGGGGTTGCTGGGGGTTGCTGCACTTTGTAGGCAGTAGTTGGGATGGTGTCCTGTGGTTCAGGGCAATGGAGTATTGAAAGTGCACTTTCAAGACTAGTCTCGGTCAGATGGTAGCAATTTAGTAAAATGTTTGAATATTAATGCACTAGTCATATGGCATTCCATGATATTAAATCTCTAGTTCTGAGAGCTGCTTACCATCAGAGGACATGCCCTTGTGTGTATTCCACTGAGCTAGCAAGTAAATTGGTTGCAAGTTCAAATCCTTAGGTGGCTACCTCTTTAGATTTAGTTATTAAAGTAGCAGAAACCTTATGCGACCAATCGTCTTTGAGATGAGGTGTCCTTCCCTATTGGTTGCTATGTGTTATAGGCAGCAGTTGAGATAATGCCCCGTGGTTTGTGGCCATGGACTCTTGAAGGTACAGATTTACCAGATGGGACTTTCCTCTAGGCCGGGTGAGAGATTTGTCTAGGTCTGATGGTAGCAGTTTTAGTAAATCGTGTGACTATTAATCCACTAGTCATATGGTATTCCATTAAATTAAAGATCTGGTTTTGATCACCACCCACCATCTGAGGCAATGGACTTGTATGTAAGACACTGGGCTAGCAAGTAAACTAGGTTGGAGGTTCGAATCCCCAGGGGGTCAACTTTTCACATTCATTTATTAAACATGCAAAAAAACTAAAGTAACCAATCCCCTTTCAGAGGACTTATCCTTTCTTACTAATTGCTATGGATTATTGCACTTTGTAGGCAGCAGTTGAGTTCTCGGTGGTTCGTGGCAATGGACTCTTGAATGTTCAGTTTTACCAAATGGGAATTTCCTCTAGGCCAAGCGGCAGAACAGTCTAGGGTCTGATGAACGCAATATTCAAATATTTCGCCCCTAGTCATGTGTTATTTCATGATATTCAAGCTCTAGTTTTAGGCACCACCTTCCATTGGCGACAATGGCCTTGCATGTATGCCGCCAATCTCACAAACGATAAGTTTGCAAGTTCAAATCCTCAAGCAACCACCTTTCCCCGATTCATTTATTAACGTTACATAAACTGAAGACGCCCATAATAACCAATCAACTTTCAGGCTAGGTATTACTTCATTATGGTTGCTTTGGGTTTATTGTACTTTGCAAACAGCAATTAAGATAATGATGAAGGTAACGTATTATTGAAGACACGTTTTTACCAGATGGGAATATCCTTTGGAAGGTCAACTGAGAGACTAGTTTTTGTTAGATGATGGCAATTTGGTTAAATGTTTGAACATTAATCCACTGATCATATGGTATGTCATGATATTACAACTCTGGTTTGAGGCCCCACCCACCATCTGAGACTATAGCCTTGAGGGTTTGTTGGTAATCTCATCATCGGAATGGTCGTAGGTTCAATTCCTCAGGTGGTCACCTTTCCATATTTATTTATTAACGCTGTACAAACTGCCGAAACCAATAGCAACCAATCCTCTTTTGAATCCTCTTCATATCGGTTGCTATGGTTTACTACACTTTTCAGGTTGAATTTAGGATCTATAGGCACTGCTGTCAGGCTTGAGCGTCCAGATCTGTGGCGCAGCATGCAGGGCGGTGAATGTGGAATCTAATAGGCCATGAGTTCGATTCCCAACGCATATCAAAGAGGCGTCTACCCAGAGCGGTTTGGGGGCAGAACAGCAACTATGTGCTTGGTGTCCAGGAGGCATCTCTGTGTTGTGAGAGGTCAAGGAGCGGACCTTCTCACTGGAGTAACCATGGTGTGGGTGACCTTGGCACCATGTCAATGAAATGAGTTCCAGCTATGGTAATCACTAAGTAGGTGACCTTGGCACCATGTCAATGAATTCCAGCTATGGTAATCACTGGGAGTAGCGTTCCAGCCATGTAACCACCACATGGGTGACCTTGGCACCATGTCAATGAAATGAGTTCCAGCTATGTAATCACCACATGGGTGACCTTGGCACCATGTCAATGAAGTCTCAATGAATTGCATTCTAGCCATGTAACCATCAAGTGGGTGTCCTTGAAACCACGTGAGTGAAAGCCACAAGCAGTGGATACTGTGCCACAAAGGGGAGCTTGAACATAGAAAGTACAGGAGAGATTGTACAATGGGTGATGAAGGCTTAAGAACCAACCACAAAGGTCAAGTAAACATATCAAAGAAAGAGGAAAACTCTTTTTTTTTGTGATTTTTACCACTAAATCTCCCATTTTTCATCAACATGCCCATCTCCTTCACAGTATTCCTGCCCCAGTCCTAGGGTCACAGGCTCCCTCAATTCCAACCAACAGTGGCTCACACCACCAACTTGGTCAAGTCCTGACCACTTCTTTGCAATTTCATCCGCCCTTCACACAATCCCCAAAGTCTTGGTGCTACTTTGAGGAGCCATCTTTGCGCATTCATGGGAATCGAACCTACAGCCTTCTGCTCCAACCTTCAGGAGCTTACACGGTGCACCACAGAACCAGAAGACATGAGGAGTAGTTGCTAGTTACCCTACATCACGGATCTAGGCTATCTTACCCTTTGAAAGCATAAAACTATTACCACATCGGAGATTCGAACTAAGAAATGCACAGCTTCCTACATTCAACAGCAACACACCAACACCGCGCACCACAGGCTCCCTCCAGCAATAACTCTTCTCTGTAGAACTATATACCGAAGACGACACGATGGGAACAATTGGAAAACATTTAGTGGCCCACAAAACACTTTATTGTTTCCACATCAGAATCGAACTAAGAAATGCAGGGCTTTCAGCATTCAACAGCCACACACCAACACCGCACACCACATGCTCTAGCATGCCTTATGGCTTCTCTGTAGTAAATATATCCCACATACAACATGGTGAGAACAATTGAAAAACATTTGGTGGCTCGTGAAACACAAAGATGGGGCTTTCTATATGCAGATTTGAACACACCACCTTTAAGCTACAAGACGAGCGCTCTACACATTGAGCTACATCAAGAGCGCATAGTCTTCTCCTCCGGAGACCTTTCTATTTTCCAGGACTTCATCAATGCAGCGCTCATTTTATTGGCCACAAATCAGTGCCGGGTTAGAGATTCACTAAGCAGTAGAGCAAAAGGTAAAGATTACAGCTTCCATAATTAGACATCGGTGGTGGCTACAATTTTATTTATGTTTTATCCTGGCAGGTTATCTTTATGGGTACAGGCTCAGGTAGAAGGCATCTACATGGACATTGGATGCAAAGAACACCCAGAAGCTGAGTTTATTTTGGCCAACAACCAGACTGAGTTGCTATTGCTCCCCTGGCAGAAGGCTATTGGCATGAGTGCCAAGCCCAGGCCAATAAATGCATGTGCCCTTCAGATGAACACAACACTCTGCAATGCCCGAGGGACATACAGGCTTTCCAATCTGATGCTCTGTGCTTTACATGGGTCCCTTCAGAACTAAGAGTCCATAGAGTACATAGAGTCCATAGAATCCAAAGAGTACATAGAGTAAATAGAATCCATAAAGTACATAGAGTTCATAGAGTAAATAGAATCCATAGAGTACATAGAGTCCATAGAGTAAATAGAATCCATAGAGTACATAGAGTCCATAGAGTACATAGAATCCATAGAGTACATAGAATCCATAGAGTACATAGATTCCATAGAGTACATAGAGTACAAAGAATCCATAGAGTACATAGAATCCATAGAGTACATAGAGTACAAAGAATCCATAGAGTACATAGAATCCATAGAGTACATAGAATCCATAGAGTACATAGAGTACATAGAATCCATAGAATCCATAGAGTCCATAGAATCCATAGAGTCCATAGAGTACATAGAATCCATAGAGTACATAGAATCCATAGAGTACATAGAGTACATAGAGTGCATAGAATCCATAGAGTACATAGAGTACATAAAATCCATAGAGTACATAGAATCCATAGAGTACATAGAGTACATAAAATCCATAGAGTACATAGAATCCATAGAGTACATAGAGTACATAGAATCCATAGAATCCATAGAATCCATAGAATCCATAGAGTACATAGAGTACATAGAGTACATAGAATCCATAGAATCCATAGAATCCATAGAATCCATAGAGTACATAGAGTACATAGAGTACATAGAATCCATAGAGTACATAGAGTACATAGAATCCATAGAGTACATAGAGTCCATAGAATCCAAAGAGTACATAGAATCCATAGAGTACATAGAATCCATAGAGTACATAGAGTACATAGAGTACATAGAGTCCATAGAATCCAAAGAGTACATAGAATCCATAGAGTACATAGAGTACATAGAATCCATAGAGTACATAGAGTACATAGAATCCATAGAGTACATAGAATCCATAGAGTACATAGAGTACATAGAATCCATAGAGTACATAGAGTACATAGAGTCCATAGAATCCATAGAATCCATAGAGTACATAGAGTACATAGAGTCCATAGAGTACATAGAGTCCATAGAGTACATAGAATCCATAGAGTACATAGTAGCACCATGAAGTTTGTACTTTTAGTGCCTTTTCTCACCTAAACACAATCATCCAAGTGACGGGCTTGTTTTTAAAAAGGACTTTGTTAAAAAAAAGAAAATATCTTTGTGAGAAGGCACTGGTGGAAGCCTTTATTCTTGCCCTCTCAGCCTGCATGCTACTGCATTGCTCACCCCCAAAAGGACCCACTGATTTCTCCCCGGTTACATAGTTACATAGTCGGTGAGGTTGAAAAAGGACGCAAGCCCATCAAGTCTCTCCTATGTGTGTGATTATATGTCAGTATTACATTGTATATCCTGTATGTTGTGGTAGTTCAGGTGATTATCTAATAGTTTTTTGAAACTATCGACGCCCCCCGCTGAGACCACCACCTGTGGAAGGGAATTCCACATCCTTGCCGCTATTACAGTAAAGAACCCTCTACATAGTTTAAGGTTAAACCTCTTTTCTTCTAATTTTCATGAGTGGCCACGTGTCTTGTTAAACTCCCTTCCACAATAAAGTTTTCTCCCTATTGTGGGGTCACCAGTCCGGTATTTGTATATTGAAATCATATCCCCTCTCAAGCGTCTCTCCAGAGAGAATAAGTTCAGTGCTCACAACCTTTCCTCATAACTAATATCCTCCAGACCCTTTATTAGCTTTGTTGCCCTTCTTTGTACTCCCTCCATTTCCAGTACATCCTTCCTGAGGACTGGTGCCCAGAACTGGACAGCATACTCCAGGTGCGGCCGGACCAGAGTCTTGTAGAGCGGGAGAATTATCCTTTTATCTCTGGAGTTGATCCCCTTTTTAATGCCAATATTCTGTTTGCTTTGTTAGCAGCAGCTTGGCATTGCTGAGCCCATCATCTACTAGGACCCCCAGGTCCTTCTCCATCCTAGATCCCCCCAGAGGTTCTCCCCCCAGTCTATAGATTGCATTCAGATTTTTGCCACCAAAATGCATTATTTTACATTTTTCTACATTGAACCTCATTTGCCATGTAGTTGCCCCTCCCCCCCCATTCATTTGTTCAGATCTTCTTGCAAGGTTTCCACATCCTGCGGAGAAGTTATTGCCCTGCTTAGCTTAGTATCGTCCACAAATACAGAGATTGTTTCCTCCATCCCCATCCTCCAGGTCATTTATGAACAAATTAAATAGGATTGGTCCCAGCACAGAACCCTAGGGGGGGACCCCACTACCCACCCCGACCATTCCGAGTACTCCCCACCCCCGCCCATTCCGAGTACTCCCCACCCCCGACCATTCCGAGTACTCCCCACCCCCGACCATTCCGAGTACTACCCCGCCCCCGACCATTCCGAGTACTACCCATTTATCACCACCCTCTGAACTCGCCCTTGTAGCCAGTTTTCAATCCATGTACTCACCCTATGGTCCATCCCAATGGACCTTACTTAGTACAGTAAACGTTTATGGGCCTTCCTTTATCTAGATACACCAAATCTACGGGCCTTACTTTATCTACATACACCACGTCTACGGGCCTTCCTTTATCTAGATCAGGGGTCTCAAACTGGCGGCCCTCCAGCTGTTGCAGAACTACAAGTCCCATCATGCCTCGGCCTATGGGAGTCATGCTTGTAACTGTCAGCCTTGCAATGCCTCATGGGAATTGTAGTTCTGCAACAGCTGGAGGGCCACCAGTTTGAGACCCCTGATCTAGATACACCATGTCTACGGGCCTTCCTTTATCTAGATACACCACGTCTACGGGCCTTCCTTTATCTAGATACACAACATCTACGGGCCTTCCTTTATCTACATACACCACGTCTACGGGCCTTCCTTTATACAGATACACCACCTCTACGGGCCTTCCTTTATCTAGATGCACCACGTCTACGGGCCTTCCTTTATCTAGATACACCGCGTCTACGGGTCTTCCTTTATCTAGATACACCACGTCTACGGGCCTTCCTTTATCTAGATACACCACGTCTACGGGCCTTCCTTTATCTAGATACACCACGTCTACGGGCCTTCCTTTATCCAGATACACCACGTCTACGGGCCTTCCTTTATCCAGATACACCACGTCTACTGGCCTTCCTTTATCTAGATACACCACGTCTACGGCCTTCCTTTATCTAGATACACCACGTCTACGGGCCTTCCTTTATCTAGATACACCACGTCTACGGGCCTTCCTTTATCTAGATACACCACGTCTGCGGGCCTTCCTTTATCTAGATACACCACGTCTACAGGCCTTCTTTTATCCAGATACACCACGTCTACGGACCTTCCTTTATCCAGATACACCACGTCTATGGGCCTTCCTTTATCCAGATACACCACGTCTACGGGCCTTCCTTTATCCAGATACACCACGTCTACGGGCCTTCCTTTATCCAGATACACCACGTCTACGGGGCATTCCTTTATCCAGATACACCACGTCTACGGGCCTTCCTTTATCCAGATACACCACGTCTACGGTCCTTCCTTTATGCCGAAACACCGCGTCTACGGGCCTTCCTTTATCTAGATACACCACGTCTACGGCCTTCCTTTATCCAGATACACCACGTCTACGGGCCTTCCTTTATCCAGATACACCACGTCTACGGGCCTTCCTTTATCCAGATACACCACGTCTACGGGCCTTCCTTTATCTAGATGGCAACTCACCTCCTCATAGAAGGTTAATAGATTGGTTTGGTAAGAACGATTCTTCATGAATCCATGCTGATTACTGCTAATGATACCGTTCTTATTACTAAAATCTTGTATATAGTCCCTTATCATCCCCTCCAAGAGTTTACATACTATTGATGTTAGGCTAACTGGTCTGTAATTCCCAGGGATGTATCTTGGCACTTTTTTGAAGATTGTTGCTACATTAGCTTTTCTGCAATCAGCTGTCAGTCAGTAGACTGTTTGTAAAGATCTCCTCATTTGTTGGGAACATGACATTATATTGGGGGAATGGAGATGGACCTTTCATATGGTGTACAGTATCTCCTCCTCATTGGTTGGGAACATGACGTTATATTGAGGAATGGAGATGGACCTTTCATATGGTGTACAGTATCTCCTCCTCATTTGTTGGGAACATGACGTTATATTGGAGGAATGGAGATGGACCTTTCATATGGTGTACAGTATCTCCTCCTCATTTGTTGGGAACATGACGTTATATTGAGGAATGGAGATGGACCTTTCATATGGTGTACAGTATCTCCTCCTCATTTGTTGGGAACATGACGTTATATTGAGGAATGGAGATGGACCTTTCATATGGTGTACAGTATCTCCTCCTCATTTGTTGGATGGAGGATCTAGGTGGAGCCTCCGTACTGCTCTCTCCTTTACAATAAAGTCTCCTCTTACCCGGTGATGTGAGGGGCGGCTGATTGTCCATCATGACATCCTTGTAGAGATCCTTGTGTCCTTCTAAATACTCCCACTCCTCCATGGAGAAATAGACAGTGACATCCTGACACCTTATAGGAACCTGACACACACAATGATACAGTCACCATCCAGACACATCCCTTGTCTGTAACTGGATAATGTCCCAGAATTCCCAGAATCCTCCTCACCTCTCCTGTCAGCAGCTCCATCATCTTATTGGTGACTTCTAGAACCTTTTGCAGGTTGTGTCTCTCAGGTATGAAGGATGGAGTTGAGGGGATGGTAATGGGGTTCTGGCCTCTCCTCCTTCTTGTAGAGATTTGGTAATGTCTTCTCGGTGTGTCATGTTCAGTAGAACTTTTCATCCCTACTTCACAGTCCTGTGTTATAGAAGGAGGAATATTACAGTCTATGGTCAGTTCTACGATATTTACCATGGACTAGTAGCCCTTGGCAAATCATGTCTGGGGGGTGTCACCTCACCTTATGGAAGGAAAAGTTCTCTCTTCTGAAGTGGCCATAGAATATATGGACCAGCTGGTTCTGATGGCTGGGTTGGGGATCTAATATCAGCACCTCAGTGGACCCACCTCAGCTCACAACGGGTCCCCTCACCACATGACTGCCACACGGGCCTTAGGTGACTCAATACAACCCGGACATACCATTTTATATTTGCATGTAGCGCAATATGCGTACTATCAGAAGGGATTAGTTCCATCTCCCTGTCACTAATAATTTGGACTTCATTACAGATAAATCATAAAACCTCCAATCTAAGAAATAGGATACAGTAGTGCAGTGGATACATCTGCTCACCAATCTAAGAAATAGGATACAGTAGTGCAGTGGATACAGTACTGCAGAATTATGTGTAACGAGAGTTGAAAAATAGGATTTTTTTTGTAGGGTTGTTGGTGACTGGAGCAAACCTCATGAACGAGCAAAGTCATATATCAACCCCTTCATTCCACTCACCTCTCCAGTCAGCAGGCTGAGGATCTCCAGAGTCAGGTTCAATATTGTCTCATTCTGGGGAAATTCCTTCTTCTCAGTCACAAAACTCAAAGCCTGCCGATTCTCCATCATGACGTCCTTGTAGAGATCCTTGTGTCCTTCTAAATACTCCCACTCCTCCATGGAGAAATAGACAGTGACATCCTGACACCTTATAGGAACCTGACACACACAATGATACAGTCACCATCCAGACACATCCCTTGTCTGTTACTGGATAATGTCCCAGAATTCCCAGAATCCTCCTCACCTCTCCTGTCAGCAGATGGACCATCATGGTGGTCAGTTCCAGGATCTTCTGCTCTTTGTTCCTCTCAGGTATGGGAGAAGGAGGGGGAGGCCCCATGGTGGGGCTCTGGGTCCTGCTCCATCCTCCTGAGATTGTCTCCCCACTAGACTTCTTCACTACAACATAATCCTACAGATCAGGAGAAAGATAAACCGACATCAATCATCTGACATCATCTAAATGTCTCCAATAAGAACATGGACTACTGACCAGACTAGACAAGAGTGATGTCATGTGACCTCCCAGAATCCTCCTCACCTCTCTGGTCAGGTCTGTGTTTTATTAATAGAGATAAGAGTGATGTCATGTGACCTCCCAGAATCCTCCTCACCTCTCCGGTCAGGTCTGTGTTTTATGAATAGAGATAAGAGTGATGTCATGTGACCTCCCAGAATCCTCCTCACCTCTCCGGTCAGGTCTGTGTTTTATGAATAGAGATAAGAGTGAAGTCATGTGACCTCCCAGAATCCTCCTCACCTCTCCGGTCCGGTCTGTGTTTTATGAATAGAGATAAGAGTGATGTCATGTGACCTCCCAGAATCCTCCTCACCTCTCCGGTCCGGTCTGTGTTTTATGAATAGAGATAAGAGTGATGTCATGTGACCTCCCAGAATCCTCCTCATCTCTCCGGTCAGGTCTGTGTTTTATTAATAGAGATAAGAGTGATGTCATGTGACCTCCCAGAATCCTCCTCACCACTCCGGTCAGGTCTGTGTATTATTAATAGAGATAAGAGTGATGTCATGTGACCTCCCAGAATCTCCCTCACCTCTCCGGTCAGGTCTGTGTTTTATTAATAGAGATAAGAGTGATGTCATGTGACCTCCCAGAATCCTCCTCACCTCTCTGGTCAGGTCTGTGTTTTATTAATAGAGATAAGAGTGATGTCATGTGACCTCCCAGAATCCTCCTCACCTCTCTGGTCAGGTCTGTGTTTTATTAATAGAGATAAGAGTGATGTCATGTGACCTCCCAGAATCCTCCTCACCACTCCGGTCAGGTCTGTGTTTTATGAATAGAGATAAGAGTGAAGTCATGTGACCTCCCAGAATCCCCCTCACCTCTCCGGTCAGGTCTGTGTTTTATTAATAGAGGTAAGAGTGATGTCATGTGACCTCCCAGAATCCTCCTCACCTCTCCGGTCAGCAGGTAGATGATCTCCAGGGTGAGGTTTAGTATCTTCTCAGTCATGTGACTCCGGTCCTCCTCCATATTTATTGATGAGGTCATGTGATCTGTTCTTTCTTAATAAGGCTCCTCCAAGAAAAGAGACACTAGTCCCCTTAGTTCTATATCTGTCCACCAAGTTATTATTATACAGGATTTATATGGCACCAACAGTTTGCACAGCACTACACAATATAAAGGCAGACAGTACAGTTGTAATACAATACAAGAGGGTTAGGAGGGTCCTGATCCAGAGAGCTTACAATCTAAAAGGGAGGGGCAAAAGTTAACAACTGTTAGGGTTGAGTTGATGGAGAAAGTAAAAATGTTGTTGTTGAGTAAAGGTGGGGTCACCTTACCTAAAGAGATGGATTTGGGTGTCTTTGAGATGTCATTGGAAGCCATGGGAGGTTATCAGCTGACATCTGGAGGAGGTGTAGATAGAGAATAGAAGGGGCCGGAGGACAGAGCCTTGGGGGATCCTTATGGCAAAAGGAGAGGAGAGGAGGAGACAGAGTTGCAAGTGATGCTGGAGGAGCCCTTGAATAACTAGGAGAACCAGAATAGAGTTCTTAATGGCGTGGAGTTTTCCGAGGAGGAGCGGTTGGTAAACTATGTCGAAGGTGGCAGAAAGGTCTAATAGTTTGAGAACATCATGGCAGCCATTGGCTTGAGCAGTTGGTTAAGTCGTTAGTGAGTTTTAGGAGGGCAGTTTCTGTGAGGTCTTGAAGGTGAAATCCAGACTGTACGGGGTGGAGAAGGTTGCTATCAGTAAGGTGGTGGCTCAGGCGGCTGTAGACTTCATGTTCTAGGAGTTTGGAGGAAAACGAGAGCAAGGAGATGGGTCTTAGGTCATTCCGACTGGTGGGTGGTGGGGTTCAACGAGGTCTTTCTAAGTATAGGGCGACCAGAGCATTCAATAGAGGGTCGGGGGAAGATAGAGGAAGAGAGGAAGAGATAGAAGAGCGAAGAATAGAGCAAGAGGGTGACCGAAAGATCAGCAGCCTACTCAGATCTATAATAATATCTACCTCCTCGTCTGTCGCAGCTACGTCTCCTCTCCACTTCCTCCAGACTCACCGTACTCAGAACTGCCTATTTATACCTGACATCACTTCCGGTCTGTACCTGACATCACTTCCTGTCTGTAGGTGTCATAGAGACTTGCTGTGGGCGTTCCACTCCATATATAACTGAGATCCCCACCTTGTGGAGAATATAGGGATTGCAGTCGTCGATCTGCTCTTAGTCTTGGTGTTATTACAGATCTGGATCACCATTCAGTTAACTCTCTGTGTCCCGGAGCCTTCTTCTCCCTAAATCCCCTTATTTCCCTGAGAATATTTTTTTTTTCTCGTTCCAAAGATGTCTCGGTTTTGCACATGATATCCTTTAGGTTGTGTACAGATAGAGCTTTCATTTGTTAGCAAATTTGAAAATAATATATTTTTATCTCCTTGAAATTTATTGACAATAAATAGTGAAATTAAAAATAAAATACATTTTATTGTAATTTTTCCCAATGCACAACCAGACACATAGAATCTTCGCAAGCAAACCAACCCACCCGGCTGACTCTACACTAGTCCACCTGACTGACTCTTCACCAGCCCACCCGGCTGACTCTACACTAGTCAACTCGGCTGACTCTTCACCAGCCCACCCGACTGTCTCTTCACTAGTCTATTCGGTTGACTCTTCACCAGCCCAGCCAGCTGTCTCTTCACTAGTCCACCTAACTGACTCTTCACCAGCCCACCCACCTGTCTCTTCACTAGTCCACCTAACTGACTCTTCACCAGCCCACCCAGCTGTCTCTTCACTAGTCCACCTGACTGACTCTTCACCAGCCCACCCAGCTGTCTCTTCACTAGTCCACCTAACTGACTCTTCACCAGCCCACCCACCTGTCTCTTCACTAGTCCACCTAACTGACTCTTCACCAGCCCACCCAGCTGTCTCTTCACTAGTCCACCTGACTGACTCTTCACCAGCCCACCCACCTGTCTCTTCACTAGTCCACCTAACTGACTCTTCACCAGCCCACCCAGCTGTCTCTTCACTAGTCCACCTAACTGACTCTTCACCAGCCCACCCACCTGTCTCTTCACTAGTCCACCTAACTGACTCTTCACCAGCCCACCCAGCTGTCTCTTCACTAGTCCACCTGACTGACTCTTCACCAGCCCACCCAGCTGTCTCTTCACTAGTCCACCTAACTGACTCTTCACCAGCCCACCCACCTGTCTCTTCACTAGTCCACCTAACTGACTCTTCACCAGCCCACCCAGCTGTCTCTTCACTAGTCCACCTGACTGACTCTTCACCAGCCCACCCAGCTGTCTCTTCACTAGTCCACCTAACTGACTCTTCACCAGCCCACCCAGCTGTCTCTTCACTAGTCCACCTAACTGACTCTTCACCAGCCCACCCGGCTGTCTCTTCACTAGTCCACCTGACTGACTCTTCACCAGCCCACCCGGCTGTCTCTTCACTAGTCCACTCGGCTGACTCTTCACCAGCCCACCCGACTCACTATTCACCAGCCCACTCAGCTGAGTCTTCACCAGCCCACCCAGCTGACTCTCAGGAGATCTCCCAGGGAAGAATAGAAGACTTAAAGCGGTGTTCCGGACGAAATTATACTTTTTAAATAAAAATACCCCTATAATACACAATCTTAATGTATTCTAGTAAAGTTAGTCTGTAAACTAAGGTCTGTTTTGTTAGTTTTTAGCAGTAGTTTGTTATTTTATAAACTTGCAGCAGGCCGTGGGCATCTGAAGCCAGACTGTATTTATTCCTGGATCTCATCCTTGCAGATCTCGTACATGCTCAGTGCAGCATAAGCAGTGTAATAGGTTTCAGGTCAGGTTTCCATAGCAACGGCAGTGTCAGAGGAAGTTCCTGCCCCTTCCCAGGAGGCATTGCAAACAGGAAATGATGCGATGGGCCGCGGCCAGGGAGGAGGAAGTGAAAAATGAATACAGCAGATATACAGTCTGTGCTGAAAAAAAAATACAAAAAATATCCAATTTGTTTACAGTGCACAGTTTAGTGAGGGATGCTGAAGAGTTGTAAAAGTGGGTGGAACTCCACTTTAAGCACACCGCTATCTAAAAGGGAGACTGGCTACATGTGGCAGTCTCCCCCCCACCCTTTGTTAGTCCACAACATTGTTGATCTACTCACTATGTCCTCTTTCTTTCTCCTGTGCCTCCAGGAACACCTCCTTTTGGCAGGATCCTTCCACCACCCAAGCCCCGGCCCAAGGCAGGACACCCCCCCACCCCGATTAGGGGGTATCCCTTAGGGCCACGACAGCCTCCTCAACACTGTATCTCCATCTTCCACCTGACTGACCCTACTGGCATGGCCCATGTCTATTTTTGGAGTTATCTCAACCACCTGCAAGCCCACTGCTGAGGATTGTCCAAGGCCCCATAAATATTCAAGACAGCTGCTCCTAACCCCCACCCTCTAGTTCTAGAAGGTTCTCCAACCTTCCAGACCAGGTGGAGGCACCAGAGAGCTGCTAAGATGAGTCACCCAGCCCTGAACTCTAATAAACCCCGACCCAATTAAGACTCACCAGCTTACAATGTGAGTCGGACTACAGTTTGCCTGCTCTAAACTGAACACACAGGGGTGCTACAAGTGATTTGCGCAGCTCCATATATTTACCAAAAAATCTAATCACCAATATTTACACAGAAACATAATCAATAATATTTACTCCAAAATATAATAAACAATATTTACCCAAAAATGTCCTCAATAATATTTACTCCAAAATGTAATAAATAATATTCACCTAAAAATAGAATAAACAATAATATCCCCAAAATATAATCTCACATTTCATCCTTCACACTGCTGTAGAATAGACCTATAGGTCATTCTAAGTAGGGAAAAAATGTGTGGGGGGTCCTACCATAAGCTGGAGTGTCCCTACCCTAAATGTACTGGTTGTGGCTTGGCTGTAGTCCGCCTGAGCTTTGATTAGGTTATCTCGATAGGTGTCTCCTACGTCCAAGGACATTGCTTGCCTCTGTGTAGTGTTCTCCAGTAGATAGGGCGAGAAGAGACAAGGTATTGGGGGCATTATAAATATTTATGATGTCCTGGCCAATCACTGAGAGGTTTATACCAGTTCTGTGGGCTGAGGGAAGAGGAGAAATATTTAGGAAGACCTTCTAGAAGGGTTAATTCTTCCCCAGATTTACCTGCAGAGGATGTGTGTGTGAAGGATCCGGTCTTTGCCTCCCAGGCTTAGTCAAGAGAGAATGTGAGTCCAGAGGTCCTTGTCTTCAAAACTTGTGTAGAGATCTGCTGCCCTCTACTGTCTGTAATTATAAGTGTCTGTGCTTACTGCCGTAGCGTTGATTATGTACATAACTTCCTGTCTCTGCTAGCTGGTTAAGAAACCCCAGATGGGAGGAGTTTGATATCTTTATAAAGGGGAGTTTATTGGAAGGATACTTGAGAGAGAACCGAGCCAAATGTCATGATTATGGAGTTTCTGCTGTTGTATTTTTTCACCCAGACCAGAAGAGACTATTTAAACTACTACAGAGGGTCTAAAGCAGGGGTCTCCAATCTACGACCCTCCAGTTTGTTCAGGAACTACAATTCCCACCATCTGTGAATGTCAGAGCTTTACAATGCATCATGGGATGTAAAGTTACGCAACAGCTGGAGTGATGTAGTTCGGAGATCCCTGATCTAAAGAGTAAAAAGGCAGACTCTGAGTTCCAGTGCCACACCACAATTCCTGCCGGTGAGAAGTTCCAATCCAGGCTGGTTGGACAGCAGTTTGAGGATCCCCCTTGTGACCGCTGATCTTGCCTTAAGTTCCCTGACACAAAAACAGATGCCACATCACAATCCTGCAACTGGACATTGCTGCAACATTCACCTGGAGGAATCTCGGTTAACAACTATATATACCCGGGTACATGTGCAGAATTCCACCACCACCAGGACTCCTATTGGGACCTTTGCTGATAGGACCTGTTTGTACATTGGATGTATGTACTGTTATTAATCTCTTCTTATATAAATCTTGTATTATTTCTATACTGGTGTACATTTACATACAGTACTTATGGTATATACTGTATGGTTATATGCTGGTTACAGTAGTTCCTCTGAGCTCAATTAGTTTGATTAGATTACTGGTTTATTTCCCAGGAAGGGAATCTACTCTGTTCACCGAGGCCCTGTCCTGGGTGGAGGCACTGCCAACTTTATTATCAAACCCACTCTTCCACTTAGTGAAGGTTCTGGTTCTCTTATTTACCTACAGATTTAGCACAATATCCTGATTGGGGAGTGTGACAGACCTAGCCGGGACACAGGCTTTTTGAGAGGACTACATGCGAGCCTCCTGCCAACTGATTACGGGCCCCCCAAGACACATTCTCTGTATATGCATTTGGCATTAGCAATAGACTGAATGGGACACAAGCTGTCAGATGCTAATGTCATGAACTCAAGCCACCTGTCTGTTGTGTGAATGAGGCTGGTCTGGCTTGTAAGGTGTATTCCACACAATGTTGTTGTGCTAATTAGCCCTGTGGTAATGTCTGTTGAATAGTCATTCCAATTAACTAGGAGCCTTAAAGTCTGACCCTGAAAAGTCTTTTCAGCCAGTCAACTAGTCTGGGTCAATGATTAAGATAATTAGCTCTTGCTAATTAGGTTAGCTTTTAGTCATCTGGCTATATATATGTGTGTGAAATGTCAAATAAAGCATTCCTGATGTACCTCAAGAACTAGTGCTGTCTAATTCTTGGGGGTTCCTATAACCAGATCCATTGGACTCATGTTCCAGGACTTAGGAAGCATTTACGGCGGACACCTTGAGTACAGGATCCGTCACAGGGAGGTCCATTTGTCTTAACCCCCCCCCCAAAGTGCGCTACACCTACTACCTGGAGAGGGCATAGCTTCAGTGCGGTCCAGTTCATGCTTCTCTGCTGGGGAAGGACGTTGAAGTAGAGTCCTGCTTAGTCCATTGAAGGTCCAGGCTTAAAGGTCAAAACCACAAATTGCCGATCTTTGCCTAAACTAACTAGCCTGTGAAAGGAGCTGAAGAAGCCTTATGATAGCTGGCTTCCTGGCCTGCCAAATCTGCATCAGCCTGTGGATGAAGATACTAGAAGATACCAATGGGCAAAGGGAAATCCTTTACCCCCAATCCTATCTTCCTAGGACAACTAAGCAAATAAAGTATTTAAAAGATGGATGGAGAGAAAGTCTAAAATATGTCTGTTGCTGTTGGCAAGCCGGTAAATCTCAAGGTGCAGCTACAGGGCCAAATAACCAGTAGGAAAGCCAGGAAGGCCTGAAATGTATCATCCCTACCTGAAGATAATTCAGTGTACGGAATGTATCATCCTTATCTAGAGATTACTCCTACGGTGTACGGAATGTATCATCCTTATCTAGAGAATACACCAACGGTGTACGGAATGTATCATCTTTATCTAGAGAATACTACTACGGTGTACGGAATGTATCATCCTTATCTAGAGAATACACCTACGGTGTACGGAATGTATCATCCTTATCTAAAGATTACTCCTACGGTGTACAGAATGTATAATCCTTATCTAGAGATTACTCCTACGGTGTACCAAATGTATAATCCTTATCTAGAGATTACTCCTACGGTGTACGGAATGTATCATCCTTATCTAGAGATTACTCCTACAGTGTACGGAATGTATAATCCTTATCTAGAGATTACTCCAACGGTGTACGGAATGTATCATCCTAATCTGGAGATTACTCCTACGGTGTACTGAATGTATCATCCTTATCTAGAGATTACTCCTAAGGTGTACGGAATGTATAATCCTTATCTAGAGATTACTCCTACGGTGTACGGAATGTAAAATCCTTATCTAGAGATTACTCCTACGGTGTACGGAATGTATCATCCTTATCTAGAGAATACTTCTACGGTGTACGGAATTTATCATCCTTATCTAGAGATTACTCCTACGGTGTACAGAATGTATAATCCTTATCTAGAGATTACTCCTACGGTGTACGGAATGTATCATCCTTATCTAGAGATTACTCCTACGGTGTACGGAATGTAAAATCCTTATCTAGAGATTACTCCTACGGTGTACGGAATGTATCATCCGTATCTAGAGATTACTCCTACGGTGTACAGAATGTATCATCCTTATCTAGAGATTACTCCTATGGTGTATGGGACATATCATCCTTATCTAGAGATAAGTTCCGTACACCATAGTAGTTATCATCCTTATCTAGAGATGACTCCTCACACCTCTACCTCCTCTCCTGGCCGGACAGGGTAGGAAGATACCATCGAGAGGAGAGGACCCAGAGGCAGCATTTTAATGGGAATCCGCGAGTACGTTGGTGAATACGTTGGTGGGTTCAACCCCTGGGGTAACGCAAGTTATCAGGAATGTGTTTCAGGAAAGCAGCAAATATAAGTACACAAATTATACCAGCCTGAGGGCCATTAAACAAGTATTTTTATACATGAATCAGAAAGGAATTATAGGTACGTGACGGACCATCCAATAGGTTAATAATAGCAGACCACGAAGACCCCCGGTACCGTGAGACACCTCAATGAACACGTGAAGCAAGAAGTGAGTTCAAAAGATGTCTGCCTTTATTTGGTTCATACACAGTTTATATGGTTCAACTTACCAATCAAAAGAGGTGAGGGGGGAGTGGTTAGTAAATTATATATTGATACAAAGTATATGGTTAGCATAAGTCAGCAATATTAAGTTATACAGATCTTCTTAGATGGAAACATGGTAGAGGGAGTTCACTCGGGTGGCTTCTTAGATGGAAACATGGTAGAGGAAGTTCACTCGGGTGGCTTCTTAGATGGAAACATGGTAGAGGGAGTTCACTCGGGTGGATTCTTAGATGGAAACATGGTAGAGGAAGTTCACTCGGGTGGCTTCTTAGATTGAAACATGGTAGAGGAAGTTCACTCAGGTGGCTTATTAGATGGAAACATGGTAGAGGAAGTTCACTCGGGTGGCTTCTTAGATGGAAACATGGTAGAGGAAGTTCACTCGGGTGGCTTTTTAGATGGAAACATGGTAGAGGGAGTTCACTCGGGTGGATTCTTAGATGGAAACATGGTAGAGGAAGTTCACTCGGGTGGATTCTTAGATGGAAACATGGTAGAGGAAGTTCACTCGGGTGGATTCTTAGATGGAAACATGGTAGAGGAAGTTCACTCGGGTGGCTTTTTAGGTGGAAACATGGTAGAGGGAGTTCACTCGGGTGGCTTTTTAGGTGGAAACATGGTAGAGGAAGTTCACTCGGGTGGATTCTTAGATGGAAACATGGTAGAGGAAGTTCACTCGGGTGGCTTCTTAGATGGAAACATGGTAGAGGAAGTTCACTCGGGTGGCTTCTTAGATGGAAACATGGTAGAGGAAGTTCACTTGGGTGGCTTTTTAGGTGGAAACATGGTAGAGGAAGTTCACTCGGGTGGCTTCTTAGATGGAAACATGGTAGAGGAAGTTCACTCGGGTGGCTTCTTAGATGGAAACATGGTAGAGGAAGTTCACTCGGGTGGCTTTTTAGGTGGAAACATGGTAGAGGAAGTTCACTTGGGTGGCTTCTTAGATGGAAACATGGTAGAGGAAGTTCACTCGGGTGGCTTCTTAGATGGAAACATGGTAGAGGAAGTTCACTCGGGTAGATTCTTAGATGGACACATGGTAGAGGGAGTTCACTCGGGTGGCTTTTTAGGTGGAAACATGGTAGAGGAAGTTCACTCGGGTGGCTTCTTAGATGGAAACATGGTAGAGGAAGTTCACTCGGGTGGATTCTTAGATGGAAACATGGTAGAGGAAGTTCACTCGGGTGGATTCTTAGATGGAAACATGGTAGAGGGAGTTCACTCGGGTGGCTTTTTAGGTGGAAACATGGTAGAGGGAGTTCACTCGGGTGGCTTATTAGATGGAAACATGGTAGAGGAAGTTCACTCGGGTGGCTTCTTAGATGGAAACATGGTAGAGGAAGTTCACTCGGGTGGCTTCTTAGATGGAAACATGGTAGAGGAAGTTCACTCGGGTGGCTTCTTAGATGGAAACATGGTAGAGAAAGTTCACTCGGGTGGCTTCTTAGATGGAAACATGGTAGAGGAAGTTCACTTGGGTAGATTCTTAGATGGACACATGGTAGAGGGAGTTCACTCGGGTAGAGGGAGTTCACTCGGGTGGCTTTTTAGGTGGAAACATGGTAGAGGAAGTTCACTCGGTTGGCTTCTTAGATTGAAACATGGTAGAGGAAGTTCACTCGGGTGGCTTTTTAGGTGGAAACATGGTAGAGGAAGTTCACTCGGGTGGCTTCTTAGATGGAAACATGGTAGAGGAAGTTCACTCGGGTAGATTCTTAGATGGAAACATGGTAGAGGAAGTTCACTCGGGTAGATTCTTAGATGGACACATGGTAGAGGGAGTTCACTCGGGTGGCTTTTTAGGTGGAAACATGGTAGAGGAAGTTCACTCGGGTGGCTTCTTAGATTGAAACATGGTAGAGGAAGTTCACTCGGGTGGCTTTTTAGGTGGAAACATGGTAGAGGAAGTTCACTTGGGTGGCTTCTTAGATGGAAACATGGTAGAGGAAGTTCACTCGGGTGGCTTCTTAGATGGAAACATGGTAGAGGAAGTTCACTCGGGTAGATTCTTAGATGGAAACATGGTAGAGGAAGTTCACTCGGGTAGATTCTTAGATGGACACATGGTAGAGGGAGTTCACTCGGGTGGCTTTTTAGGTGGAAACATGGTAGAGGAAGTTCACTCGGGTGATTTCTTAGATGGAAACATGGTAGAGGAAGTTCACTCGGGTGGCTTTTTAGGTGGAAACATGGTAGAGGAAGTTCACTCGGGTGGCTTTTTAGGTGGAAACATGGTAGAGGAAGTTCACTCGGGTGGCTTCTTAGATGGAAACATGGTAGAGGAAGTTCACTCGGGTAGATTCTTAGATGGAAACATGGTAGAGGAAGTTCACTCGGGTGGCTTATTAGGTGGAAACATGGTAGAGGAAGTTCACTCGGGTGGCTTATTAGATGGAAACATGGTAGAGGAAGTTCACTCGGGTAGATTCTTAGATGGAAACATGGTAGAGGAAGTTCACTCGGGTGGCTTCTTAGATGGAAACATGGTAGAGGGAGTTCACTCGGGTGGCTTTTTAGGTGGAAACATGGTAGAGGAAGTTCACTCGGGTGGCTTATTAGGTGGAAACATGGTAGAGGAAGTTCACTCGGGTGGCTTATTAGGTGGAAACATGGTAGAGGAAGTTCACTCGGGTGGCTTCTTAGATGGAAACATGGTAGAGGGAGTTCACTTGGGTGGCTTATTAGGTGGAAACATGGTAGAGGAAGTTCACTCGGGTGGCTTATTAGGTGGAAACATGGTAGAGGAAGTTCACTCGGGTGGCTTTTTAGGTGGAAACATGGTAGAGGAAGTTCACTCGGGTGGCTTCTTAGATGGAAACATGGTAGAGGAAGTTCACTCGGGTAGATTCTTAGATGGAAACATGGTAGAGGAAGTTCACTCGGGTGGCTTATTAGGTGGAAACATGGTAGAGGAAGTTCACTGGGGTGGCTTCTTAGATGGAAACATGGTAGAGGAAGTTCACTCGGGTGGCTTCTTAGATGGAAACATGGTAGAGGGAGTTCACTTGGGTGGCTTATTAGGTGGAAACATGGTAGAGGAAGTTCACTCGGGTGGCTTATTAGATGGAAACATGGTAGAGGGTGCTAACTTGGGTGGCTTCTCACATGGGGGCATGAAAAAGTATGCTCACATTCATAGCTTCTCAGGTGTACAAGGTCTCCTTGCACTCTGAACAAGGAAACGGCCGTTCCCCTGTGTGGGTTCTTAGGTGTTCAAGAAGTTCTGTATTCTGTACGAAACTTTCCCCGCACTCTAAACAGCTGTAAGGTCACTCACCCGTGTGAATTCTCTGGTGTCTATGAAGTTTTCCTTTCTCAATGAAACTTTTCCCGCACTCTGAACATGAAAAAGGCCGCTCACCCGTGTGAATTCTCTGGTGTATGACAAGATTGGAATTTATCATGAAGGATTTCTGGCATTGGGAACATGAGAACGGCCTCTCACCGGTGTGAGTTCTCTGGTGTACAGTAAGATAGTCTCTCTGGGTGAAGCATTTGCCGCACTCTGAACAGGAATATGGCTTCTCACCTGTGTGGATTTTCAGGTGTTGGGTGAGTGCCCCTTTCTGCACAAAGCTTTTCCCGCACTCTGAACATGAAAAAGGCCACTCGCCCGTGTGACTTCTCTGGTGTATGTG
This sequence comes from Lithobates sylvaticus, assembly GCA_028564925.1. Lineage (NCBI taxonomy): Eukaryota > Metazoa > Chordata > Amphibia > Anura > Ranidae > Lithobates > Lithobates sylvaticus. Next base: position 595,525,184 of record CM053028.1, on the reverse strand, counting down.
AAGTTTTCCTTTCTTAGTGAAACCTTTCCCGCACTCTGAACACGAAAAAGGGTATTGACCGGTGTGACTGCTCAGGTGCATTGCAAGTTAATTTTTCTGACTGAAAGCTTTCCCGCACTCCGGACAGGAGAATGGCTTTTCAGCGGTGTGAGTTCCCATGGGGCTATTTAATCGCTTTTTTAGTGAGAAACATTTCCCGCGCTCTGGGCATGAAAACGGCTTCTCGCCGGTGTGACTTCTCTGGTGTCTATGAAGTTTTCCTTTCTCAGTGAAACTTTTCCCGCACTCTAAACATGAAAAAGGCTTCTCTCCGGTGTGAATTCTCTGGTGTATGACAAGATTGGAACTTATGACGAAGGATTTCTGGCATTGGGAACATGAGAACGGCCTCTCACCGGTGTGACTTCTCTGGTGTACAGTAAGATAGTCTCTCTGGGTGAAGCATTTGCCGCACTCTGAACAGGAATATGGCTTCTCACCTGTGTGGATTTTCAGGTGTTTGGTGAGTGTCCCTTTCTGCACGAAACTTTTCCCGCACTCTGAACATGAAAAAGGCCGCTCGCCCGTGTGAATTCTCTGGTGTATGTGAAGTTTTCCTTTCTTAGTGAAACCTTTCCCGCACTCTGAACATGAAAAAGGGTATTGACCTGTGTGACTGCTCAGGTGTATTGCAAGATCATTTTTCTGACTGAAAGATTTCCCGCACTCTGGACAGGAGAATGGCTTTTCAGCAGTGTGAGTTCTCATGTGGCTATTTAATCGCATTTTTACTGAGAAACATTTCCCACACTCTGGGCATGAAAACGGCCTCTCGCCGGTGTGACTTCTCTGGTGTACAGTAAGATTGCCTCTCTGGATGAAGCATTTGCCGCACTCTGAACAGGAATATGGCTTCTCACTGGTGTGGGCTCTCAGGTGTTTGGTGAGTGCCCCTTTCTGTATGAAACTTTCCCCGCACTCTTTACATGTATGCAGCCTTTCCCATGTGTGGGTTTTCAGGTGTGCCATGAGCCTGTCTTTCTGCAGAAAACATTTCCCGCACTCTTCACATGGAAAAGTCTCACCAGTGTGAGCTCTCACGTGTCTTTGCAGATGATCTTTCTGCGCAAAGCTTTGGCCGCACTCCGAGCACAAATAAGGCCTTTCTTCTGGAGGAAGTGCTGAGACACCTTTATCTTCTTCTTCATGTCCTGCAGATGAAATCCGGAGCCCCTCTGAGGAATTCCCAACATCACATCCATCTGTGAGAGAGAAACATTTTATCACCATCAAAAGAATTTTCATTCTTCAAGTTATTGAATGTTGGTCTAGAAGTCACCGGTGTAAAATAAATCTGAGGAACGGAGATGGACCTTTCATGTGTCATCCCCTCCAAGAGTTTACATACTATCGATGTCAGGCTGACTGGTCTGTAATTCCCAGGGATGTATCTTGGCACTTTTATAAAGATTGGGGGCTACATTGGCTTTTCTCCAATCAGCTGGTACTATTCCAGTCAGTAAACTGTAAACATCTCCTCATTGGTTGGGAACATGACGTTATATTGGGGAATGGAGATGGACCTTTCATATGGTGTACAGTATCTCCTCCTCATTTGTTGGGAACATGACGTTATATTGGAGGAATGGAGATGGACCTTTCATATGGTGTACAGTATCTCCTCCTCATTTGTAGGGAACATGACGTTATATTGGGGAATGGAGATGGACCTTTCATATGGTGTACAGTATCTCCTCCTCATTTGTTGGGAACATGACGTTATATTGGGGAATGGAGATGGACCTTTCATATGGTGTACAGTATCTCCTCCTCATTTGTTGGGAACATGACGTTATATTGGAGGAATGGAGATGGACCTTTCATATGGTGTACAGTATCTCCTCCTCATTTGTTGGGAACATGACGTTATATTGGAGGAATGGAGATGGACATTTCATATGGTGTACAGTATCTCCCCCTCATTTGTTGGGAACATGACATTATATTGAGGAATGGAGATGGACCTTTCATATGGTGTACAGTATCTCCTCCTCATTTGTTGGGAACATGACATTATATTGGAGGAATGGAGATGGACCTTTCATATGGTGTACAGTATCTCCCCCTCATTTGTTGGGAACATGACGTTATATTGAGGAATGGAGATGGACCTTTCATATGGTGTACAGTATCTCCTCCTCATTTGTTGGGAACATGACGTTATATTGGAGGAATGGAGATGGACCTTTCATATGGTGTACAGTATCTCCTCCTCATTTGTTGGGAACATGACATTATATTGGAGGAATGGAGATGGACCTTTCATATGGTGTACAGTATCTCCCCCTCATTTGTTGGGAACATGACGTTATATTGGGGAATGGAGATGGACCTTTCATATGGTGTACAGTATCTCCTCCTCATTTGTTGGGAACATGACGTTATATTGAGGAATGGAGATGGACCTTTCATATGGTGTACAGTATCTCCCCCTCATTTGTTGGGAACATGACGTTATATTGGAGGAATGGAGATGGACCTTTCATATGGTGTACAGTATCTCCCCCTCATTTGTTGGGAACATGACGTTATATTGGGGAATGGAGATGGACCTTTCATATGGTGTACAGTATCTCCTCCTCATTTGTTGGGAACATGACGTTATATTGGGGAATGGAGATGGACCTTTCATATGGTGTACAGTATAACCTTCTCATTTGTTGGGAACATGACGTTATATTGGAGGAATGGAGATGGACCTTTCATATGGTGTACAGTATCTCCTCCTCATTTGTAGGGAACATGACGTTATATTGGAGGAATGGAGATGGACCTTTCATATGGTGTACAGTATCTCCTCCTCATTTGTAGGGAACATGACGTTATATTGGGGAATGGAGATGGACCTTTCATATGGTGTACAGTATCTCCTCCTCATTTGTTGGGAACATGACGTTATATTGGAGGAATGGAGATGGACCTTTCATATGGTGTACAGTATCTCCTCCTCATTTGTTGGGAACATGACGTTATATTGGAGGAATGGAGATGGACCTTTCATATGGTGTACAGTATCTCCTCCTCATTTGTTGGGAACATGACGTTATATTGGAGGAATGGAGATGGACATTTCATATGGTGTACAGTATCTCCCCCTCATTTGTTGGGAACATGACATTATATTGAGGAATGGAGATGGACCTTTCATATGGTGTACAGTATCTCCTCCTCATTTGTTGGGAACATGACATTATATTGGAGGAATGGAGATGGACCTTTCATATGGTGTACAGTATCTCCTCCTCATTTGTTGGGAACATGACGTTATATTGAGGAATGGAGATGGACCTTTCATATGGTGTACAGTATCTCCTCCTCATTTGTTGGGAACATGACGTTATATTGAGGAATGGAGATGGACCTTTCATATGGTGTACAGTATCTCCTCCTCATTTGTTGGGAACATGACGTTATATTGGAGGAATGGAGATGGACCTTTCATATGGTGTACAGTATCTCCTCCTCATTTGTTGGGAACATGACATTATATTGGAGGAATGGAGATGGACCTTTCATATGGTGTACAGTATCTCCCCCTCATTTGTTGGGAACATGACGTTATATTGGGGAATGGAGATGGACCTTTCATATGGTGTACAGTATCTCCTCCTCATTTGTTGGGAACATGACGTTATATTGAGGAATGGAGATGGACCTTTCATATGGTGTACAGTATCTCCCCCTCATTTGTTGGGAACATGACGTTATATTGGAGGAATGGAGATGGACCTTTCATATGGTGTACAGTATCTCCCCCTCATTTGTTGGGAACATGACGTTATATTGGGGAATGGAGATGGACCTTTCATATGGTGTACAGTATCTCCTCCTCATTTGTTGGGAACATGACGTTATATTGGGGAATGGAGATGGACCTTTCATATGGTGTACAGTATCCCCTCCTCATTTGTTGGGAACATGACGTTATATTGGGGAATGGAGATGGACCTTTCATATGGTGTACAGTATCTCCTCCTCATTTGTTGGGAACATGACATTATATTGGAGGAATGGAGATGGACCTTTCATATGGTGTACAGTATCTCCCCCTCATTTGTTGGGAACATGACGTTATATTGGGGAATGGAGATGGACCTTTCATATGGTGTACAGTATCTCCTCCTCATTTGTTGGGAACATGATGTTATATTGGGGAATGGAGATGGACCTTTCATATGGTGTACAGTATCTCCCCCTCATTTGTTGGGAACATGACGTTATATTGGAGGAATGGAGATGGACCTTTCATATGGTGTACAGTATCTCCCCCTCATTTGTTGGGAACATGACGGTATATTGAGGAATGGAGATGGACCTTTCATATGGTGTACAGTATCTCCCCCTCATTTGTTGGGAACATGACGTTATATTGGAGGAATGGAGATGGACCTTTCATATGGTGTACAGTATCTCCCCTCATTTGTTGGGAACATGACGTTATATTGGAGGAATGGAGATGGACCTTTCATATGGTGTACAGTATCTCCTCCTCATTTGTTGGGAACATGACGTTATATTGGGGAATGGAGATGGACCTTTCATATGGTGTACAGTATCTCCTCCTCATTTGTTGGGAACATGACGTTATATTGGGGAATGGAGATGGACCTTTCATATGGTGTACAGTATCTCCTCCTCATTTGTTGGGAACATGACGTTATATTGGAGGAATGGAGATGGACCTTTCATATGGTGTACAGTATCTCCCCCTCATTTGTTGGGAACATGACGTTATATTGAGGAATGGAGATGGACCTTTCATATGGTGTACAGTATCTCCTCCTCATTTGTTGGGAACATGACGTTATATTGAGGAATGGAGATGGACCTTTCATATGGTGTACAGTATCTCCTCCTCATTTGTTGGGAACATGACATTATATTGGAGGAATGGAGATGGACCTTTCATATGGTGTACAGTATCTCCCCCTCATTTGTTGGGAACATGACGTTATATTGAGGAATGGAGATGGACCTTTCATATGGTGTACAGTATCTCCTCCTCATTTGTTGGGAACATGACGTTATATTGGGGGAATGGAGATGGACCTTTCATATGGTGTACAGTATCTCCTCCTCATTTGTTGGGAACATGACGTTATATTGAGGAATGGAGATGGACCTTTCATATGGTGTACAGTATCTCCTCCTCATTTGTTGGGAACATGACATTATATTGAGGAATGGAGATGGACCTTTCATATGGTGTACAGTATCTCCTCCTCATTTGTTGGGAACATGACGTTATATTGGAGGAATGGAGATGGACCTTCCATATATTGTACAGTATCTCCTCCTCATTTGTTGGATGGGGGATCTAGGTGGAGCCTCCGTACTGCTCTCTCCTTTACAATAAAGTCCCCTCTTACCCGGTGATGTGAGGGGCGGCTGATTGTCCATCATGACGTCCTTGTAGAGATCCTTGTGTCCTTCTAAATACTCCCACTCCTCCATGGAGAAATAGACAGTGACATCCTGACACCTTATAGGAACCTGACACACACAATGATACAGTCACCATCCAGACACATCCCTTGTCTCTTACTGGATAATGTCCCAGAATTCCCAGAATCCTCCTCACCTCTCCTGTCAGCAGCTCCATCATCTTCTTGGTGACTTCTAGAACCTTTTGCAGGTTGTGTCTCTCGGGTATGAAGGATGGAGTTGGGGGGATGGTAATGGGGTTCTGGCCTCTCCTCCTTCTTGTAGAGATTTGGTAATGTCTTCTCGGTGTGTCGTGTTCAGTAGAACTTTTCATTACTACTTTACAGTCCTGTGTTATAGAAGGATAAATATAACAGTCTCATCATCCCTCACCTCTATGGTCAGGTCTACGATATTTGCCATGGACTAGTAGCCCTTGGCCAATCACGTCTGGGCGGTGTCACCTCACCTTATGGAAGAAGTTCTCTCTTCTGAAGTGGCCATATAATATATGGACCAGCCGGTTCTGATGGCTGGGTTGGGGATACAATATTAGCACCTCAGTGGACCCACCTCAGCTCACAATGGGTCCCCTCACCACATGACTGCCACGCGGCTTAGGTGACTCAATACAACCCGGACATACCATTTTATATTTGCATGTAGCTCAATATGCGGACTATCAGATGGGATTAGTTCCATCTCCATGTCACTAATAATTTGGACTTCATTACAGATGAATCATAAAACCTCCAATCTAAGAAAGAAGAAATATGTTTTTCTTGGACAGCTGTCCATACGGGACATCCTCGGCCCTCTACTAATTCTTCAGCCGAAAATTCTAAAGCTGTTCCTTCTGCTCACCTGTTAGAAATGTATTGGTAGCAAATTTAGGTGGTCAGGCCTGAGACAGCTTTTCAAATTCTAAACGGTGAGCATTGTCCTTACTATTGATTACTGGCTCCATAAGGACATCTGTCTACTACTGACCAGCGGCATCGGGAGAAGATCTGTGATGACTTCTATAATACACGGAGTAGTCATGGAGGAGGATGCTGGGGGTGGAGGGTTGGGGTAATGGGAGTAGAGGTGGGGTGGGAATTATTGCAGATGAAGGTGGTAGAGACCTCATGTTGGTGGATACAGTACTGCAGAGTTATGGGTAACGAGTAGACATGGGAACCGTCAAAAAATTTGTTTCGTTTCGTTTCGTTAAAAAAAAAAATCGTAATTCGTGTACGAAATTCCGTTCGAATTCGTACGAAATACGAATTTCGTACAAATCGTTAAAAAATTTTGAATCGTTTCGAATCGTTACAAATCGTTAATAATCACTTGCGGCTAATGAATTGTCGGCTCCCGTAACACAGAGAACAATTCGAATCCAACTACCAAATATCTAATTTCAACTAATACGAAAGAAATTATTATAGCGGATATAACTAATGATTCGAATGAATGCGAGATTCAGTATATCTAATATCGAGAACTGTCCCTGCACAAAGTGTCATTTTTAAGCGTGGGGGTCCCCCCAAATTCAATTACCAGGCCCTTCAGGTCTGCTATGGATATTAAGGGGAACCCCCGCTTCAAATAATAAAAAAAAAATGACGTAGGGGTCCCCCTAAATATCCATACCAGACCCTTCAGGTCTGGGATGGATTTTAAGGGGAACCCTGGCCAAAAAACTAAAAAAAAAATGGCGTGGGGTCCCCCTCAAAATCCATACCAGACCCTTTATCCGAGCACGCAACCTGGCAGGCCGCAGGAAAAGAGGGGGGACCAAGAGCGCCCCCCCTCCTGAACCGTACCAGGCCACATGCCCTGAACATTGGGAGGGTGCTTTGGGGTCCCCCCCAAAGCACCATGTCCCCATGTTGATGAGGACAAGGGCCTCATCCCCACAACCCTGGCCATTGGTTGTGGGGGTCTGCGGGCAGGGGGGCTTAATGGAATATGGAAGCCCCCTTTAACAAGGGGACCCCCAGATCCCGCCCCCCCCTGTGTGAAATGGTAAGGGGGTACAAAAGTACCCCTACCATTTCACCAAAAAAGTGACAAAAATAGTAAAAATGACAGGAGACGGTCTTTGACAATTCCTTTATTAAAATCTTATTTCTTCTGGTCTTCCTTCTTCCTTTCTTCATCCTTCGGTTTCTTCATCTTCTCCTTCCGGCATCTTCTTCTTCCTCTGATCCACTTCTTCTTGCTCTGGTCTTCTCGTCCGGCATCTTCTTCCATGGCGTCGGCGTCTCTTCTTGGGCCGCTCCTCGCAATGGGAGGCTCCCGCTGTGTGAGGCTTTGCTGGGTCTGACAGGTCTTTTATAACCCCATGATGTCCCCGTGCGTCAGAGGGGGGCGGGGTCACCAGGTGGCCCCGCCCTCCGTTATAAAAGACCTGTCAGACGCAGCGAAGCCTCACACAGCGGGAGCCTCCTATTGCGAGGAGCGGCCCAAGAAGAGACGCCAACGCGGTGGAAGAAGATGCTGGACGAGAAGACCAGAGCAAGAAGAAGCGGATCGGAGGAAGAAGAAGATGGAAGAAGATGAAGAAACCGAAGGATGAAGAAAGGAAGAAGGAAGAAGACCAGAAGAAAGAAGATGAAAGAAGATTTTAATAAAGGAATTGTCAAAGACCGTCTCCTGTCATTTTTACAATTTTTGTCACTTTTTTGGTGAAATGGTAGGGGTACTTTTGTACCCCCTTACCATTTCACACAGGGGGGGCCGGGATCTGGGGGTCCCCTTGTTAAAGGGGGCTTCCAGATTCCGATAAGCCCCCCGCCCGCAGACCCCCACAACCAATGGCCAGGGTTGTGGGGATGAGGCCCTTGTCCTCATTAACATGGGGACAAGGTGCTTTGGGGGGACCCCAAAGCACCCTCCCAATGTTGAGGGCATGTGGCCTGGTATGGTTCAGGAGGGGGGGGCGCTCTCGTCCCCCCCTCTTTTCCTGCGGCCTGCAAGGTTGCGTGCTCGGATAAAGGGTCTGGTATGGATTTTGAGGGGGACCCCACGCCATTTTTTTTACAGTGATTTTAAATAGCTTTTTTCCTGCAAAAATTACACTTTGTCATTCGAATCATTCGTTATATCCGCTATAATAATTTCTTTTGTATTAGTTGAAATTCGATATTTGGTAGTTGGATTCGAATAATTTGGAGCCGAAATTCGTAAACGGAATTTCGTATTCCGAAAAAATTCGTAGTACGGATTCGTACGAATTTCGAAAAATTCGTACGAATTTCGAAAAATTCGTACGAATTTCGAAAAATTCGTACGAATTTCGAAAAATTTCGTACGAATTTCGAATTCTTACCTAACTAATCGCACATGTCTAGTAACGAGTGAACGAGCAAAGTCATATATCAACCCCTTCATTACACTCACCTCTCCAGTCAGCAGGCGGAGGATCTCCAGGGTGAGGTTCAATATTGTCTCATTCCGGGGAAATTCCTTCCTCTCAGTCACAAAACTCAAAGTCTGCTGATCCTCCTTCATGAGGTCCTTGTAGAGATCCTTGTGTCCTTCTAAATACTCCCACTCCTCCATGGAGAAATAGACAGTGACATCCTGACACCTTATAGGAACCTGACACACACAATGATACAGTCACCATCCAGACACATCCCTTGTCTGTTACTGGATAATGTCCCAGAATTCCCAGAATCCTCCTCACCTCTACTGTCAGCAGATGGACCATCATGGTGGTCAGTTCCAGGATCTTCTGCTCTTTGTTCCTCTCAGGTATGGGAGAAGGAGGGGGAGGCACCATGGTGGGGCTCTGGGTCCTGCTCCATCCTCCTGAGATTGTCTCCCCACTAGACTTCTTCACTACAACATAATCCTACAGATCAGGAGAAATATAAACCGATATCAATCATCTGACATCATCTAAATGTCTCCAATAAGAACATGGACTACTGACCAGACTAGACAAGAGTGATGTCATGTGACCTCCCAGAATCCTCCTCACCTCTCCGGTCAGGTCTGTGTATTATTAATAGAGATAAGAGTGATGTCATGTGACCTCCCAGAATCCTCCTCACCTCTCCGGTCAGGTCTGTGTATTATTAATAGAGATAAGAGTGATGTCATGTGACCTCCCAGAATCCTCCTCACCTCTCCGGTCAGGTCTGTGTATTATTAATAGAGATAAGAGTGATGTCATGTGACCTCCCAGAATCCTCCTCACCTCTCCGGTCAGGTCTGTGTTTTATTAATAGAGATAAGAGTGATGTCATGTGACCTCCCAGAATCCTCCTCCCCTCTCCGGTCAGGTCTGTGTTTTATTAATAGAGATAAGAGTGATGTCATGTGACCTCCCAGAATCCTCCTCCTCTCTCCGGTCAGGTCTGTGTTTTATTAATAGAGATAAGAGTGATGTCATGTGACCTCCCAGAATCCTCCTCACCTCTCCGGTCAGGTCTGTGTATTATTAATAGAGATAAGAGTGATGTCATGTGACCTCCCAGAATCCTCCTCCCCTCTCCGGTCAGGTCTGTGTTTTATTAATAGAGATAAGAGTGATGTCATGTGACCTCCCAGAATCCTCCTCACCTCTCCGGTCAGGTCTGTGTTTTATTAATAGAGATAAGAGTGATGTCATGTGACCTCCCAGAATCCTCCTCACCTCTCCAGTCAGCAGGTAGATGATCTCCAGGGTGAGGTTTAGTATCTTCTCAGTCATGTGACTCCGGTCCTCCTCCATATTTATTGATGATGTCATGTGATCTGTTCTTTCTTAATAAGGCTCCTCCAAGAAAACAGACACTAGTCCCCTTAGTTCTATATCTGTCCACCATGTTATTATTATACAGGATTTGTATGGCACCAACAGTTTGCGCAGCACTACACAATATAAAGGCAGACAGTACAGTTGTAATACAATACAAGAGGGTTAGGAGGGTCCTGATCCAGAAAGCTTACAATCTAAAAGGGAGGGGCAAAAGGTAACAACTGTTAGGGATGAGTTGATGGAGAAAGTAAAAGTTTAGTTGTTTACTTTCCTAAAGAGTTGGGTTTTCAGGGATCACCTAAAGGTGGACAGAGTAGGAGATAGTTGGATGGATTGGGGTAGGGAGTTCCAGTGGATGGGAGAGGCTCTGGAGAAGTCCTAGAGGTGAACATGGAAGGAGGGGATGAGGGATTAGAGAGCAGGAGGTCCACTGAACTGGACAAGTCTGGGGAGGCGACACGAAAGGGGATGGGGGGCGGGGGGTTTGGAAAGGTTGAGTTTTAGGAAGTGGTTTGAAGTCCATATTGATATGTGAGTTTGTCACAAGTTAGCCGGCAGTTTGTGTATTCTTACCTCCTTGCTGCAGTGCTTCTCTGCCCTGATTCCTTTCACATGTGTGGTTTGGCTGTGCCCGCCTAGGGGAAGTGCCATCTCAAGAGCATTATAGTCCCCTGGGCAATACAGTGCACTAGGGCCCCATTACACAATCACACACGAGAATAAAAATGCAAATTATCAATAAGGCTATATTTATTGGTACCTCCAACAAAATCAGTGTTTAATCATTAACACAACGTTTGGACAATATAACACGAGCTTGAAAAGCGAGAAATAACAGATTAAAATGGGACAAAAGCACTAATTATTTATTAAATTTGCGATACTCCTTTGTAGAGAATTCCTTTGATGGGCACAGTGGCTGCTTTTAATGGGCACAGTGGCTGCGTTTGATGGGCACAGTGGCTGCGTTTGATGGGCACAGTGGCTGCGTTTGATGGGCACAGTGGCTGCGTTCGATGGGCACGGTGTCAACGTTTGATGGGCACTGTGGCTGCATTTTAAGGGCACAGTGGCTGCGTTTAATGGGCACAGTGGCTGCGTTTAATGGGCACAGAGGCTGCGTTTGATGGGCACAGTGGCTGCGTTTGATAGGCACAGTGGCTGCGTTTGATGGGCACAGTGGCTGCGTTTGATGGGCACAGTGGCTGCATTTGATGGACACAGTGGCAACGTTTGATGGGCACGGTGTCAACATTTGATGGGCACTGTGGCTGCGTTTGATGGGCACAGTGGCTGCGTTTGATGGGCACAGTGGCTGCGTTTGATGGACACCGTGGCAACGTTTGATGGGCATGGTGTCAACATTTGATGGGCACTGTGGCTGCGTTTGATGGGCACAGTGGCTGCATTTGATGGGCACAGTGGCAACGTTTGATGGGCACGGTGTCAACATTTGATGGGCACTGTGGCTGCGTTTGATAGGCACAGTGGCTGCATTTGATGGGCACAGTGGCTGTGTTTGATGGGCACAGTGGCAGCTTTGATGGTCACAGTGGCAGCTTTTGATGGACACAGTGGCTGTGTTTGATGGGCACAGTGGCTGCTTTTAATGAGCACATTGGCTGCTTTTAATGGGCACAACTTACTTATACTTACTTTAGGTCGGCCTGGTGCAGTGCAGTGAGTCACTCACTCACAGCAAGGCAGCTATCGCTTTAGAAATGCTCCGCTCCCTCTGAACCATGAATGCTGGGGTGGCCACGGTGCGCTATGAATGCTGGGGCGGCCACGGTGCACTATGAATGCTGGGGTGGTCGTGGCCTCTGACTGACGTCACTGGTTGCTAGCTAGACGCCGGGCAGCCAGCGATTCTAGCAAGTGAGCAACCAGTGCAGTCAACTTCAAGTCAGTGCCACAGACAGCTTTGCGTCCCTCTTCTGCAGCAGATTGCAGCGCTGGGGTGCGTTGCACCCCGTGCACCCACCCAGGATCGGACATGGGTGGGGCCCCCTAGACAAGGGGGGCTCCCGGGCAACTGCCCAGCGTGTCCATGCGAAAAGACGGCCCTGCCTATGGGCATCGCCTGCCATTCTGTGGGCTTTTACTTCCTTTCCTTCCATCCCTTCCTGGGCCGCCTCCTAGTTTGGTTGCCTATATAAGACATGTTCAGCGTAACCCACATTGCCTGAGCAACTTCACTTTTCTCTCAGCTCCCGGTCGCTTGTTCTTTGTGTATCCTGTGCCTGACTACCCGTGTACAGACCACGGCTTCGTTTACCGCTATGCTTGTTCGCTGTCGGTCCTGACCTCAGCTTGTCTCCAAGATTTCCTGTTGTCTCCTGCTGCTTGTACTCTGCACATGCACATGGTCTCTGCATCGTCAGCTGGGCGTACCTGGAGGGCGCGGCCTGGTTCCAGCTTGCTGCAAGTCCATCCCAACTAAGGATGAGCTCCGGCGTTTTCGCACAGCCCACGTGCAGAGCCCGCCAGGCAGTTAGACATTTCCCGATCTCTGCAGCCGCGCACCGGGACAATGTCTCACTACCTGTGATTAGCGCAGCGCTGCGCCGACTTGCTGATGGGCTCTGCACGTGGGCTGTGCGAACACGCCAGAGCTCATCCTTAATACCCACCATCAGAGGCTCTGGTGAAGAAGCAGGCTGGGCTTAGACTCAGTTCCCCCGGGGAATCCCGAGTTGGCGATCTACAAGAGCTCACTACCACAGACGCTTGACAGAGTTGAGGAGTGGATTTGGGCATCGTTGAGATGTCATTGGAAGCCATGGGAGGTTATCAGCTGACATCTGGAGGAGATGTAGATAGAGAATAGAAGGGGCCGGAGGACAGAGCCTCGGGGGATCCTTATGGCAAAAGGAGAGGAGAGGAGGAAACAGAGTTGCAAGTGATGCTGGAGGAGCCCTTGAATAACTAGGAGAACCAGAATAGAGTTCTGAATGGCGTGGAGTTTTCTGAGGAGGAGCGGTTGGTAAACTATGTCGAAGGTGGCAGAAAGGTCTAATAGTTTGAGAACATCATGGCAGCCATTGGCTTGAGCAGTTGGTTGAGTCGTTAGTGGGTTTTAGAAGGGCAGTTTCTGTGAGGTCTTGAAGGTGAAATCCAGACTGTAAGGGGTGGAGAAGGTTGCTATCAGTAAGGTGGTGGCTCAGACGGCTGTAGACTACATGTTCTAGGAGTTTGGAGGAAAACGAGAGCAAGGAGATGGGTCTTAGCCTCTTAGGTCATTCCGACTGGTGGGGTTCAGCGAGATCTTTTTAAGTATAGGGCGACCAGAGAATTCAATAGAGGGTCGGGGGAAGATGACAGTAGAGAGGAAGAGATAGAAGAGTGAAGAATAGAGCAAGAGGGTGACCGAAAGATCAGCAGCCTACTCAGATCTATAATAATATCTACCTCCTCGTCTGTCACAGCTACATCTCCTCTCCACTTCCTCCAGACTCACCGTACTCAGAACTGCCTATTTATACCTGACATCACTTCCTGTCTGTACCTGACATCACTTCCTGTCAGTAGGTGTCATAGAGACTTGCTGTGTGCGTTCCACTCCGTATATAACTGAGATCCCCACCTTGTGGAGAATATAGGGATTGCAGTCGTCGATCTGTTCTTAGTCTTGGTGTTGTTACAGATCTGGATCACCATTCAGTTAACTCTCTGTGTCCCGGAGCCTTCTTCTCCCTAAATCCCCTTATTTCCCTGAGAATATATATTTTTTCTCGTTCCAAAGATATCTCGGTTTTGCACATGATATCCTTTAGGTTGTGTACAGATAGAGTTTTCATTTGTTAGCAAATTTGAAAATAATATATTTTTATCTCCTTGAAATTTATTGACAATAAATAGGGAAATTAAAGATAAAATACATTTTATTGTCATTTTTCCCAATGCAATGTTTAAGTGTGTAGAGGTGCCACCCCACCTAGAAGCTGCAGATGAAAGAGATCCCCGACTCCTGCACAACCAGACACATAGAATCTTCGCAAGCACACCAGTCCACCCGGCTGACTCTACACTATTCCACCTGACTGACTCTTCACCAGCCCACCCGGCTGACTCTTCACTAGTCCACCTGACTGACTCTACACTAGTCCATCTGACTGACTCTTCACCAGCCCACCCGGCTGACTCTACACTAGTCAACCCGGCTGACTCTACACTAGTCCACCTGACTGACTCTTCACCAGCCCACCCGGCTGACCCTACACAAGTCCATCTGACTCACTCTTCACCAGCCCACCCAGCTGTCTCTTCACTAGTCCACCCGACTGACTCTTCACCAGCCAACCCGGCTGTCTCTTCACTAGTCCACCCGACTGACTTTTCACCAGCACACCCGGCTGACTCTACACTAGTCCACCTGACTGACTCTTCACGAGCCAACCCGGCTGACTCTACACTATTCCACCTGACTGACTCTTCACCAGCCCACCCGGCTGACTCTACACTATTCCACCTGACTGACTCTTCACCAGCCCACCCGGCTGACTCTACACTATTCCACCTGACTGACTCTTCACCAGCCCACCCGGCTGACTCTACACTATTCCACCTGACTGACTCTTCACCAGCCCACCCGGCTGACTCTACACTAGTCAACTCGGCTGACTCTACACTAGTCCACCTGACTGACTCTTCACCAGCCCACCCGGCTGACTCTTCACCAGCCCACCCGGCTGACCCTACACTAGTCCATCTGACTCACTCTTCACCAGCCCACCCAGCTGTCTCTTCACTAGTCCACTCGGCTGACTCTACACTAGTCCACCTGGCTGACTCTTCACCAGCCCACCTGGCTGTCTCTTCACTAATCCACCTGACTGACTTTTCACCAGCCCACCTGACTGACTCTTCACCAGCCCACCCGACTCACTCTTCACCAGCCCACCCGGCTGACTCAGGAGATCTCCCAGAAGACTTAAGCACACCGCTATCTTAAAGGGAGACGGGCTACATGTGGCAGTCCCCCCCCCCCCTTTGTTAGTCCACAACATTGTTGATCTACTCACTATGTCCTCTTTCTTTCTCCCGTGCCTCCAGGAAGACCTCCTCCCATGTGTTTTGGCAGGATCCTTCCAGCACCCTGTCAGGGCTGGGCTCAGCCCTTCCTTCTCTGAGCTGGCTGCTCAGCTGTCGTCTAATTGCCAGCTCCCATCTCTCTCCACAGTTACTCAGCTGTTGATGATTCTGCTCGTCAGTCCTGCCTACTTAAGCCATCCAGTCCAGAGGAGCTCTGCCTTCGCCTTGGTCACATCACAAGAAACTATCGCCTGCATTCCTGGCTAAAGACTGGCTTTGCTGACATCCCTTCTGGCTCCAGATCCTGCTTGCTGTTCCACTACATTGATTCCTGACTTCTGGCTTGGCTGACTATCTGTTCCGGTTACTGAACTTTGGCTATGTTTTGACTATGTTTGTTCTTTTTACTTTTATTATTAAACAAGTGTGATTTAGCTGTACTGCTGTCTTGACCTGATTTCATGGTTTCTGACAGGCAGATCAGGACACCCAGAATAGGGGGTATTCCTTAGGGCCACGACAACCTCCTCAACACTGTATCTCCATCTTACACCCGACTGACCCTACTGGCATGGCCCATGTCTATTTTTGGAGTTATCTCAGCCCCCTGCTGAGGATTGTCCGAGGCCCCATAAATATTCAGGGCAGCTCCTCCTAACCCCCACCCTCTAGTTCTAGAAGATTCTCCAACCTTCCAGACCAGGTGGAGGCAACAGAGAGCTGCTAGGATGAGTCACCCAGCCCTGAACTTTAATGAATTCTGACCCAATTAAGACTCACCAGCTTACAATGTGAGTCGGAGTATGGTTTGCCTGCTCTAAACCGAGCACACACTAGAGGGTGCTACAAGTGATTTGCGCAGCTCCGTATATTTACCAAAAAATATAATCACCAATATTTACCCAGAAATATAATCAATATAAATATTTGAATATTCAAACCACAAATTGCCGATTTTTGCTTAAACTAACTAGCCTGTGAAAGGAGCTGAAGAAGCCTTACGATAGTTGGCTGCCTGGCCTGCCAAATCTGCATCAGCCTGTGGATGAAGATACTAGAAGATACCAATGGGCAAAGGGATATCCTTTACCCCCAATCCTATCTTCCTAGGACAACTAAGCAACTAAAACATCTAAAAGATGGATGGAGAGAAAATCTAAATTATGTCTGTTTCTGTTGGCAAGCCGGTAAATCTCAAGGTGCAGCTACAGGGCCAAATGACCAGTAGGAAAGCCAGGAAGGCCTGAAATGTATCATCCCTACCTGAAGATAATTCAGTGTACGGAATGTATCATCCTTATCTAGAGATTACTCCTACGGTGTACGGAACGTATCATCCTTATCTAGAGATTACTCCTACGGTGTATGGAATGTATCATCCTTATCTAGAGATTACTTATACGGTGTACGGAATGTATCATCCTTATCTAGAGATTACATCTACGGTGTACTGAATGTATCATCCTTATCTAGAGATTACTTCTACGGTGTACGGAATGTATCATCCTTATCTAGAGATTACTCCTACGGTGTACGGAATGTATCATCCTTATCTAGAGATTACTCCTACGGTGTACGGAATGTATCATCCTTATCTAGAGATTACTTCTACGGTGTACGGAATGTATCATCCTTATCTAGAGATTACTCCTACGGTGTACGGAATGTATCATCCTTATCTAGAGATTACTTCTACGGTGTACGGAATGTATCATCCTTATCTAGAGATTACTCCTACGGTGTACGGAATGTATCATCCTTATCTAGAGATTACTCCTACGGTGTACGGAATGTATCATCCTTATCTAGAGATTACTCCTACGGTGTACGGAATGTATCATCCTTATCTAGAGATTACTTCTACGGTGTACGGAATGTATCATCCTTATCTAGAGATTACTCCTACGGTGTACGGAATGTATCATCCTTATCTAGAGATTACTCCTACGGTGTACAGAATGTATCATCCTTATCTAGAGATTACTTCTACGGTGTACGGAATGTATCATCCTTATCTAGAGATTACTCCTACGGTGTACGGAATGTATCATCCTTATCTAGAGATTACTTCTACGGTGTACGGAATGTATCATCCTTATCTAGAGATTACTGCTACGGTGTACGGAATGTATCATCCTTATCTAGAGATTACTTCTACGGTGTACGGAATGTATCATCCTTATCTAGAGATCACGCCTACGGTGAATGGAATGGAATGTATCATCCTTATCTAGAGATTACTTCTACGGTGTATGGGACATATCATCCTTATCTAGAGATAAGTTCCGTACACCATAGGAGTTATCATCCTTATCTAGAGATGACTCCTCACACCTCTACCTCCTCTCCTAGCCGGAGAGGGTAGGAAGATACCGTCGAGAGGAGAGGACCCAGAGGCAGCATTTTAATTGGAATCCGCGAGTACGTTGGTGAATACGTTGGTGGGTCCAACCCCTGGGGTAACGCAAGTCCTCAGGAATGTGTTTCAGGAAAGCAGCAAATATAAGTACACAAATTATACCAGCCTGAGAGCCATTAAATAAGTATTTTTATACATGTATCTGAAAGGAATTATAGGTACTTCAGGTACGTGACGGACCATTCAATAGGTTAATAATAGCAGACCACCGAAGACCCCCGGTACCGTGAGACACCTCAATGAACACGTGAAGCAAGAAGTGAGTTCAAAAGATGTCTGCCTTTATTTGGTTCATACACAGTTTATATATGGTTCAACCTACCAATCAAAAGAGGTGAGGGGGGAGTGGTTAGTAAATTATATATTGATACAAAGTATATGGTTAGCATAAGTCAGCAATATATGGTTATACAGATCTTCTTAGATGGAAACATGGTAGAGGAAGTTCACTCGGGTGGCTTCTTAGATGGAAACATGGTAGAGGGAGTTCACTCGGGTGGCTTTTTAGGTGGAAACATGGTAGAGGAAGTTCACTCGGGTGGCTTTTTAGGTGGAAACATGGTAGAGGGAGTTTACTCGGGTGGCTTCTTAGATGGAAACATGGTAGAGGAAGTTTACTCGGGTGGCTTCTTAGATGGAAACATAGTAGAGGGAGTTCACTCGGGTAGATTCTTAGATGGAAACATGGTAGAGGGAGTTCACTCGGGTGGCTTCTTAGATGGAAACATGGTAGAGGAAGTTCACTCGGGTGGTTTCTTAGATGCAAACATGGTAGAGGGAGTTCACTCGGGTAGATTCTTAGATGAAAACATGGTAGAGGGAGTTCACTCGGGTGGCTTCTTAGATGGAAACATGGTAGAGGAAGTTCACTCGGGTGGTTTCTTAGATGCAAACATGGTAGAGGGAGTTCACTCGGGTAGATTCTTAGATGGAAACATGGTAGAGGAAGTTCACTCGGGTGGCTCGGGTCCTACGGTGTACGGAATGTATCATCCTTATCTAGAGATTACTTCTACGGTGTACGGAATGTATCATCCTTATCTGGAGATTACTCCTACGGTGTACGGAATGTATCATCCTTATCTAGAGATTACTCCTACGGTGTACGGAATGTATCATCCTTATCTGGAGATTACTCCTACGGTGTACGGAATGTATCATCCTTATCTAGAGATTACTTCTACGGTGTACGGAATGTATCATCCTTATCTAGAGATGGCTGCTACGGTGTACGGAATGTATCATCCTTATCTAGAGATTACTTCTACGGTGTACGGAATGTATCATCCTAATCTAGAGAATACTTCTACGGTGTATAGGACATATCATCCTTATCTAGAGATTACTCCTACGGTGTATGGAATGTATCATCCTTATCTAGAGATGGCTGTTACGGTGTACGGAATGTATCATCCTTATCTAGAGATTACTTCTACGGTGTACGGAATGTATCATCCTTATCTAGAGATGGCTGCTACGGTGTACGGAATGTATCATCCTTATCTAGAGATTACTTCTACGGTGTACGGAATGTATCATCCTTATCTAGAGATCACGCCTACGGTGAATGGAATGGAATGTATCATCCTTATCTAGAGATTACTTCTACGGTGTATGGGACATATCATCCTTATCTAGAGATAAGTTCCGTACACCATAGGAGTTATCATCCTTATCTAGAGATGACTCCTCACACCTCTACCTCCTCTCCTAGCCGGAGAGGGTAGGAAGATACCGTCGAGAGGAGAGGACCCAGAGGCAGCATTTTAATTGGAATCCGCGAGTACGTTGGTGAATACGTTGGTGGGTCCAACCCCTGGGGTAACGCAAGTCCTCAGGAATGTGTTTCAGGAAAGCAGCAAATATAAGTACACAAATTATACCAGCCTGAGAGCCATTAAATAAGTATTTTTATACATGTATCTGAAAGGAATTATAGGTACTTCAGGTACGTGACGGACCATTCAATAGGTTAATAATAGCAGACCACCGAAGACCCCCGGTACCGTGAGACACCTCAATGAACACGTGAAGCAAGAAGTGAGTTCAAAAGATGTCTGCCTTTATTTGGTTCATACACAGTTTATATATGGTTCAACCTACCAATCAAAAGAGGTGAGGGGGGAGTGGTTAGTAAATTATATATTGATACAAAGTATATGGTTAGCATAAGTCAGCAATATATGGTTATAGATGGAAACATGGTAGAGGAAGTTCACTCGGGTGGCTTCTTAGATGGAAACATGGTAGAGGGAGTTCACTCGGGTGGCTTTTTAGGTGGAAACATGGTAGAGGAAGTTCACTCGGGTGGCTTTTTAGGTGGAAACATGGTAGAGGGAGTTTACTCGGGTGGATTCTTAGATGGAAACATGGTAGAGGAAGTTCACTCGGGTGGCTTCTTAGATGGAAACATAGTAGAGAAAGTTCACTCGGGTGGTTTCTTAGATGGAAACATGGTAGAGGGAGTTCACTCGGGTGGCTTCTTAGATGGAAACATGGTAGAGGAAGTTCACTCGGGTGGCTTCTTAGATGGAAACATGGTAGAGGAAGTTCACTCGGGTGGATTCTTAGATGCAAACATGGTAGAGGGAGTTCACTCGGGTGGCTTCTTAGATGGAAACATGGTAGAGGAAGTTCACTCGGGTGGCTTCTTAGATGCAAACATGGTAGAGGGAGTTCACTCGGGTAGATTCTTAGATGGAAACATGGTAGAGGAAGTTCACTCGGGTGGCTTCTTAGATGAAAACATGGTAGAGGAAGTTCACTCGGGTAGATTCTTAGATGGAAACATGGTAGAGGAAGTTCACTCGGGTGGCTTCTTAGATGGAAACATAGTAGAGGGAGTTCACTCGGGTGGCTTCTTAGATGGAAACATGGTAGAGGAAGTTCACTCGGGTGGCTTCTTAGATGGAAACATGGTAGAGGAAGTTCACTCGGGTGGCTTCTTAGATGGAAACATGGTAGAGGGAGTTCACTCGGGTGGCTTCTTAGATGGAAACATGGTAGAGGGAGTTCACTCGGTGGCTTATTAGATGGAAACATGGTAGAGGAAGTTCACTCGGGTGGCTTCTTAGATGGAAACATGGTAGAGGAAGTTCACTCGGGTGGCTTCTTAGATGGAAACATGGTAGAGGAAGTTCACTCGGGTGGCTTCTTAGATGGAAACATGGTAGAGGAAGTTCACTCGGGTAGATTCTTAGATGGAAACATGGTAAAGGAAGTTCACTCGGGTTGATTCTTAGATGGAAACATGGTAGAGGAAGTTCACTCGGTGGCTTATTAGATGGAAACATGGTAGAGGAAGTTCACTCGGGTGGCTTATTAGATGGAAACATGGTAGAGGAAGTTCACTCGGGTTCGCTTCTTAGATGGAAACATGGTAGAGGAAGTTCACTCGGGTGGCTTCTTAGATGGAAACATGGTAAAGGAAGTTCACTCGGGTAGATTCTTAGATGGAAACATGGTAAAGGAAGTTCACTCGGGTAGATTCTTAGATGGAAACATGGTAGAGAAAGTTCACTCGGGTGGCTTCTTAGATGGAAACATGGTAGAGGAAGTTCACTCGGGTGGCTTCTTAGATGGAAACATGGTAAAGGAAGTTCACTCGGGTAGATTCTTAGATGGAAACATGGTAAAGGAAGTTCACTCGGGTAGATTCTTAGATGGAAACATGGTAGAGGAAGTTCACTCGGGTGGCTTCTTAGATGGAAACATGGTAGAGGAAGTTCACTCGGGTGGCTTTTTAGATGGAAACATGGTAGAGGAAGTTCACTCGGGTAGATTCTTAGATGGAAACATGGTAGAGGAAGTTCACTCGGGTTCGCTTCTTAGATGGAAACATGGTAGAGGAAGTTCACTCGGGTGGCTTCTTAGATGGAAACATGGTAGAGGGAGTTCACTCGGGTGGCTTCTTAGATGGAAACATGGTAGAGGGTGTTAACTTGGGTGGCTTCTCACATGGGGGCATGAATAAGTATGCTCACATACATGGCTTCTCAGGTGTACAAGGTCTCCTTTCTGTATGAAACGATCGTCTTGTTTGTCAATGAAACATTTCCAGCACTCTGGTCAAGAAAGAGAATGCTCGCCTGCGTGTCTTTTCCGGTGTGCATAGAGGTTTTTTCTACTTTTGTAAGACTTCCCGCACTCTGGACATGGAAAAGGACGCTCCTTAGTGTGACTGCTCCAGTGTATGACAAGTTCATTTTTTCGTATGAAACACTTCCCGCACTCTGAACAAGGAAATGGCCGTTCCCCTGTGTGGGTTCTTAGGTGTTCAAGAAGATGCGTATTCTGTAGGAAACTTTTCCCACACTCTGAACAGCTGTAAGGTCGCTCACCCGTGTGAATTCTCTGGTGTCTATGAAGTTTTCCCTTCTGCGTGAAACTTTTCCCGCACTCTGAACATGAAAAAGGCCGCTCGCCGGTGTGAATTCTCTGGTGTATGCGAAGTTTTCCTTTCTCAGAGAAACCTTTGCCGCACTCTGAACATGAAAAAGGGTATTGACCGGTGTGACTGCTCAGGTGTATTGCAAGTTCACTTTTCTGACTGAAAGATTTCCAGCACTCCGGACAGGAGAACGGCTTTTCACCGGTGTGAGTTCTCATGTGGCTATTTAATCGCTTTTTTAGTGAGAAACATTTTTCGCACTCTGGGCATGAAAACGGCTTCTCGCCGGTGTGGCTTCTCTGGTGTATGACAAGATCGGACTTTATGATGAAGGATTTCTGGCATTGGGAACATGAAAACGGCCTCTCGCCGGTGTGAATTCTCTGGTGTACAGTAAGATTTCCCCTCTGGATGAAGCGTTTGCCGCAGTCTGAACAGGAATATGGCTTCTCACCCGTGTGGGTTCTCAGGTGTTTGGTGAGTGCCCCTTTCTGTATGAAACTTTTCCCGCACTCTTTACATGTATGCAGCCTTTCCCATGTGTGGGTTTTCAGGTGTGCCATGAGCCTGTCTTTCTGCAGAAAACATTTCCCGCACTCTTCACATGGAAAAGTCTCACCCGTGTGAGCTCTCACGTGTCTTCGCAGATGATCTTTCTGCGCAAAGCTCTGGCCGCACTCCGAGCACAAATAAGGCCTTTCTTCTGGAGGAAGTGCGGAGACACCTTTATCTTCTTCTTCATGTCCTGCAGATGAAATCCGGAGCCCCTCTGAGGAATTCCCAACATCACATCCATCTGTGAGAGAGAAACATTTTATCACCATCAAAAGAATTTTCATTCTTCAAGTTATTGAATGTTGGTCTAGAAGTCACCGGTGTAAAATAAATCTGAGGAACGGAGATGGACCTTTCATATGTCATCCCCTCCAAGAGTTTACATACTATCGATGTCAGGCTGACTGGTCTGTAATTCCCAGGGATGTATCTTGGCACTTTTATAAAGATTGGGGGCTACATTGGCTTTTCTCCAATCAGCTGGTACCATTCCAGTCAGTAAACTGTAAACATCTCCTCATTGGTTGGGAACATGACGTTATATTGAGGAATGGAGATGGACCTTTCATATGGTGTCCAGTATCTCCTCCTCATTTGTTGGGAACATGACATTATATTGGAGGAATGGAGATGGACCTTTCATATGGTGTACAGTATCTCCTCCTCATTTGTTGGGAACATGACATTATATTGGAGGAATGGAGATGGACCTTTCATATGGTGTACAGTATCTCCCCTCATTTGTTGGGAACATGACATTATATTGGGGAATGGAGATGGACCTTTCATATGGTGTACAGTATCTCCTCCTCATTTGTTGGGAACATGACATTATATTGGGGAATGGAGATGGACCTTTCATATGGTGTACAGTATCTCCTCCTCATTTGTTGGGAACATGACATTATATTGGGGAATGGAGATGGACCTTTCATATGGTGTACAGTATCTCCTCCTCATTTGTTGGGAACATGACGTTATATTGGAGGAATGGAGATGGACCTTTCATATGGTGTACAGTATCTCCTCCTCATTTGTTGGGAACATGACGTTATATTGGTGGAATGGAGATGGACCTTTCATATGGTGTACAGTATCTCCTCCTCATTTGTTGGGAACATGACGTTATATTGAGGAATGGAGATGGACCTTTCATATGGTGTAAAGTATTTCCTCCTCATTTGTTGGGAACATGACGTTATAGTGGAGGAATGGAGATGGACCTTTCATATGGTGTACAGTATCTCCTCCTCATTTGTTGGGAACATGACGTTATATTGGAGGAATGGAGATGGACCTTTCATATGGTGTACAGTATCTCCCCCTCATTTGTTGGGAACATGACGTTATATTGGGGAATGGAGATGGACCTTTCATATGGTGTACAGTATCTCCTCCTCATTTGTTGGGAACATGACGTTATATTGGTGGAATGGAGATGGACCTTTCATATGGTGTACAGTATCTCCCCCTCATTTGTTGGGAACATGACGTTATATTGGGGAATGGAGATGGACCTTTCATATGGTGTACAGTATCTCCTCCTCATTTGTTGGGAACATGACGTTATATTGGTGGAATGGAGATGGACCTTTCATATGGTGTACAGTATCTCCTCCTCATTTGTTGGGAACATGACGTTATATTGGAGGAATGGAGATGGACCTTTCATATGGTGTACAGTATCTCCCCCTCATTTGTTGGGAACATGACGTTATATTGGGGAATGGAGATGGACCTTTCATATGATGTACAGTATCTCCTCCTCATTTGTTGGGAACATGACATTATATTGAGGAATGGAGATGGACCTTTCATATGGTGTACAGTATCTCCTCCTCATTTGTTGGGAACATGACGTTATATTGAGGAATGGAGATGGACCTTTCATATGGTGTACACTATCTCCTCATTTGTTGGGAACATGAAGTTATATTGGAGGAATGGAGATGGACCTTTCATATGGTGTACAGTATCTCCTCCTCATTTGTTGGGAACATGACGTTATATTGGGGAATGGAGATGGACCTTTCATATGGTGTACACTATCTCCTCCTCATTTGTTGGGAACATGAAGTTATATTGGAGGAATGGAGATGGACCTTTCATATGGTGTACAGTATCTCCTCCTCATTTGTTGGGAACATGACGTTATATTGGAGGAATGGAGATGGACCTTTCATATGGTGTACACTATCTCCTCCTCATTTGTTGGGAACATGACATTATATTGATGGACCTCTTATATGGAAACTATTTTATCTTTGCCGAGAGACTAAAAATTTCAATCCAAATGGCCAGATTAATCATTACCTGGATAAGTCTATTTCTTATATTTGATTCACTACAACTACTAAAAGAAAAATGATTCAGTCTAATTATTCATCGTCCTGAAATGATGAAGATAAACAAGGAATGAAAGGGAAGTATAATAACGCCTCTTACCCGGTGATGTGAGGGGCGTCTGATTCTCTATTGTAACATCCTTGTAGAGATCATTGTGTCCTTCTAAATACTCCATCACCCCATATTCCTCATCCTCCTCTTTAAACTCTTCTTTAACTACAATATTATAATCCCCACAATTTCCACTCTGAAAATATAAAACATTAATTGTTATAAATAAGCTTGTGTATAAATCAACTACCAATAATTGTCAATCATCTACCTGATGATGGTGAGGGATGGTGTGACATTTCTGTGTGGAATCCCTGGTATTAGGTGGCTCCATCATATCCTTGTGTCTTTCAGAAAACTCCTCCATCACTCCATACTCCTCATCCTCCTCTTTAACAACAATATTATCATCTCCAATGTTTCCACTCTGAATATATAGTAAAAAAAAAAATCACTGTAAGAAACACGCTTGCGTATAAATCCTAACCACTTGTGATTGCTAATCACCTACCTGATGATGGTGGGGGATGGTGTGACCTTCCTGTGTGGAATCCCGGGAATACAGAGGACGGGGACATCTCTCTGGTGGGTTCCCATTACTGGATCCATCTGTAGGAAACACACACACTGACTGAATACATTGTTTCTATGTGTTTATCAGATGATGGGGGATCTCGGTGGAGCCTCCGTACTGCTCTCTCCTTTACAATAAAGTCTCCTCTTACCCGGTGATGTGAGGGGCGGCTGATTGTCCATCATGACGTCCTTGTAGAGATCCTTGTGTCCTTCTAAATACTCCCACTCCTCCATGGAGAAATAGACAGTGACATCCTGACACCTTATAGGAACCTGACACACACAATGATACAGTCACCATCCAGACACATTCCTTGTCTGTTACTGGATAATGTCCCAGAATTCCCAGAATCCTCCTCACCTCTCCTGTCAGCAGATGGACCATCATGGCGGTCAGTTCCAGGATCTTCTGCTCTTTGTTCCTCTCAGGTGTGGGAGAAGGAGGGGGAGGCACCATGGTGGGGCTCTGGGTCCTGCTCCATCCTCCTGAGATTGGCTCCCCACTAGACTTCTTCACTACAACATAATCCTACAGATCAGGAGAAAGATAAACCGACGTCAATCATCTGACATCATCTAAATGTCTCCAATAAAAACATGGACTATTGACCAGACTAGACAAGAGTGATGTCATGTGACCTCCCAGAATCCTCCTCACCTCTCCGGTCAGGTCTGTGTATTATTAATAGAGATAAGAGTGATGTCATGTGACCTCCCAGAATCCCCCTCACCTCTCCGGTCAGGTCTGTGTATTATTAATAGAGATAAGAGTGTGTCATGTGACCTCCCAGAATCCTCCTCACCTCTCCGGTCAGCAGATAGATGATCTCCAGGGTGAGGTTTAGTATCTTCTCCATGCTGTGACTCCGGTCCTCCTCCATGATCATTGAAGTCGTCTGATCTGATCTGTACAGGACACTCCTCTCCGTAGATGGGTCATAAACTGAAAATTTTATATGACTTTAGAACCTAAGAATCAGTGCGATTCGGAATGCACAGAAACCCCCCTGGAAAACACAGAAAAACAACGGTCGTGTTATCACCATGAAGTCCTCCAAGCCACGACTCTTCTACTCCCTTGCTATATCGTCTCCATCAGGGGAAAGAATTACTAAATTCTAAATGATAAAATTAAAAAATGTTTTAAACACACTAAAATTCATTTTAATACTAATAACAGGAGACTACAAGGAACTCTTTGTATTCCTATCTAGCCTTCATAGGAAATATTACGACCTCCATTATGGAAATACAGAGTGTAAGGAAGTGGTGAGACATCCAGACTGATATGTCAGATAGTAAGTAAGTGATGGGTGAGGAATCTGAAAGGGTGAGGTGAGGAGTATAGATGAGATAGGTGTCATCAACATAAGGATGGTATGGGAAACCATGACCAATCAAGTGACCCCAGAAGGAGGTGTAGTTAGAGAAGGTGTAGAGGACGGAGCCTTGGGGAACCCCTATGGAATACTGGCCACCTCCAACCTTAACCAATCTCAACTCAAACTAGCCTACGCTACTCCATCCCACCCAAGACAGCAACCTGAGACAGAAACAATCGGATGTCCGGGAATCACAAAGCACAGTTTGAACGGTAAAGTGTATAAGACGGTTGATGTGTCCTATGTGATATATGAAGTCTTCTACCAGTGATGTCACACGGTGGCTTCTTCCATGTACCGACAATCCCGTCGTGGGGCAGATTCGGACAAGTCTTCTTTATATCGTTTCCATGTTCCTGACGCTCAGTAAATTATCTCCTGGTGCTATGGTTGCCACCTCATCCCTTTAAACCCGAACACATATTAATTACACGGGTTCTGTGGCTGATTAAGGTGGTAATTAAACTCACTTGGTGCCTTATCTGCATTTAATTAGCCTCAGAACCTGTGTAATTAAATTATCTCCTGGTGCCAGTAGATCCGTATAACAACGATAAACCCAGACGTAGTACGTAGGGTATTTATTGGTGGTCTCCAAAATCGGATCCGATTTATTATGTAATAAATATTGACACGTGCATGTATGGAGTTAGATATAAGATTTATATATTAATTTGTATGATTTATTATATTCTCATAATGTTACTTATATAAGATCTTATTACCTCCTCGTCTGTCCCAGCAACGTCTCCGCTCTACTTCCTTTCGACTCACCTCTCACCCGGAAATTCTTATTTATACCTGACATCACTTCCTGTGTGTATCTGACATCACTTCCTGTCTGTAGGGATCATAGACTTCCTGTATGGGTTTCTCTCAATATAAGTGGGATTGCCACCTTGTGGAAATGATAGGGACTGCAGTCCATGTTCTACCTCTTATCAATCCGGAACACATTTTAGTTAACCCCTTGAGTGTCTGAACCTTTTTCTCCCCTATATCCCCATGAGTCACAAAACATTTTTCCTTATTTTTTTATATAAATCTTTTTTATTGAGATTTTATGGTTACTACATACAACAAATGACGCAGCCCACGCAGGGGAGGTCACTTGTGACAACTTACGATTGACAACAAAAAGACAAACAATGCAAAATACAACTTAGTGATCCATAGCATAAATGTGGAAGACATCGGAGCATCTCCCCAGCTTTGTGTGAAGGTGAATTGAAGACAGGGAATGTGGTTCAGGCCTTATTATGTATCTGGTTGAGAGTATTAAACCTGAAATCCAGGAATTCAGTGACTTGGGAAAAAGTGCAGGCACACTAGGAGTTAAGTCCAATTAGTTGAATGTCACTTACTGTATCTCTATTACTTATATGTGACAGGTTTACTGTACTCCTGGAGGATACACTCCAGATTTGAGAGGAGAGAAGCACACAGAGTAGCTATGCCTACCCATCCCCTCCCCTGTCCATTCACAGAAGCCTTTGTATTTTGTGAATGAGTTCACATAATACAAAGGCTTCTGTGAATGGGCAGAAGAAGGGGAGGGGTGGGCATAGCAGTTCCATTGGCTCTTGAAGGAACTGAGACCACAGTGAACATCGTGGGAGCTCCAGAAGTTATTCTGGAGCACAATAAACCTGTAAGATGTGAATAATACAGATAAGTCTATGAGGCAACATGCACCTTGTGAGAATTAACTCATGGCATGCCTGCAGTTTTTACAAAGTAGATGAATTCCTAGAATCCAGTTTAAAGTGGCTGGATCCATAGTCGTTGATGGCTCCTCTAGCCACTTCACCTAGACATTGTCTCCTAAGAAGGAGAACATATAGCAGCGGATAGTTTAGAGCAGGTGTGCCCTCGTGCTCTTGCTGGGTTCCCTCCAGGCACACCTGCCCTTAATGGAGATTCAGAAAAAAAGCCTGAAAAACAAGACCCGGGCAAGTTCTGGCAGCGGAAAGGATCATGTCCTGGTCTATATAGTTTAGTACTCGGATCAGGGAAGGGTCTCAGGACTCCCGGGATTGGAGGTGCCGAGGGAATGCAATGCACTCTCTCCACCACAAAGTTCGTGGAAGATCTGTCAGGTTCAGCATGGTGGTTGGGAAGGTCTTAGCGAATTCAGCAGCTATGGGGCCTTCCTCCCTTTTTCGGTATGGTCAGCACTCGAAGATCATTGCAGCGGAGCCTATGTTCAGTGTCAACCGATTTGTATTGCAGAGCTTTTACTTGATGTTCAGTAGAGCCAGTTCTAATGAAATCTTCCACCAGAGAGATGCAGCTTTCCACCTCAGTGAAACGCGTCCTGAATTAGTCCCCAGGTTATTTTTTTTCTCCAGGGACTCCGCCAAGCGCGTCGGGACAAAGACCGCACTATATCAAGATACCTCTCAACTCAATTTGTCTGGGGTCCATTATCCTATCGCATACGTTCCTGGAAAAAGCTCTTTAGGCTACTGGGTGCTGTAGTCATCACCGGCTGGATACTGGAACTTATACAATATGAAGATATTTGCCAGCACACCAAGGATTATCACTTTCTCCACAAATGTTTTTTTTTTTATTCAAGAAAGATCACATCACAAAGCAGTGTAGCGCAACGTTTCGGAGCCATGCAGAACTCCTTCATCAGGCATGTGATGAATTTGTCGGGGTCCTTTCTAATAAAGCTGAGATCAGTGGAGAGAGAGTCTATCTTCTCCGTCAGTGTTGCTTTGCAGGTAGTGATGAATGCTAGAATATCAGCACCAGATGGTCTGGCATTATCGCCTTCCTCTGTAGCCGTCTGCAGAGACATTCTCCAGCATTCAGTCGGTGTCTCCAAGATGGCAACCACTGGGTAAGCGTGGGAAGAAGCCACCAGAGTTTGAGTGGGTTTCAGCTTGCTGGGAGACATAATAAATGGAGCAGGGGAGGTGTTCAGGTTAAAAGGAGCAGAATCTCCAATATATCAGGTGTCTTGGCCTGTAGTAGGATAAAGTCAGGATGATGGGGGAGTGGAGGCATTCTTCAGCATTTCGGTCGGTGTTTCTAAGACGGCAACCACTGGGTAAGCGTGGGAAGAAGCCACCAGAGCTTGAGTGGGTTTCAGCTTGCTGGGAGACATTCTTCAGCATTTTGGTCGGTGTTTCCAAGATGGCAACCACTGGGTAAGCGTGGGAAGAAGCCACAAGAGCTTGAGTGGGTTTTAGCTTGCTGGGAGACATTCTTCAGCATTTAGGTCGGTGTTTCCAAGATGGCAACCACTGGGTAAGCGTGGGAAGAAGCCACCAGAGTTTGAGTTGCTAGAAGACATAATAAAGGAGCGGAGGAGGTGTTCAGGTTAAAAGGAGCAGGATCTCCAATATAGTGTCTTGGCCTGTAGTAGGATAAAGTCAGGATGATGGGGGAGTGGAGACATTCTTCAGCATTTAGGTTGGTGTTTCTAAGACGGCAACCACGGGGTAAGCGTGGGAAGAAGCCACCTGAGTTTGAGTGGGTTTCAGCTTGCTGGGAGACATTCTACAGCATTCAGTCAGTGTTTCCAAGATGGCAACCACTGGGTAAACGTGGGAAGAAGCCACCAGAGTTTGAGTGGGTTTCAGCTTTCTGGGAGACCTAAAGGAGCGGAGGAGGTGTTCAGGTTTAAAAGGAGCAGGACCTCCAATATAGTGTCTTGGCCTGTAGTAGGATATAGTCAGGATGATGGGGGAGTGGAGGCATTCTTTAGCATTTAGGTCGGTGTTTCTAAGACGGCAACCACTGGGTAAGCGTGGGAAGAAGCCACAAAAGCTTGAGTGGGTTTCAGCTTGCTGGGAGACATTCTTCAGCATTTAGATTGGTGTTTCTAAGATGGCAACCACTGGGTAAGCGGTGGAAGAAGCCACCTAAGTTTGGGTGGGTTTCAGCTTGCTGGGAGACATTCTACAGCATTCAGTCAGTGTTTCCAAGATGGCTACTACTGGGTAAGCGTGGGAAGAAGCCATCTGAGCTTGAGTGGGTTTCAGCTTGCTGGGAGACATAATAAAGGAGCGGAGGAGGTGTTTAGGCTTAAAAAGAGCAGGACCTCCAATATAGTGTCTTGGCCTCTAGAAGCATTAAGTCAAGATGATGGTGGAGTGGAGGCATTCTTCAGCATTTTGGTCGGTGTTTCTAAGACGGCAACCACTGGGTAAAAGTGGGAAGAAGCCACCAGAGCTTGAGTGGGTTTCAGCTTGCTGGGAGACCTAATAAAGGAGCGGAGGAGGTGTTCAGGCTTAAAAGGAGCAGGGCCTCCAATATATTGTCTTGGCCTGTAGTAGGGTATAGTCAGGATGATGGGGGAGTGGAGGCATTCTTTAGCATTTCGGTCGGTGTTTCTAAGATGGCAACCACTGGGTAAGCGTGGGAAGAAGCCACCTGATTTTGGGTGGGTTTCAGCTTGCTGGAAGACATTCTACAGCATTCAGTCAGTGTTTCCAAGACAGCAACCACTGGATAAGCGTGGAAGAAGCAACAAGAGCTTGAGTGGGTTTCAGCTTTCTGGGAGACATTCTTCAGCATTTAGGTCGGTGTTTCTAAGACGGCAACCACGGGATAAGCGTGGGAAGAAGCCACAAGAGCTTGAGTGGGTTTCAGCTTGCTTGAAGACATTCTTCAGCATTTCGGTCAGTGTTTCTAAGACGGCAACCACTGGGTAAGCGTGGGAAGAAGCTACCAGAGCTTGAGTGGGTTTCAGCTTGCTGGGAGACATTCTTCAGCATTTAGGTCGTTGTGTCTAAGATGGCAACCACGGGGTAAGTGTGGGAAGAAGCTACCAGAGCTTTATTTGGTTTTCTACTTGCTGGGAGACATTCTTCAGCATTTAGGCTGTTGTTTCTAAGATGGCAACCACTGGATAAGCGTGGGAAGAAGCCACCAGAGCTTGAGTGGGTTTCAGCTTGCTTGAAGACATTCTTCAGCATTTCGGTCGGTGTTTCTAAGACGGCAACCACTGGGTAAGCTTTGGAAGAAGCCACCAGAGTTTGGGTGGGTTTCAGCTTGCTGGGAGACATTCTCCAGCATTCAGTCCGTGTTTTCAAGATGGCAACCATTGGGTAAGCTTGTTAAGAAGCCACCAGAGCTTGAGTGTGTTTCAGCTTGCTGAGAGACATAATAAATGAGCGGAGGAGGTGTTCAGGTTAAAAGGAGCAGGATCTCCAATATAGTGTCTTGGCCTGTAGTAGGATAAAGTCAGGATGATGGGGGAGTGGAGACATTCTTCAGCATTTCGGTCTGTGTTTCTAAGACGGCAAACACCGGGTAAGCGTGGGAAGAAGCCACCTGAGTTTGGGTGGGTTTCAGCTTGCTGGGAGACATTCTTCAGCATTTAGGTCGTTGTGTCTAAGATGGCAACCACTGGGTAAGCGTGGGAAGAGCTACCAGAGCTTTATTTGGTTTTCTACTTGCTGGGAGACATTCTTCAGCATTTCGGTCAGTGTTTCTAAGACGGCAACCACGGGATAAGCGTGGGAAGAAGCCACCTGAGTTTGGGTGGGTTTCAGCTTGCTGGGAGACATTCTCCAGCATTCAGTCAGTGTTTCCAAGATGGAAACCACTGGGTAAGCGTGGGAAGAAGCCACCAGATTTTGAGTGGGTTTCAGCTTGCTGGGAGACATTCTTCAGCATTTAGGTCGGTGTTTCTAAGACGGCAACCACTGGATAAGCGTGGGAAGAAGCCACCAGAGTTTGAGTGGGTTTTAGCTTGCTTGAAGACATTCTTCAGGATTTAGGTCAGTGTTTCTAAGACGGCAACCACTGGGTAAGCGTGGTAGGAAGCCACAAGAGCTTGAGTGGGTTTCAGCTTGCTTGAAGACATTCTTCAGCATTTAGGTTGGTGTTTCTAAGATGGCAACCACTGGGTAAGCGTGGGAAGAAGCCACCAGATCTTGAGAGGGTTTCAGCTTGCTGGGAGACATTCTTCAGGATTTAGGTTGGTGTTTCTAAGATGGCAACCATTGGGTAAGCGTGGGAAGAAGCCACCAGATCTTGAGTGGGTTTCAGCTTGCTGGGAGACATTCTTCAGCATTTAGGTCGGTGTTTCTAAGATGACAACTACTGGGTAAGCGTGGGAAGAAGCCACCAGAGCTTGAGTGGGTTTCAGCTTGCTGGGAGACATAATAAAGGAGCGGAGGAGGTGTTTAGGCTTAAAAGGAGCAGGATCTCCAATATAGTGTCTTGGCCTCTAGAAGGATTAGGTCAAGATGATGGTGGAGTGGAGGCATTCTTCAGCATTTCGGTCTGTGTTTCTAAGACGGCAACCACTGGTTAAGTGTGGGAAGAAGCCACCAGAGTTTGAGTGGGTTTCAGCTTGCTTGGAGACATTCTTCAGCATTTAGGTTCATGTTTCCAAGATGGCAACCACTGGGTAAGTGTGGGAAGAAGCCAGCAGAGTTTGAGTGGGTTTCAGCTTACTTGGAGACATTCTCCAGCATTCAGTCAGTGTTTCCAAGATGGAAACCACTGGGTAGGCTTGGGAAGAAGCCACAAGAGCTTGAGTGGGTTTCAGCTTGCTGGGAGACATAATAAAGGAGCGGAGGAGGTGTTTAGGCTTAAAAGGAGCAGGACCTCCAATATAGTGTCTTGGCCTCTAGAAGGATTAGGTCAAGATGATGGTGGAGTGGAGGCATTCTTCAGCATTTCGGTCGGTGTTTGTAAGATGGCAACCACTGGATAAGCGTGGGAAGAAGCCACCAGAGCTTGAGTGGGTTTCAGCTTGCTGGGAGACATTATTCAGCATTTAGGTCAGTGTTTCTAAGACGGCAACCACTGGATAAGCGTGGGAAGAAGCCACCAGAGTTTGAGTGGGTTTCAGCTTGCTGGGAGACATTATTCAGCATTTAGGTTGGTGTTTCTAAGATGGCAACCACTGGATAAGCGTGGGAAGAAGCCACCTGAGTTTGGGTGGGTTTCAGCTTGCTGGGAGACATTATTCAGCATTTAGGTTGGTGTTTCTAAGATGGCAACCACTGGGTAAGCGTGGGAAGAAGCCACCAGAGCTTGAGTGGGTTTCAGCTTGCCGAGGAGACATAATAAAGGAGCGGAGGAGGGGCCCAGGTAAAAGGAGCAGGATCTCCAATATAGTGGCCTGTAGTAGGATAAAGTCAGGATGATGGTGGATAGCCACACGTCCACTTGGTATCACATCCTGGCCACGCCATCCATCTGTGTGGCTTCTTAGGTGCTCAAGATGTTCATTTTCTGGGTGACGTTTCCCGCACAGGTTTAAGGTCGCACACCCGAGTGGGTTCTCTGGTGTCTACTGAATTTTTCTTTATGAGAGAAACCTTTCCCGCACACTAAACATGAAAAACGATAATCCCCCGTGTGAACACTCAGGTGCATAACAAGTTCATTTCTCCGGCTAAAAGATTTGCCGCACTCCGGGCAGGAGAACGGCTTCTCCCCAGTGTGGACCTTCATGTGACTGGTTAAGTTCCCGTGTCGCGTGAAACCTTTCCCGCACTCTGGGCATGAGAACGGCACCTCGCCGGTGTGACTTCTCTGGTGTATGACGAGTTCTGACTTTAGTATGAAGGCCTTCTGGCACTGGGAGCATGCGTAGGGCTTCTCACCGGTGTGGGTTCTCTGGTGGGTAAGAAGGCGGTATTTACTTAGACACAACAACCCGCACTCCGAGCAGGAAAAGATCTCCTTGCCGGCGTGGGCTCTCTGGTGTAGGGCAAGTTCAGTCCGAGTGTTAAAAAAAACCCCGCACTCCGAACACGACAAGGCGCTCTTGACTAGGTGGACTCTCTGATGGGTCCAAAAGTCGCTTTTCTGGTTGAAGCTCAGGCCGCAGTCTGGACAGGTATACGGGTCGCCCTCGGCGTGGGTCATCAGGTGTTTCATGAGCCGGTATTTCCGCGAAAAACTTTTCCCGCACTCTGCGCAGGCGTGCAGCTTCTCCCCGGTGTGGGTCCTCAGGTGCGCTTTGAGTTTAAACTTCTTCGCAAAACGTCTCCCGCACTCTTCGCACGGAAAAGTCTCGCCGGTGTGAAGCCTCACGTGGCCTTCCAGGTGATCCTTCCGTTTAAAGCTTTGACCGCACTCCGAGCACAAATACGGCTTTCCTGCCCGCGATTTTCTCTTGATTCGATGATCTTCTCCTTCGTAATCTGCAGATGAAATATGGGGCCCATATATATATAATTAGAACCAAGACGGTGTGTGCTTCATGTCCACCTCCTTCTAAAGCCATAATGTGTATAGATTCCAGCACAACTAATAAAGGGGGTCCAACCCGCTACTAGCAAGGGGGACCTAATAAAGGGGGTCCAACCCGCTACTAGCAAGGGGGACCTAATAAAGGGGGTCCAACCCTCTACTAGCAAGGGGGACCTAATAAAGGGGGTCCAACCCGCTACTAGCAAGGTGGACCTAATAAAGGGGTTCCAACCCGCTACTAGCAAGGTGGACCTAATAAAGGGGTTCCAACCCGCTACTAGCAAGGGGGACCTAATAAAGGGGGTCCAACCCGCTACTAGCAAGGGGGACCTAATAAAGGGGGTCCAACCCGCTACTAGCAAGGGGGACCTAATAAAGGGGGTCCAACCCGCTACTAGCAAGGGGGATCTAATAAAGGGGGTCCAACCCGCTACTAGCAAGGGGGACCTAATAAAGGGGGTCCAACCCGCTAATAGCAAGGGGGACCTAATAAAGGGGGTCCAACCCGCTACTAGCAAGGGGGACCTAATAAAGGGGGTCTAACCTGCTACTAGCAAGGGGGACCTAATAAAGGGGTCCAACCCGCTACTAGCAAGGTGGACCTAATAAAGGGGGTCCAACCCGTTACTAGCAAGGGGGACCTAATAAAGGGGGTCCAACCTGCTACTAGCAAGGAGGACCTAATAAAGGGGGTCCAACCCGCTACTAGCAAGGGGGACCTAATAAAGGGGGTCCAACCCGCTACTAGCAAGGGGGACCTAATAAAGGGGGTCCAACCCGCTACTAGCAAGGGGGACCTAATAAAGGGGGTCCAACCCGCTACTAGCAAGGGGGACATAATAAAGGGGCCGATGAGTGTATATATTGTACATCAAGTAAATGTTTCCCATGGAGGTGCATCCCAATCCACCAAGCTGGAAGCCACTGTCTCTTAGGTAAGGACACTAATATATGGCCAAAGATCAAGACGTGATCTAGCAAGCACAATCGTCAAAGTGAGGGCCAAGCCCGCATGGTAAAGGAACAATATCACGCCATGAACGATTAGCAAGTATATCAGAGTAGTAATCAAGACTTATATATTCCGATAACAACAGGAGCTCCCGATCCATTGCCAATCAAAAAAACAGATCTACTGCATTATTCACATCATTCCAGCAGATACCATTTGGGCTTGGACCTCACTTTGAAGACTGTGCTTGATAGATCACGTGTTGACCTTTGCCCATATAGTAGTGTCCTTCCCGGAGAGACAGTGGCTTCCAGCTTGGTGGATTGGGATGCACCTCCATGGAAAACCTTTACTGGATGTGAATTCCAGCTAATTGCATTCTTTGGTATCTTTCTGCACGCGTCGAGTCTACATGTGAATTGTGCTGGAATCTATACATGTTGTGAACGTCTAAACAGAGAATATATTTTAACGTGTTTGTGATATTTATATGGAATTAAATAAATAAAAAAAATGTGAATTCCAGCTAATTGCATTCTTTGACATGAAATATGGAGCCCCTCTGAGGAATTCCCAACATTACATCCATCTCATAGAAATAATTGTTTTTTTTCACACAAAGATCAAGTGTAGGTTCCAATGTATCCAGATTCCTCCTCACCCCTCCTGAAGAAAGGATTTCCTGCTCCATGTATATCAGACGTCGAGTTCTACATGTGACTTAAAAATTGTGCTGGAATCTATACATGTTGTGACAGTGGCTTCCAGCTTGGTGGATTGGGATGCACCTCCATGGAAAACCTTTACTGGATGTGAATTCCAGCTAATTGCATTCTTTGGTATCTTTCTGCAAAGATCAAGTGTAGGTTCCAATGTATACATTCTCTCACTCCTGAAGAAAGATTTCCGAAACGCGTCGAGTCTACATGTGAATTGTGCTGGAATCTATACATGTTGTGAACGTCTAAACAGAGAATATATTTTAACGTGTTTGTGATATTTATATGGAATTAAATAAATAAAAAAAATAGTTTTCATGATACTCAGGTTTTTTTTCTATACAGTCCACATAACGTCTATGAAAATGACATGAAATATGGAGCCCCTCTGAGGAATTCCCAACATTACATCCATCTCATAGAAATAATTGTTTTTTTAGTAACAAAAATGTTTTTTTATGGTTCATGTTTTGCAGTCAGTCATTGTGTATGATGGACTAGAAGTTTGTTGGGAACATGACGTTATATTGGGGAATGGAGATGGACCTTTCATATGGTGTACAGTATCTCCTCCTCATTTGTTGGGAACATGACGTTATATTGGAGGAATGGAGATGGACCTTTCATATGGTGTACAGTATCTCCTCCTCATTTGTTGGGAACATGACGTTATATTGGAGGAATGGAGATGGACCTTTCATATGGTGTACAGTATCTCCTCCTCATTTGTTGGGAACATGACGTTATATTGGGGAATGGAGATGGACCTTTCATATGGTGTACAGTATCTCCTCCTCATTTGTTGGGAACATGACGTTATATTGGAGGAATGGAGATGGACCTTTCATATGGTGTACAGTATCTCCTCCTCATTTGTTGGGAAACATGACGTTATATTGGAGGAATGGAGATGGACCTTTCATATGGTGTACAGTATCTCCTCCTCATTTGTTGGGAACATGACGTTATATTGAGGAATGGAGATGGACCTTTCATATGGTGTACAGTATCTCCTCCTCATTTGTTGGGAACATGACATTATATTGGGGGGATGGAGATGGACCTTTCATATGGTGTACAGTATCTCCTCCTCATTTGTTGGGAACATGACATTATATTGGAGGAATGGAGATGGACCTTTCATATGGTGTACAGTATCTCCTCCTCATTTGTTGGGAACATGACGTTATATTGGAGGAATGGAGATGGACCTTTCATATGGTGTACAGTATCTCCTCCTCATTTGTTGGGAACATGACGTTATATTGAGGAATGGAGATGGACCTTTCATATGGTGTACAGTATCTCCTCCTCATTTGTTGGGAACATGACGTTATATTGGGGAATGGAGATGGACCTTTCATATGGTGTACAGTATCTCCTCCTCATTTGTTGGGAACATGACGTTATATTGGATGAATCGAGATGGACCTTTCATATGGTGTACAGTATCTCCTCCTCATTTGTAGGGAACATGACGTTATATTGGAGGAATGGAGATGGACCTTTCATATGGTGTACAGTATCTCCTCCTCATTTGTTGGGAACATGACATTATATTGGAGGAATGGAGATGGACCTTTCATATGGTGTACAGTATCTCCTCCTCATTTGTTGGGAACATGACGTTATATTGGAGGAATGGAGATGGACCTTTCATATGGTGTACAGTATCTCCCCCTCATTTGTTGGGAACATGACGTTATATTGGGGAATGGAGATGGACCTTTCATATGGTGTACAGTATCTCCTCCTCATTTGTTGGGAACATGACGTTATATTGAGGAATGGAGATGGACCTTTCATATGGTGTACAGTATCTCCTCCTCATTTGTTGGGAACATGACGTTATATTGGAGGAATGGAGATGGACCTTTCATATGGTGTACAGTATCTCCTCCTCATTTGTTGGGAACATGACGTTATATTGAGGAATGGAGATGGACCTTTCATATGGTGTACAGTATCTCCTCCTTATTTGTTGGGAACATGACGTTATATTGAGGAATGGAGATGGACCTTTCATATGGTGTACAGTATCTCCTCCTCATTTGTTGGGAACATGACGTTATATTGGAGGAATGGAGATGGACCTTTCATATGGTGTACAGTATCTCCTCCTCATTTGTAGGGAACATGACGTTATATTGGAGGAATGGAGATGGACCTTTCATATGGTGTACAGTATCTCCTCCTTATTTGTTGGGAACATGACGTTATATTGGAGGAATGGAGATGGACCTTTCATATGGTGTACAGTATCTCCTCCTCATTTGTTGGGAACATGACGTTATATTGAGGAATGGAGACGGACCTTTCATATGGTGTACAGTATCTCCTCCTCATTTGTTGGGAACATGACGTTATATTGGAGGAATGGAGATGGACCTTTCATATGGTGTACAGTATCTCCTCCTCATTTGTTGGGAACATGACATTATATTGAGGAATGGAGATGGACCTTTCATATGGTGTACAGTATCTCCTCCTCATTTGTTGGGAACATGACGTTATATTGAGGAATGGAGATGGACCTTTCATATGGTGTACAGTATCTCCTCCTCATTTGTTGGGAACATGACGTTATATTGGGGAATGGAGATGGACCTTTCATATGGTGTACAGTATCTCCTCCTCATTTGTTGGGAACATGACGTTATATTGAGGAATGGAGATGGACCTTTCATATGGTGTACAGTATCTCCTCCTCATTTGTTGGGAACATGACGTTATATTGGAGGAATGGAGATGGACCTTTCATATGGTGTACAGTATCTCCTCCTCATTTGTTGGGAACATGACGTTATATTGAGGAATGGAGATGGACCTTTCATATGATGTACAGTATCTCCTCCTCATTTGTTGGATGGGGGATCTAGGTGGAGCCTCCGTACTGCTCTCTCCTTTACAATAAAGTCTCCTCTTACCCGGTGATGTGAGGGGCGGCTGATTGTCCATCATGACGTCCTTGTAGAGATCCTTGTGTCCTTCTAAATACTCCCACTCCTCCATGGAGAAATAGACAGTGACATCCTGACACCTTATAGGAACCTGACACACACAATGATACAGTCACCATCCAGACACATCCCTTGTCTGTTACTGGATAATGTCCCAGAATTCCCAGAATCCTCCTCACCTCTCCTGTCAGAAAATGGACCATCATGGTTGTAAGTTCCAGGATCTTTTGCTCATTCTGTCTCTCAGGTATGAGGGATGGAGTTGGGGGGATGGTAATGGGGTTCTGGCCTCTCCTACATCTTGTAGAGGTTTGGTAATGTCTTCTCGGTGTGTCGTGTTCAGTAGAATTATTCATTACTACTTCACAGTCCTGTGTTATAGAAGATAAGTAAGTATGTATGGTCAGATGTTGAGGGTTGGGGGTTGGTGTGATGGGAGTAGAGGTGGAGCAGGACATGTTGGAGGTGATGGGGTTAGAGGACAGATCACGGTTCCCAATGTTGGACAGAAAGAGAGATCGGTAAATTCTGGGGGGGATTAAAGCAAACCTGTCTAATGGGCGAAGCACAAGCTTTTTTTTTTTTTTTTTAAATGTTAATCTGCAAAAATACATCCCAGTGT
This sequence comes from Lithobates sylvaticus, assembly GCA_028564925.1. Lineage (NCBI taxonomy): Eukaryota > Metazoa > Chordata > Amphibia > Anura > Ranidae > Lithobates > Lithobates sylvaticus. The sequence goes on along the minus strand of CM053028.1, from coordinate 595,484,802 downwards.
ACAACAAAGTCCAATATTAACCTCTTAATACACTCACTTCTCCAGTCAGCAGGCTGAGGATCTCCAGGGTGACGTTCAATATATTTTCATTCCAGGGAAATTCCGTCCTTTCAGTCTTCACAAAACCTGAAGTCTGCTGATCCTCCATCATGACGTCCTTGTAGAGATCTTTGTGTCCTTCTAAATACTCCCACTCCTCCATGGAGAAATAGACAGTGACATCCTGACACCTTATAGGAACCTGACACACACAATGATACAGTCACCATCCAGACACATCCCTTGTCTGTTACTGGATAATGTCCCAGAATTCCCAGAATCCCCCTCACCTCTCCTGTCAGCAGATGGACCATCATGGTGGTCAGTTCCAGGATCTTCTCTTCTTTGCTCCTCTCAGGTGTGGGAGAAGGAGGGGGAGGCACCATGATGGGGCTCTGGGTCCTCCTCCATCCTCCTGAGATTGGCTCCCCACTAAATCTCTTTATGACAATATAATCCTACAGATCAGGAGAAATATAAACCGACATCAATCATCTGACATCATCTACATGTCTACAATAAGAACATGGACTACTGACCGGACTAGACAAGAGTGATGTCATGTGACCTCCCAGAATCCTCCTCACCTCTCCGTCAGGTCTGTGTTTTATTAATAGAGATAAGAGTGATGTCATGTGACCTCCCAGAATCCCCCTCACCTCTCCGGTCAGGTCTGTGTTTTATATAATAGAGATAAGAATGATGTCATGTGACCTCCCAGAATCCCCCTCACCTCTCCGGTCAGGTCTGTGTTTTATTAATAGAGATAAGAGTGATGTCATGTGACCTCCCAGAATCCCCCTCACCTCTCCGGTCAGGTCTGTGTTTTATTAATAGAGATAAGAGTGATGTCATGTGACCTCCCAGAATCCTCCTCACCCCTCCGGTCAGGTCTGTGTTTTATTAATAGAGATAAGAGTGATGTCATGTGACCTCCCAGAATCCCCCTCACCTCTCCGGTCAGGTCTGTGTTTTATTATTAGAGATAAGAGTGATGTCATGTGACCTCCCAGAATCCTCCTCACCTCTCCGGTCAGGTCTGTGTTTTATTAATAGAAATAAGAGTGATGTCATGTGACCTCCTCCCAGAATCCTCCTCACCTCTCCGGTCAGGTCTGTGTTTTATTAATAGAGATAAGAGTGATGTCATGTGACCTCCCAGAATCCTCCTCACCTCTCCGGTCAGGTCTGTGTTTTATTAATAGAGATAAGAGTGATGTCATGTGACCTCCCAGAATCCTCCTCACCTCTCCGGTCAGGTCTGTGTTTTATTAATAGAAATAAGAGTGATGTCATGTGACCTCCTCCCAGAATCCTCCTCACCTCTCCGTCAGGTCTGTGTTTTATTAATAGAGATAAGAGTGATGTCATGTGACCTCCCAGAATCCTCCTCACCTCTCCGGTCAGGTCTGTGTTTTATTAATAGAGATAAGAGTGACGTCATGTGACCTCCCAGAATCCTCCTCACCTCTCCGGTCAGCAGGTAGGTGATCTCCAGGGTGAGGTTTAGTATCTTCTCCATGCTGTGACTCCGGTCCTCCTCCATCCTCATTGAAGTGGTCATGTGATCTGCACAGGACACTCCTCTCCGTAGATGGGTCATAAACTGAAAATTTTATATGACTTTAGGACCTAAGAATCAGTGCGATTCGGAATGCACAGAAACCCCCCGGAGTGCGGAGCGGAGTTCGTATTCTGATTAAAATACAGAAAAACAAACGACGGTTGTGTCATCACCATGAAGTCCTCCAACGCAGGACTCTTCTACTCCCTTCCTACATCGTCTCCATCAGGGGAAAGAATTATTAATACCAGCCAAGTTCTAAATGATAAAAGGAAAGATTTATTGGAACACCTTGAAAATCATTTTAATGCTAATAACCGGAGACTACAAGGAACTCTTTGTATTCCTATCCAACGTTCATAGGAAATAGTACGAGCTCCGTTATGGAAAGACGGAGCGCGAGGAAGTGGCGAGACATCCAGACTGATATGTCAGATAGTTAGTGATGGGTGAGGAATCTAAAGGGGTGAGGAGAGGAGTATAGAGATGAGATAGGTGCTGTCAGCATAGGGATGGTATTGGAAACCATGACCAATCAACTGACCCCAGATGGAGGTCTAGATGAAGAAGATAAATGAGGACAAAGCCTTGGGGAACCCCTATGGAATACTGGCCACCTCCAACCTTAACCAATCTCAACCTAGACTACCCCATCCCACCCAAGACAACAACCCGAGGCAGATAGGATCCCAAAGACTGACCGGATGTCCAGAAAGGACAAAGCACAGCTTGGACAGTGAGTGTGGCAGATGGTTGACGTGTCCTACCTGATTCGGTGATGTAGGAAGTGCTCTGCCATACGCAGTGATGTCACATGGTGGCTTCTTCCGACAAACCTCGTCGTAGGGCAGATTTAGACGAGTCTTCTTTTTATCGTTTCCATGTTCCCGACGCTCCGTAAATTGTCTCCCGGTGACGGCAGATCCATATAACAATCATAAACCCAGGACGTAGTACGTAGGGTATGTATTGATGAGCTCAAAAATGGGATATGATTTATTGATTATGTAATAAATATTGATATGTGTGTGTATGGAGGTAGATATCAGATTTATATATTAATGTTTGATTTTATTCTGATGTACTATATTCTCATATTATAACTTCTATAATATCCTAGTACCTCTTTGTCTGTCCTAACGTCTCCTCTCTACTTCCCCCCCGACTCATCTCTTACCCGGAAATTCCTATTTATACCTGACATCACTTCCTGTGTGTACCTGACATCACTTCCTGTCTGTAGGGATCATAGAGACTTCCTGTGTGAGTTTCTCTCAATATAAGCGGGATCACCACCTTGTGGAGATGATGGGCACTGCAGTCCATGTTCTATAGTTTATCAATCCAGATTACATTTCAATTAACCCCTTGAGTCTTGACCTTTTTCTCCCCTATATCCCTGTAGCGGCCATAACCCCTAGGGGTGACCTTGACTTTTCTGGGCTTACCAATTACCTCCTCGTAGCTCGTCCTTCGTTGTCTAGGGGCTCCCAGGGTTAGTACCCAGCAACTTCAGAAGCTGACACATAAAAGTCCTCTTGAGTATTTTTTTTTTGCAGGGGTAACATCCAACATAACACAGTCTCAGGTGGGAATAGAGGGCACGGTGATAAAACTAAGGCACTTTGAACTGCTAACATCCACTGAATGTCTCTAGTCAGCCCAGAGAGTAGCCACTCGCAACTGGGTGCTTCACTGCTGGATAAACTTTTAGCCAGAGATTAAGCAGCCAACATGTGATCCGGAAACGTAGCAAAGTCTCTGCCACAGACTAGATTGTAACTGAAGGTAAGTAGGAACCTTTCTCACAGTACCCGGATCTCTCAGCCTTCTTGGCGATACTGTGTGAAGTGTGGATTCTCTAGTGTCCATACATCTCAGCTCCCAGGCTCTTACCGAGCAGCCAGCTTCTTGACCCTCCTCCGAAGAGTCCTCCCCTGCTCACTTGTACGAGTTGCCATGTCCCTCCAATAACGAGAGCACACACGGGACACCTCCGAATCCTCCTTCAGTTACTGGGCCTCGGACTAGCCAGTTCCGAGACTCGGGAACAGATGGATCCCCACCCCCGACCATGAGGGCCTCTGGGGCTGGTCAGGGTGACCATGCTTGCGGGGACGGCAGACACTCCTGAACCTGGGACCCCTCACGGGGCTGCCCCGGAACCAGTAATCAAAGCAGCAGCCGAACCCGGAACACGTGACTTCAGCACCTTAAAGCGGTTCTGCACACATTTCATTTAGTAAATCTCTTTGCCTTCCAAATCAGGCAAAGAGTACTAAATGAAATGTGTTTTTTTTTTTTTTTTTTCACTTACCTTGTAATCGAGGACTTCCTGTCTTCTGTCTCTTCGGGGGTGGGCGGGGTCTGTGCGGGGATCCTCGTCACGCCGCACTGTCTCCTGGGATCTGGTGTCATTGATCCCAGGAGTCTGTGCGGGCATCTTCCAAAATCTCGCGAGATTTCGGACACATCTTCCGAAATCTCGCGAGATGTCGGCAGATGTGCCGACATCTCGCGAGATTTCGGAGAACGTGAGCTGCACTTTGCCGTTCCTGCGCACGCGCGAGCTCGGCGCAGTAACGGCGGTGCATGCTGGGCCATCTAAAGTGCCTGTGGGGGGTTTCACATGCCCACAGGCAAGATGGCCCCCAGCAGAAAAGAAGAATATAAAGAATTTTATCGGAGGAAAACCGGCTGCGATCGAGATGGAAGATGGAACAGGTAAGTCCCCCAATTTAGCTATATGGCCTTGGCATATTCCCCCAAAAGAACCCAGTGCAGAACCGCTTTAAATACCCCTTCCCAGACTTCGCAGCAGGGCCAGACGCGCCCACTGATTGGCTCCGGGAAAGATTGGTACCCAACACGTCCAACCAGGCCTGGTTCTCAGATTGTCACAGGTGCCTCACTGCACCTATCACCAGGCAGAACTTCAGTACAGCCCAGCCAGACTGACGCCCAAGTAAATACCTGTACAATTAACCCCCAGAATTCTGTTACAGTTCTGGAAAACTAAATTTACACACATAGCGCACACTTTACTAAAGTGTCGGCGCTACATCCCCTTGAGTCTCAGAGCCTTTTTTCTTCTTCTTTTTTAATTGCGATTTTAAGAGAAATACGGTTACTACATACTCCAAATGACGCAGCCCACGCAGGGGAGGTCACTTGTGACAACTTACAATCTACAAGAAAAAGCAATGCAAAAACACAACTTTGTGTTCCATAGCATAAATGTTGAAGACATCAGAGCATCTCCCCAGTTTTGGATCCCCCCGGGGGAAGGGAACTGAAGACAGAAAATCCGGTTGAGGACTTTTTTTATCCGGCTTAGAGAGTATTAAATCTGAAATCCAGGAAATCTACAACTTTGCAAAAAAAGTACAGGCACACCAAGTCCAATTAGGTGCATGTCACCTCAGGGACTTATCTCTGTTACTTACAGTATCTCACAAAAGTAAGTACACCCCTCAGTCACATTTCTTCTCTCTTTTCATGTGACAACACTGAAGAAATGACACTTGTCTACAATGTAAAGTAGTGAGTGTACAGCTTGTATAACAGTTTAAATTTGCCGTCCCCTCAAAATAACTCAACACACAGCCATTAATGTCTAAACCGCTGGCAACAAAAGTCAGTACACCCCTAAGTGAAAATATCCAAATTGGGCCCCAAGTAGCCATTTTCCCTCCCCCGGTGTCATGTGACTCCTTAGTGTTACAAGGTCTCAGGTGTGAATGGGGAGCAGGTGTGCTTAATTTGGTGTTATCGCTCTCACTCTCTCATACTGGTCAATGGAAGTACAACATGGCACCTCATGGCAAAGAACTCTCTGAGGATCTGAAGATAAGAATTGTTGCTCTACATAAAGATGGCCGAGGCTATAAGAAGATCGCCAAGACCCTGAAACTGATCTGCAGCACGGTGGCCAAGACCATCCAGCGGTATAACAGGACAGGTTCCACTCAGAACAGGCCTCGCCATGGTCCACCAAAGAAGTTGAGGTCACGTGCTCAGCGTCATATCCAGAGGTTGTCTTTGGGAAATAGACGTATGAGTGCTGCCAGCATTGCTGCAGAGGTTGTAGGGGTGGGGGGGTCAGCCTGTCACTGCTCAGACCATACGCCGCACACTGCATCAAATTGGTCTGCATGGCTGTCGTCCCAGAAGGAAGCCTCTTCTAAAGATGATGCACAAGAAAGACCACAAACAGTTTGCTGAAGACAAGCAGACTAAGGACATGGATTACTGGAACCACGTCCTGTGGTCTGATGAGACCAAGATAAACGTATTTGTTTCAGATGGTGACAAGCGTGTGTGGGGGCAACCAGGTGAGGAGGACAAAGACAAGTGTGTCTTGTCTACAGTCAAGCATGGTGGGGGGAGTGTCATGGTGGGGGGAGTGTCATGGTGGGGGGAGTGTCATGGTGGTGGGAGGGTCATGGTGGTGGGAGGGTCATGGTCTGGGGCTGCATGAGTGCTGCCGGCACTGGGGGGCTACAGATCATTGAGGGGACCATGAATGCCAACATGTACTGTGACATACTGAAGCAGAGCATGATCCCCCTCCCTTCAGAGACTGGACTGCAGGGCAGTATTCCAACATGATAACCACCCCAAACACACCTCCAAGACCACCACTGCCTTGCTAAAGAAGCTGAGGGTAAAGGTGATGGACTGGCCAAGCATGTCTCCAGACCTAAACCCTATTGATCATTTGTGGGACATCCTCAAACGGAAGGTGGAGGAGCGCAAGGTCTCTAACATCCACCAGCTCCGTGATGTCATCATGGAGGAGGGGAAGAGGACTCCAGCTTCGTGATGTCATCATGGGGGAGGGGAAGAGGACTCCAGTGACAACCTGTGAAGCTCTGGTGACCTCCATGCCCAAGAGGGTTAAGGCAGTGCTAAAAAAATAATGGCGGCCACATAAAATATTGACACTTTGGGCCCAATTTGGAGATTTTCACTTAGGGGTGTACTGACTTTTGTTGCCAGCGGTTTAGACATTAATGGCTGTGTGTTGAGTTATTTTGAGGGGACAGCAAATTTACACTGTTATACAAGCTGTACACTCACTACTTTACATTGTAGACAAGTGTCATTTCTTCAGTGTTGTCACATGAAAAGATAGAAGAAAATATTTACAAAAATGTGAGGGGTACTCACTTTTGTGAGATACTGTATATGAGACAGGTTTATTGTACTCCCAGAGGCTACACTCCGGCTGTGAGAGGAGAGAAGCACACAGAGCAGCTCTGCCTGCCCTTCCCCTCTGCTGCCCATTCACAGAAGCCTTTGTATTTTGTGAATGAATTCACATATTACAAAGGCTTCTGTGACTGGGCAGAAGGAGAGGGCAAAGCAGTTCCAGCAACTCTGCTCTTGAAGGAACTGAGACCACAGTGAACAGCATCAGAGCTCATGAAAATAGCTTCCTGGAGCACCAAAAATCTTTCAGATGAGAAAAATAGAGATAAGTCTATGAGGCCGAAGGTACCTTGTTAGACTTAACTGATGCCAAGCCTGCAGTTTTTACAAAGTAGCTGAATTCCACTTTAAGGGGCTAGATCCATGGTCCTTGAGGGTCCCTCTAGCCCAGTGGTTCTCAACTCCTGTCCTAAGGACCCACTAACAGGCCAGGTTTGCAAGATAACTGAAATACATCACAGGTAGGGGTGCAACGGATCGTCGCCGATCCGTGATCCGAACGGGCCACCCCGTTCGGATCGGCACACCCCGCGATCCGCGGACTCGGCCTTAGGAAAGGCCGCGGCTTCGGCCTAGCTCCGGAGCGACGGCGGCCATCTTTGTACACCCGGCGGCCTTAGGAAAGGCCGCGGCTTCGGCCTAGCTCCGGAGCGCGGCCATCTTGGTACACCCGGCCACTGTTTTTAATGTGATCGCTCCGTCAAATGACGGAGCGATCACTTGTAAACCCTGCATTACCCAGCCAATATCCTGCATTACCCTGAATTACCCTGCATATACTCTGCATTACTCTGCGGATACTCTGCATTACTCTGCGGATACTCTGCATTACGCTGCGATACTCTGCATTACGCTGCGATACTCTGCATTACGCTGCGATACTCTGCATTACGCTGCGATACTCTGCATTACTCTGCATTACTTTGCGATACTCTGCATTACTCTGCGATACTCTGCATTACTCTGCATTACTTTGCGATACTCTGCATTACTCTGCGATACTCTGCATTACTCTGCGATACTCTGCATTACTTTGCGATACTCTGCATTACCCAGCCGATACCCAGCCAATACTCTGCGATACCCAGCCAATACTCTGCGATACCCAGCCAATACTCTGCCAATACTCTGCGATACCCAGCCAATACTCTGCGATACCCAGCCAATACTCTGCCAATACTCTGCGATACCCAGCCAATACTCTGCGATACCCAGCCAATACTCTGCGATACCCAGCCAATATTACAGTGGGGAGATGACGTGGATATTACAGTGGGGACTATATGGTGGCGTAATTTTCACGGGTTTTTGCAAATTCAATTATTATTTGCTGATCCGAAAATGATCCGATCCGTGACTCCTGATCCGAGGATCGATCCGATCCGTGAGTTTTTTGATCCGTTGCACCCCTAATCACAGGTGATATAATTTGCTGCTCAGTGATTGGAGTATTCTAGTCTGCATCTCCCCCAAGGTAAAATTAAAAAAATCTGGCCTGTTAGTGGGTCCTGAAGACAGGAGTTGAGAACCACTGCTCTAGCCACTTTACCTAGACATTGTCTCCTAAGTAGGAGCACATTGAGCAGTGGATAGATCAGGGCAGGTGTGCCCTCGTGCTATTGCTGGGCGTCACGTGCATCCCTGTGCGTTTAAGGAGGGATGGGCTTCCTCCAGACACACCTTCCCCTAATGGAGATTCGGAAACAAGACCCGGGCGGGTTCTGGCAGTGGATAGGATCAAGTCCTGGTGTATATATTTTAGTAAACATATCATGGAAGGGTCTCAGGATTACAGGATTGGAGGTGTCGGGGGGAACGCAATGCACTGTCTCTACCACAAAAGGTCAGTGGAAGATCTGTCAGGACGAACACGGTAGTTAGGAAAAAAAAATTGCAATTGCAGGAAGATGGCACTTTATGGGCACCGTATCAACTAGGGCTGAAACAACTAGACATGTGCAATTCGTTTCGTTTTTTTTTCGTTTTTCGTTTTTTTTTCATTATTTTCGTTCGTTCGTTTTCGTACGAATGAACAAATCATTCGAATCGTACGAATCCGAATAACGAATCGTAACGAATCGTACGAATCCGATTAACGAATCATTCGAATCGAACGAATCCGAAAAACAACGAAAATCCGAAAAAACTAATTAGAAACAACGAATGTACTAATGAAGAAAATTCGAAAAACGAAAACAAAACGAAAAAATTCGTACATCCGTAACTTTTTTTTTTTGTTGAATTGGTAATTTTCCGTGTCCCTTACAATGATGCTGCTAAACGTGCTTCGAATGGATTGAACAAAAAAATTCGTACATTAGTAACTTTTTTTTTCGATTCGTAACTTTTTTTTTTCAATTCGTAACTTTTTTTTTTCAATTCGTAACTTTTTTTTCGATTCGTAACTTTTTTTTTTTTTTTTTTCGATTTGTAATTTTCCGTGTCTCTATTGAACCAAAAAATTTGTAACTTTTTTTTCGATTCGTAACTTTTTTTTCAATTCGTAACTTTTTTTTTTTTTTTTCTTGATTTGTAATTTTCCGTGTCTCTATTGAACAAAAAAATTCGTACATTCGTAACCTTTTTTTTCGATTCGTAACTTTTTTTTTCGATTCGTGAATTATTAAAATGTAATAATAGCATACACATTACATCAAATTATGAATTATGCTCCGATTACGAATGTACGAATAAATACGAATGCGTCCGAAAATTAAACGAATTAAACGAAAAAACGAATCAACGAAAAAATAACTCTTACGAATGTACGAATCGTTACGAATAGGAACACCGACGACTTACGAATCGACGAATCGACGGAAACGAAAAAAAACGAAAACGAAAATAAACACATTTTTTTGTTGTGCACATGTCTAGAAACAACTAATCGATTAATCGACAACTAATCGATTATGAAATTAATCGATTACTATTTTCATAATCGATTAATCGGCCAGTAACTTAATGGGGTTAAAAGAAACTAAAATGAGTCCTTTATAGTACAAAAAGAGAAAATAATCGCTACTGTAAATATTACTTTCACCGTTCTACAGAAAAAAAAAAAAAAATTAACCCCTTACCGTAGTGATTATCTGCTTTTTTTTTGTACTATAAAGGGCTCATTTTATTTTTTTTTGAACCCCATTATGTTACTAAACGTCTTTGACCTGGTTCACATCGATGTGTTTTTTGGTGCTTTTTGCAGAAACGCACTACAGTTCATTTACATGGTTTCCTATGGGACACGTTCACATCTATGCTTTTTTTCAGCCGCTGTGTATTTGGAAAGGGTCAGGGACTTTTTTTAAAAAAATTTTTTAACGCAAAACGGTGCTTTTTTGGTTCAATATAATTCGATGGAGAAGCTGCAGAAAAGCATGTAAGGCGTTTTTGCAGCAATTTGTGTTTTTTTAAAACTGCCCAACAACAAATTGGCCAAAAAACAGTTTGTCTCCTCTAATAGTATATACAGTATATCTCTTCGGACTGTTATTCTCAGAGTGGATTAAAGATTTTGCTCTCTTACCATATAGTTGGTTATTTATATTGACCACTGCATAGAGATGTTTAAGAATAAATTTCCTTTTTTTTAAACTTTACATATTAACTAAATTATACACCACAATTTTATTTAAGGTTATTAACCGAAACAATAAATCGGCCAACTAATCGATTATGAAAATAATCGTTAGTTGGAGCCCTAGTATCAACAATAAAGAAACAAAAGTATATATTTTATTGTTGGTGCCCATCTTCCTCCGATTGCAATTTTTCTCCTGTGTCTTTCAGGGACGTGGCACAGTGGCTCAGTATGTCCGTGGTAGCCATGCCATGGTGGCATACTTAAAATGTACTTCTTTTCCAAGGTAGTTAGGAAGGTCTCAGCGAATTCAGCAGGTATGGGTCCTTCCGGCCTTCTTTGGTATGGTCAGCACTCGAAGATTATTGCAGCGGAGCCTATGTTCAGCGTCAACCGATTTGTTTTGCAAAGCTTTTACTTGAGGTTCAGTGGAGCCAGTTGTAACGATATCTTCCACCTGATTGATGTGGCCTTTCTCCTCAGTGGAGGCGTGTCCTGAATTTGTCAGGGTTCTTTCCAATAAAGCTGATATCAGTGGAGGGAGTGTCTATCTTCGCCGTTTGCGTTTCTTTGCAGGTAGTGATGGATGCTAGAATATCAGCACCAGATGGTCCGGCATTCTTGCCTTCCTCCATAGCCATCTGCAGAGACATTCTCCAGGATTCAGTTGGCATTTCAAAGATGGCTACCACTAGGTTAGTGTGGGGAAAAAGCCACTGGAGCTTTGGTGGGTTTCGGCTTGCTGGGAGACACGATCAAGGCGGGGAGAAGGTGCTTAAGTTACAGGAGCCGGATCTCCAATACAGTGTCCTGGTCTGTGGCAGGATAAAGTCAGGAAGATAGGGGGGGGGGGGGCGGAGCTCAGCAGCCACAAGTCCACTCGGCATCAGATCCTGGCAACGCCCCCCACCCCTTTGTGCCGCTTCTTAGGTGTTCAAGAAGATGTGAATTATCCAGGTAAGTTTTTCCGCACTCTGAACAGGTTTAAGGCTGCTTACGCTTGTGAGTTCTCTCGTGTACGTTAAGTTTTCCTTTATGAGAGAAACCTTTCCCGCACCCCGAGCATGAAAAACGATAATCCCCCGTGTGATCGCTCAGGTGCATAACAAGTTCAGCTCTCCGGCCGAAGGATTTCTCGCACTCCGGGCAGGAGTACGGCTTCTCCCCAGTGTGGACTTTCAAGTGATTAGTTAAGTTCCCGTGCCGTGTGAAACCTTTCCCGCACTCTGGGCATGAAAACGGCAGCTCGCCGGTGTGATTTCTCTGGTGTATGACAAGTTCTGACTTTACTACGAAGGCTTTCTGGCATTGGGAACATGAAAAGGGCTTCTCACCGGTGTGGCTTCTCTGGTGTACAATAAGGCGGGATTTACTCACACACACTTTCCCGCACTCCGAGCAGGAGAAGATCTCCTTACCGGCGTGGGCTCTCTGGTGTATGGTAAGTTCAGTTTGAGTATCAAAGAAAATCCCGCACTCCGAGCACGACAAAAAACTCTTGACTATGTGAATTCTCTGATGGATCCAAAAGTCGCTTTTCTGATTGAAGCTCTGGCCGCACTCTGGACAGGTATACGGAATTCCATCGGAGTGCGTTTTCAGGTGCCTCACGAGTTTACATTTCTGCAAAAAACCTTTCCCGCACTTTGTACAAGTATGCAGCTTTTCCCCGGTGTGGTTTCTCAGGTGTGATGTGAGTTTATATTTCTGCAAAAAACATTTCCCGCACTCTTCGCATGGAAAAGTTTTACCGGTGTGAAGTCGCACGTGTCTTCGCAGTCTATCTTTTCGTTTAAAACTTTGACCGCACTCCGGGCACAAAAAATACTTTTCTCCCCCAGATTTGGTTTTGATTCCTTTATCATCTTCTTCATAATCTACAGATGAAATCCGGAGCCCCTCTGAGGAATTCCCAACATCACATCCATCTGTGAGAGAGAAACATTTTATCATCATCAAAAGAATTTTCATTCTTCAAGTTATTGAATGTTGGTCTAGAAGTCACCAGTGTAAAATAAATCTGAGGAATGGAGATGGACCTTTCATATGTCATCCCCTCCAAGAGTTTACATACTATCGATGTCAGGCTGACTGGTCTGTAATTCCCAGGGATGTATCTTGGCACTTTTATAAAGATTGGGGGCTACATTGGCTTTTCTCCAATCAGCTGGTACCATTCCAGTCAGTAAACTGTAAACATCTCCTCATTTGTTGGGAACATGACGTTATATTGAGGAATGGAGATGGACCTTTCATATGGTGTACAGTATCTCCTCCTCATTTGTTGGGAACATGACGTTATATTGGAGGAATGGAGATGGACCTTTCATATGGTGTACAGTATCTCCTCCTCATTTGTTGGGAACATGACATTATATTGGAGGAATGGAGATGGACCTTTCATATGGTGTACAGTATCTCCTCCTCATTTGTTGGGAACATGACGTTATATTGGGGAATGGAGATGGACCTTTCATATGGTGTACAGTATCTCCTCCTCATTTGTTGGGAACATGACGTTATATTGGGGAATGGAGATGGACCTTTCATATGGTGTACAGTATCTCCTCCTCATTTGTTGGGAACATGACGTTATATTAGAGGAATGGAGATGGACCTTTCATATGGTGTACAGTATCTCCTCATTTGTTGGGAACATGACGGTATATTGAGGAATGGAGATGGACCTTTCATATGGTGTACAGTATCTCCTCCTCATTTGTTGGGAACATGACGTTATATTGAGGAATGGAGATGGACCTTTCATATGGTGTACAGTATCTCCTCCTCATTTGTTGGGAACATGACGTTATATTGAGGAATGGAGATGGACCTTTCATATGGTGTACAGTATCTCCTCCTCATTTGTAGGGAACATGACATTATATTGAGGAATGGAGATGGACCTTTCATATGGTGTACAGTATCTCCTCCTCATTTGTAGGGAACATGACGTTTTATTTTGGAATGGAGATGGACCTTTCATATGGTGTACAGTATCTCCTCCTCATTTGTTGGGAACATGACGTTATATTGGGGAATGGAGATGGACCTTTCATATGGTGTACAGTATCTCCTCCTCATTTGTTGGGAACATGACATTATATTGGAGGAATGGAGATGGACCTTTCATATGGTGTACAGTATCTCCTCCTCATTTGTTGGGAACATGACGTTATATTGGAGGAATGGAGATGGACCTTTCATATGGTGTACAGTATCTCCTCCTCATTTGTTGGGAACATGACGTTGCTGAGGGACTAAAAACGTTCAATCCAAATGGCCAGGTTTCAGTTAATCATTACCTGGATAGGGCTATTTCTCACATTTGATTCACTACAAATACTAAAAGTCAACAAAAAATTATTCAATCTAATAGAGGACACATCGACCTGAAATAACGAAGATAAACAAGGAATGAAAGTGAAGTAAATATTGTCTTCTTACCCGGTGACGTGAGGGGCAGTTGATTCTCCAATATGGTGTCCTTGTAGAGATCATTGTGTCCTTCTAAATACTCCATCACTCCATACTCCTCATCCTCCTCTTTATACTCTTCTTTTAGAATAATATTGTAATTTTCAGGGTCTCCACTCTGAATATATAATAAAACATTAATTGTAACAATCATGCTGTGTATAAATCATAACTACCAATGATTGTCAATCATCTACCTGATGATGGTGGGGGATGGGGTGACCTCCCTGTGTGGGATCCCGGGAATACAGAGGACGGGGGGATCTCTCTGGTGGGTTCCCATTACTGGATCCATCTGTAGGAAACACACACACTGACTGAATACATTGTTTCTATGTGTTTATCAGATGATGGGGGATCTAGGTGGAGCCTCCGTACTGCTCTCTCCTTTCCAATAAAGTCTCCTCTTACCCGGTGATGTGAGCTGCTGCTGATTGTCCATCATGACGTCCTTGTAGAGATCCTGGTGTCCTTCTAAATACTCCCACTCCTCCATGGAGAAATAGACAGTGACATCCTGACACCTTATAGGAACCTGACACACACAATGATACAGTCACCATCCAGACACATCCCTTGTCTGTTACTGGATAATGTCCCAGAATTCCCAGAATCCTCCTCACCTCTCCTGTCAGCAGCTCCATCATCTTCTTGGTGACTTCTAGGATCTTCTCCATGTTGTGTCTCTCAGGTTTTAGGGAGTCACATGGAGGCACTGTGATGGTCATATGATCACCTGACTTCACAAGAGGAAATCTCTGTATTGGGGAACCAATAGGAATATCATGTTAGACTCCCAGAATCCTCCTCACCTCTCCAGTCAGGTCTGTGTTTTATTAATAGAGATAAGAGTGATGTCATGTGACCTCCCAGAATCCTCCTCACCTCTCCGGTCAGGTCTGTGTTTTATTAATAGAGATAAGAGTGATGTCATGTGACCTCCCAGAATCCTCCTCACCTCTCCAGTCAGGTCTGTGTTTTATTAATAGAGATAAGAGTGATGTCATGTGACCTCCCAGAATCCTCCTCACCTCTCCGGTCAGGTCTGTGTTTTATTAATAGAGATAAGAGTGATGTCATGTGACCTCCCAGAATCCTCCTCACCTCTCCGGCCAGGTCTGTGTTTTATTAATAGAGATAAGAGTGATGTCATGTGACCTCCCAGAATCCTCCTCACCTCTCCGGTCAGGTCTGTGTTTTATTAATAGAGATAAGAGTGATGTCATGTGACCTCCCAGAATCCTCCTCACCTCTCCGGTCAGGTCTGTGTTTTATTAATAGAGATAAGAGTGATGTCATGTGACCTCCCAGAATCCTCCTCACCTCTCCGGTCAGGTCTGTGTTTTATTAATAGAGATAAGAGTGATGTCATGTGACCTCCCAGAATCCTCCTCACCTCTCCGGTCAGGTCTGTGTTTTATTAATAGAGATAAGAGTGATGTCATGTGACCTCCCAGAATCCTCCTCACCTCTCCGGTCAGCAGATGGACCATCATGGTGGTCAGTCCAAGGATCTTCTGCTCTTTGTTCCTCTCGGGTATGAGGGATGGAGGTGGGAGGATGGTAATGGGGTTCTGGCCTCTCCTCCATCTTGTAGAGGTTTGGTGATGTCTCCTCATTGTGTCATGTCCGGTAGAACATTTCATTACTACTTCACAGTCCTGTGTTATACAAAAGAAGTGAGCCTGTATGGTCAGGTGTTGAGGGTTGGGGGTTGGTGTAATGGGAGTAGAGGTGGAGCAGGACATGTTGGCGGTGACAGGGGTAGAGAATACATCAAGACCTCAATGATGGACATAAAGAGAGATCGGTATATTCTGGGGGGGATTAAAACAAACCTGTCTAATGGGCAAAGCACATCCGTTTTTTTTTTCTTTTTTTGGATGTGAATCTGCAGAAATACATCTCAGTGTACAGTAGACATGTGCACACTGAAATATTTTGTTTTGGAATTTTTTTTCCGTCCAAAAAAATAATTAATTTAGTTACTCCCGAAATTTGTTTTTATTACGTTTCGTTAAAAAATGCATTCGCCCGAAAATCTGAAATAATTAAGGTTGAATCTGTCATTGAAGGCTTATGGTGTCTGTCGAATGTTCAAAGAAGATTCGACGGAGCAGCTAAACTGTACGACGCCGCGATTGTACATTTCCCGGTTGAATGTTCCGCCTACAAGCTATAGTAGAATTCTAATGTTGTATGACACTAGTAATAATTATATTTATTAATTATTATTACTAGTCAACCAACATTAGAATTCTTCTATAGCCTATGAGCAGAGCATTTCACCATAAATGTCCGCTCGCGGCGACTGCTTCGTCCAATCTTCGTGTCGAATTTTTTCTCTCTATGTTGAATAATCTTGGACTAATAGAGTTAGATTAGGCACTGTGACGAAACGCTCCCACACTCCTCTTGAGTGCTTTCGTCATATACCACTTCCTCCCAGTCTGGATATGGATCTCAGATATTCCAACCGCTCTCAAGCACTAAACGAGACAAAACTTGCTTAGTGCCAACATGGACTGTTTATTTAGAACCGAAATGACAGTATTTATAATACAGGAGAAGAGGAGATCCCCCTCCTGCTCATATTACTCTAACAATACACCTGTAACAAATTAACATGAGCTAATTAACTAATACCTTTAAGCAGCCGATGTGACTCTGTGCCCATCAGGATTTCACTACAGGTCAGACTTGTTGTCACCGAGCTTCACACAGTTGATTATAAATTATCATAATAACAACCACAAGACAGCAGGAGCTCCATTAGGAGTCGGCCCGTCTCCTACATTGTACAGAGGGCAATGTGATCAGCTCTCTCAATTAACATCTTGAGTTCATCAACAAACTAAGAATAGTCTTTACATATATCCTGCATTGAATCTGACTAGCACAGATTATATTGGGTTTCTCATTCACCCTGTGCCCTAGAGACACAGGGTGATTTACACATAAGAGGGTCCGGGAAGCTGGACAAGGAGCCTCCAGAACTCTCCATGGCAAGCCGAGTTCCACAAACCCCCGACCCAAAGTCACTCCTGTCACACATCTCCCCTTTCGGCAGGAGACTAACACAGGAGGAGACCCCAGACGGGTTGACTCCAAAGTTAGCCAGGGGTTCCAGTCCTCTAATGCTGGTATCCACACAGTACCCCAAACAAAATGGTTCCAAACAGAGTATTCCTCACCCAGCCAACCACTGCCTCCCTCAGAGAACATATCTGCCACTGGGGAGAGGCCTGGACTGACTCTTCTCCCTGGAATCTTTTCAGCCGCTGGAGAGAAGACAGGGTGACTTTTGCGCCAGCGGCGCTCTGTCCTGTTGCCAGTGATTCGGCTGGGAGTAGCAGCTTTACTACCTCAGCTTGTCGCTGGAGAGATGGGCCGACTCCCCCGGCTCCCTGGAACTCCACAGTTGTTGCTGGGCAGAGGTGGGTAGCACTCTGCCCTGTTGCGAGCACTTCTGCTGGGGGCTCCACATCCTCCACTCTGGTTAACCATTGGGGCAGGAGGCTGGCTTTCTCCACTCCCAAAATTGTGTAGCTGCCATTGGGAAGGGGAGCCGGCTGCATCCTTTTCCATTCCCTCATCTGGCTGCTGGGACAACATGTCTCTGGTACTGTCTCCCAGGTGCACGGATCTTTGCTGGGCAGGAAAGACCACTTTCTCCACCCTGGCCGACTGTTGAGGAGGGACAACAAACCTCTCCTCTCCTTTCTTCCCCTGTTTCTGCTGCTGGAAAGTGATTGCCACCTTCTCACCATGGGCCTCCAGAACTGCCACAGGTGTGGGGCAGAGGCCTTGGACCATTCGTCCGGTGACCAGCGCTTCAGCTGGGTTCCTTATAACTCCACGGATACTGCTGTTGGTGCTGGGCAGAGCACAGTGAAGTTTGGCCCTAATACCAGCTCTTCTGCTGGAGGCTCATCAGGTTCTTCTTCCTCAGCAGAAAAGTCTATCAAATCCCCTGTCTCTGCAACTGGTGTCTGGGGATAGAGGTTCACCATCTCCTGTCCATGGAACCCAGAAGATGCTATCAGTGCTGAGCAGAGGTTGGCAGAGCTCTGGCCGGTTGTCAGCACTTCAGCTTTGGGGATGGCAATTTCCAGATTTTCCACTGCCGATTCTCTGGCATGCTGCTGGACAGGCACATTCCTCCATCCAAGATCATCCCATGCAGAAACAGGATCATCAAGGTCAGTCAGCACTTGCTGCATCCGCCATAAGACCTCCGCGTCCATAGCTGCGGGGGCAGGTGGGCAAAGCACTCTGTTACTATGCCACATTGCTGACTCTTCAGCCAGGATTTCAGAGCTGTCTGCTGGTATTTCTTGATAGTCCCAGGCAAAGGGAGCCCCACCCTGCTGCTGAGCAGAGTCTAACAGCTGTCTGTAGGCGATCTCCAGCTCCCATTCCTGAGCGGCAAGGAACTCCAAATCTTCCTGTGCCCAGAGCACTTCCGAGACGTTCAATCTTTGCTCTCTGTGCTCCATTATTTCCTCCAAACGCCACTCCAGATCACTCCCAAAGTCGGGGTCCTCGGACAACCTCCAGTACAACAATCCCAGGCCATCATAGTCAAAGCCTTCCGTGGGGCTGTCCATGGGCACACTTGGGCTACATACCACCGGAGGGCTCTGTAGCTCTCATCCAACCGCATTTCTGCCCGGATCAGCCTGCTTAACTCAGCTGTCCACTCCTGCTTCGGTTGTTCCCCCAATAACAGCATTCGTACTTCATACTGCGACCAGTACCTTACATGGATGGAGGGGAGAACTTTTCCCTGGTGTCGCTGCTCACAGGCTAGCGCTTCTTTCCAGAGTTGTAGGCGGACAAAATCAAACCATCCCAGCAGGACCTGCACCAATACTGGTCCTCTGTGCTGTATCCGCATCTCTCGCAACCTCCTTCCGAATTCCTCTTCCATGGCGGCTGGTATCTGTACCTCTCCTGCTTTCCGGACCTTGGATCCAGGTGGAGGTTTGGATGTCCCTGACTGCAGGAAGCATAATCCCACTGCTTGCCAACAATGTGACGAAACGCTCCCACACTCCTCTTGAGTGCTTTTGTCATATACCACTTCCTCCCAGTCTGAATATGGATCTCAGATATTCCAACCGCTCTCAAGCACTAAACGAGACAAAACTTGCTTAGTGCCAACATGGACTGTTTATTTAGAACCAAACAGACAAGTATTTATAATACAGGAGAAGAGGAGATCCCCCCTCCTGCTCATATTACTCTAACAATACACCTGTAACAAATTAACATGAGCTAATTAACTAATCCCTTTAAGCAGCCGATGTGACTCTGTGCCCATCAGGATTTCACTACAGGTCAGACTTGTTGTCACCGAGCTTCACACAGTTGATTATAAATTATCATAATAACAACCACAAGACAGCAGGAGCTCCATTAGGAGTCGGCCCGTCTCCTACATTGTACAGAGGACAATGTGATCAGCTCTCTCAATTAACATCTTGAGTTCATCAACAAACTAAGAATAGTCTTTACATATATCCTGCATTGAATCTGACTAGCACAGATTATAGTGGGGTTCTCATTCACCCTGTGCCCTAGAGACACAGGGCGATTTACACATAAGAGGGTTCGGGGAAGCTGGACAAGGAGCCTCCAGAACTCTCCATGGCAAGCTGAGTTCCACAAACCCCCGACCCAAAGTCACTCCTGTCACAGGCACATTCAACCTTTTTTGCTATTGTCTCTATAATGTTGAATCTTTTCTCTCTATGACAAATCTTTTCTCTCTATGACGAATAATCTTGGACTAATAGAGCTAAGGTTAGGCACATTCGACCACAGGTTTTATGGACACAGATTGCTATTGTCAGCGTCATGTCAAATCTCCTATCTATATCGAACTGTTGTCACAATGAAAACAAAGCATTTGTTTATGTCGGATCTTTCGGTTTTCGGATTCTGCACGTTTGTTATCGTTTGTAAAAATGATAACGAAAATACCCAAAATTTGGATGAAAACTAATGCACATGTCTAGTGTACAACAAAGTCCTTTATTACACTCACCTCTCCAGTCAGCAGGTTTAGGATCTCCAGGGTGAGGTTCAACATCTTTTTCTTGCCCACACTTTTCACAAAACTCAAAGTTTTCTGATTGTCCATCATGACGTCCTTGTAGAGATCCTGGTGTCCTTCTAAATACTCCCACTCCTCCATGGAGAAATAGACAGTGACATCCTGACACCTTATAGGAACCTGACACACACAATGATACAGTCACCATCCAGACACATCCCTTGTCTGTTACTGGATAATGTCCCAGAATTCCCAGAATCCTCCTCACCTCTCCTGTCAGTAGATGGACCATCATGGTGGTCAGTTCCAGGATATTCTCTTCTTTGTTCCTCTCAGGTATGGGAGAAGGAGGGGGAGGCACCATGGTGGGGCTCTGGGTCCGGCTCCATCCTCCTGAGATTGTCTCCCCACTAGACTTCTTCACTACAACATAATCCTACAGACCAGGAGAAAGATAAACCGACATCAATCATCTGACATCATCTAAATGTCTCCAATAAGAACATGGACTACTGACCAGACTAGACAAGAGTGATGTCATGTGACCTCCCAGAATCCTCCTCACCTCTCCGGTCAGGTCTGTGTTTTATTACTAGAGATAAGAGCGATGTCATGTGACCTCCCAGAATCCTCCTCACCTCTCCAGTCAGGTCTGTGTTTTATTACTAGAGATAAGAGTGATGTCATGTGACCTCCCAGAATCCTCCTCACCTCTCCGGTCAGGTCTGTGTTTTATGAATAGAGATAAGAGTGATGTCATGTGACCTCCAGAATCCTCCTCACCTCTCCGGTCAGGTCTGTGTATTATTAATAGAGATAAGAGTGATGTCATGTGACTTCCCAGAATCCTCCTCACCTCTCCGGTCAGGTCTGTGTATTATTAATAGAGATAAGAGTGATGTCATGTGACCTCCCAGAATCCTCCTCACCTCTCCGGTCAGGTCTGTGTTTTATATAATAGAGATAAAAGTGATGCCATGTGACCTCCCAGAATCCTCCTCACCTCTCCGGTCAGGTGGTAGATGATCTCCAGGGTGAGGTTTATCATGTCCTCCATGCTGTGACTCCAGCCCTTGTCCATCATCAATGAGGTGGTCATGTCATCTGTACAGGAGGCTCCTCTTCGAAGGTCATAAACTGAAAATGTTATATCAATTTAAAATCTCAGAATTTTAGATAGAATAGAAAGCCCCTGGAGTGCTGAGCGTGGTCCACAGCCAATGGTTGTGTTGTCATGAAGAGGACCTCCATCCCAGGACTCTCCTATTCTCCGTTACATTATCTCCATCAGGGGAAAAGGATTATCACTACCAGCCGAGTTCTCAATTATGAAATTAAAGTGGAGTTCCACCCATTTTTAAAGTCTGTAGCTTCAAAAAGTGTATCTGCTGACTTTTAATAATCGGACACTCGCCTGTCCCACGGTCCAGCGATGCGGGCGCAGGAAGCCCCGCTCCTCTCCGAGGCGCCGGCATTCTAACTGTGGGCAGCCTGCGACGTGACCCAGAAGATCGCAGGGAGGGAGGGGGAGAGATGATCTTCCTTCCGGTGCCGCGGAGCCAGGGGAGGAAGTAGGGGCTGGATGCCCGTAAATGGTGGGATGGGTCACCTGCACTTAAAGCCGAAGTTCCATTTGTGGGTGGAACTTCCGCTTTAAACATTGATTTAAACACATTGAGAAACATTTTAATATCAGTAGACTACAAGGAACTCTCCGTTGTCCTGTCTAGCGTTTATTGGAAATATCATGAGCTCAGTTTCGGGCAGATTGAGTTGGAGGAAGTTGTGGGACATCCAGACTGATATGTCAGATAGGAAGTTAGTGATGGGTGAGGAATCTGAAGGGTAAGCTGAGGAGTATAGAGATAGAGTTGGGTCTCATCCACATAGAGGGGGTATTAGAAGCCATGGACAATCAGCTGACCCCGGGAGGAGGAGGTGTGGATAGAGAATGGGACACGTCCAATGAAGTCCTGGCCACCTCCAACCTCAGCTACCCATCCCACGCAGACAACAATCCAAGACTCATACAATCTGGATGATCGCCAACTCTCAACACACCAGCTTGAGTGGACAGTCAGTGTCAGTTTTTTTTTTTATAATTTTTTTTAAATATTTTTTACAATTTTACCTTTAAATATTTATTAAGATTTATTTTTTTGTTTTCTTTTTTTTTAAATCTAAACAGACTCCCGACATCTCCCTTTTGAGACATGGAAAGGGATTGAGGACACAGACTCCTCACACAGAGGGGGACGACACAGAGGGGGGACCGGAGGACGACGACGCAGAGGGGGGACCGGAAGAGGACGACGCAGAGGGGGGACCGGAGGAGGACGACGCAGAGGGGGGACCGGAAGAGGACGACGCAGAGGGGGGACCGGAAGAGGACGACGCAGAGGGGGGACCGGAAGAGGACGACGCAGAGGGGGGACCGGAAGAGGACGACGCAGAGGGGGGACCGGAAGAGGACGACGCAGAGGGGGGACCGGAAGAGGACGACGCAGAGGGGGGACCGGACGAGGACGACGCAGAGGGGGGACCACGCAGAGGGGGGACCGGAGGACGACGACGCAGAGGGGGGACCGGAGGACGACGACGCAGAGGGGGGACCGGAGGACGACGACGCAGAGGGGGGACCGGAGGACGACGACGCAGAGGGGGGACCGGAGGGGGACGACGCAGAGGGGGGACCAGAGGGGGACGACGCAGAGGGGGGACCAGAGGGGGACGACACAGAGGGGGACGACACAGAGGGGGACGACACAGAGGGGGACGACACAGAGGGGGACGACACAGAGGGGGACCGAAGGGGGGACGACACAGAGGGGGACCGAAGGGGGGACGACACAGAGGGGGACCGAAGGGTGGACGACGCAGAGGGGGACCGAAGGGGGGACGACGCAGAGGGGGACCGAAGGGGGGACGACGCAGAGGGGGACCGAAGGGGGGACGACGCAGAGGGGGACCGAAGGGGGGACGACGCAGAGGGGGACCGAAGGGGGGACGACGCAGAGGGGGGACCGGAGGGTGACGACACAGAGGGGGACCGGAGGGTGACGACGCAGAGGGGGACCGGAGGGTGACGACGCAGAGGGGGACCGAAGGGGGGACGACGCAGAGGGGGACCGAAGGGGGGACGACGCAGAGGGGGACCGAAGGGGGGACGACGCAGAGGGGGACCGAAGGGGGGACGACGCAGAGGGGGGACCGGAGGGTGACGACGCAGAGGGGGGACCGGAGGGTGACGACGCAGAGGGGGGACCGGAGGGTGACGACGCAGAGGGGGGACCGGAGGGTGACGACGCAGAGGGGGGACCGGAGGGTGACGACGCAGAGGGGGGACCGGAGGGTGACGACGCAGAGGGGGGACCGGAGGGTGACGACGCAGAGGGGGGACCGGAGGGTGACGACGCAGAGGGGGGACCGGAGGGTGACGACGCAGAGGGGGGACCGGAGGGTGACGACGCAGAGGGGGGACCGGAGGGTGACGACGCAGAGGGGGGACCGGAGGGTGACGACGCAGAGGGGGGACCGGAGGGTGACGACGCAGAGGGGGGACCGGAGGGTGACGACGCAGAGGGGGGACCGGAGGGTGACGACACAGAGGGGGGACCGGAGGGTGACGACACAGAGGGGGGACCGGAGGGTGACGACACAGAGGGGGGACCGGAGGGTGACGACACAGAGGGGGGACCGGAGGGTGACGACACAGAGGGGGGACCGGAGGGTGACGACACAGAGGGGGGATGACACAGAGGGGGGATGACACAGAGGGGGGGACCGGTGGAGGACGACTTAGATCCGTATAACAACCTCAACCAACCTCCTCCAAAACTAGTCTTAGCTATCCCATCCCACCCAGACAACAATCCAAGACTCATACAATCTGGATGACCAGGAACCTGGTGCTGGTAGATCCACATAACAATTATAAACACAGACATAGTATGTTGGGGGAATATATTGATGGGTTCCAAAACTGGAGCGTTTGCACTCCCAAACCGCCCCAAAGATGCTGCTTGCAGGACTTTTCCTAACCTCCCGCAAGCACACTGCCCCGGTGTGAAAAGACACACTTCAATAAATGGGAGGCGGTTTTCAGGCGCTATTTAGAGGCCATTTCTAGCGCTAAAACACCTGAAAGCCGCCTCAGTGTGAAAGGGGTCTTATGAGCACTGATGAGGAGGCACTAATATGCTGCACTGATAGGCGGCACTAGTCTTAGCACCACCAAAACTAGTCTTAGCTACCCCATCCCACCAAGACAACAATCTGGATCACCGGGAACTCTGAACACAGCTTAAAAGGTAAGCATGTCTGTTGATGTGTCCTTCTTACCTACAGTGATGGGCAGGGGTGTCGGGAGGGGCTTAAGCCCCTAATGTGACCCCGAAAAGCCCAGAGTCTCAGGCATGCAGCTTCATTGTTAGCCCCGAGCGCCGGGACCGGTCTGATCCCGAGCGCCGCCGAGTGTGGCCCGAGTCCTGCCTTCTGGAGCCTGCAACGCCTATGATGGACGTCCCACTGGTCCAATGCCGGGACCATGGGACGTCCATCATAGGCGCTGCAGGCTCCAGAAGGCGGGAATTACAATGCGGCCGCCGCGCCACATCCCCGCTCGGTGCTTGGGCGGGCGACTCTTATCTCCTCCTCTGACTGACTGCTGCGACATCGCACACCACGGCTGAGCTGAGGTAGGTCAGACAGTGTATGCAGGTCACTACCGTCAGTGTATGTAGGTCACTACCGTCAGTGTATGTAGGTCACTACCGTCAGTGTATGTAGGTCAGGTAGGTCAGTGTATGTAGGTCACGGTCCAGCCAATAAGAAAAGCCTGCGTCACATACACTACCCCCCCCCCCCCCCCGTTTCCGGCCTTGGACTTTGGGCTGTTTTTTTTGCCACCTAGCAACGCCCCTGGTGATGGGTGACGTGGTGATGTCACCTGGTGGTCTCCTCCATGTACTTACGCAACCACCGTAGAGCAGATTCAGATGTGACTCCTTTATTTGCATTCTCCTGACACTCGGTAAATTTGGCACCCGGTGCTGGTAGATCCGTATAACAACCGCAACCAACCTCCTCCAAAACTAGTCTTAGCTACCCTGACCCACCCAGACAACAATCCAAGACTCACACAATCTGGATGACCGGGAACCCGGTGCTGGTAGATCCACATAACAATTATAAACACAGACGTAGTACGTTGGGGGAATATATTGATGGGTTCCAAAACTGGAGCAAATTCTATTTATTGATTATGTAATAAATATCGATATGTGCGTTTGGACTGGAAGTAGATATTAGATACATATATTTTGATTTATGCGGTGTAAAATTGATATATATTCACATATTATTACTTCTATATCATCTTCTTACCTCCCTGTCTGTCCTAGCAACGTTTCCTCCCAACTCACCTCTCGCCCGGAGATTCCTATTTATACCTGTCATCACTTCCTGTCTGTAACTGACATCACTTCCTGTCTAAAAGGAACCATTGAGACTTCCTGTGTGCATGTTCTTCTCAATATAAGTGAGATCGCCAGCTTGTGGAGATGATAGGGACTGCAGAACTTGACGGGCCTTGTTTTACATCAATAGTCTCCAAATTGCGGCCCGGGGGGCCAGATGCAGCCCATTGCTTGCTTTTAATCCGGCCCTTTGGGCACTATTTAATCCACTGATACCAACAATGGGGCTTAACCTTCCCCCCTAAGACTTGGGTGTCCTTTGATGTCATTTTGGTGATCAATAAACGGCATTTGGATTTCTATTGATGTGCAGCCATTTCTTCTTCTATTGCTATACCCACGGAGGTGGACCGGGGCTAACACTTGACTGGAGTTCCTATCAGGCAGAAATCAATTCACCTGGAGCCGTAAGTTCTTCATTTCTGCATAATTCCCCCCCCCCCCACAAACACCAATGATGGGGGCACGTTTCCTCCCAATGACACCAACAATGGGGCTCAATTCCTCCTAATTATACAAACAATGGAGCCCAAGGACATCAAGGATGGGGCACAATTCCTCTCAATGACACCAACGATGGAGCCCAATGACATCAACAATGGGGCACAATTCTACTCAATTAATACTTCATATTCCCATATTCCCATATTCCCATATTCGCACACGTTCCTGGTATAGCCTCTAAAGGTTTGGGTGCTGCAGCAACGACCAGCTGGATACGGGTTCAGGTCACAACGTAGATATTTGCCCGCACACCAAGGATCAGCACAAAGTGGCATCCAAACGCTTTCGTTTATTGCATGATCACAACACAAAAAGGTGCAACGTTTCGGAGTCACCCAGGACCCCTTCGTCACATGCTTGACTAAGGGGGCATGTTGTGATCATGCAATAAACTAAACCGTTTGGATGCCACTTTGTGCTGATCCTTGGTGTGCGGGCAAATATCTACGTTGCAATTCCTCTCAGTGACACCAACGATGGAGCCCAGCGACATCAACGATGGGGCACAATTCCTCTCAATAACACCAACAATGGAACCCAATGACATCAACGATGGGGGACAATTCCTCCTAATTACATAAACAATGGGGCTCAATGACATCAATGATGGGGCACAATTCCTCTCAATGACACCAACGATGGAGCCCAGTGACATCAACGATGGGGGACAATTCCTCCTAATTACACAAACAATGGGGCCCAAGGACATCAACAATGGGGTACAATTCCTCTCAATGACACCAACGATGGAACCCAATGACATCAACGATGGGGGACAATTCCTCCTAATTACACAAACAATGGGGCCCGAGGACATCAACGATGGGGCACAATTTCTCTCAATGACACCAACGATGGAACCCAGTGACATCAATGATGGGGCACAATTCCTCCTAATTACACAAACCATGGGGCCCAAGGACATCAACAATGGGGTACAATTCCTCTCAATGACACCAACGATGGAACCCAATGACATCAACGATGGGGCACAATTCCTCCTAATTACACAAACCATGGGGCCCAAGGACATCAATGATGGGGCACAATTCCTCTTAATTACACAAACGATGGAACCCAATGACATCAACGATGGGGCACAATTCCTCCTAATTACACAAACAATGGGGCTCAATGACATCAATGATGGGGCACAATTCCTCTCAATGACACCAACGATGGAGCCCAGTGACATCAACGATGGGGGACAATTCCTCCTAATTACACAAACAATGGGGCCCAAGGACATCAACAATGGGGTACAATTCCTCTCAATGACACCAACGATGGAACCCAATGACATCAACGATGGGGGACAATTCCTCCTAATTACACAAACAATGGGGCCCGAGGACATCAACGATGGGGCACAATTTCTCTCAATGACACCAACGATGGAACCCAGTGACATCAATGATGGGGCACAATTCCTCCTAATTACACAAACCATGGGGCCCAAGGACATCAATGATGGGGCACAATTCCTCTTAATTACACAAACGATGGAACCCAATGACATCAACGATGGGGCACAATTCCTCCTAATTACACAAACCATGGGGCCCAAGGACATCAATGATGGGGCACAATTCCTCTCAATGACACCAACGATGGAGCCCAGTGACATCAACGATGGGGGACAATTCCTCCTAATTACACAAACAATGGGGCCCAAGGACATCAACAATGGGGTACAATTCCTCTCAATGACACCAACGATGGAACCCAATGACATCAACGATGGGGCACAATTCCTCCTAATTACACAAACCATGGGGCCCAAGGACATCAATGATGGGGCACAATTCCTCTTAATTACACAAACGATGGAACCCAATGACATCAACGATGGGGCACAATTCCTCCTAATTACACAAACAATGGGGCTCAATGACATCAATGATGGGGCACAATTCCTCTCAATGACACCAACGATGGAGCCCAGTGACATCAACGATGGGGGACAATTCCTCCTAATTACACAAACAATGGGGCCCAAGGACATCAACAATGGGGTACAATCCCTCTCAATGACACCAACGATGGAACCCAAGGACATCAATGATGGGGCACAATTCCTCTTAATTACACAAACGATGGAACCCAATGACATCAACGATGGGGGACAATTCCTCCTAATTACACAAACAATGGGGCCCAAGGACATCAACGATGGGGCACAATTTCTCTCAATGACACCAACGATGGAACCCAATGACATCAATGATGGGCACAATTCCTCCTAATTACACAAACCATGGGGCCCAAGGACATCAATGATGGGGCACAATTCCTCTTAATTACACAAACAATGGAACCCAATGACATCAACGATGGGGGACAATTCCTCCTAATTACACAAACAATGGGGCCCAAGGACATCAACGATGGGGCACAATTTCTCTCAATGACACCAACGATGGAACCCAGTGACATCAATGATGGGGCACAATTCCTCCTAATTACACAACCAATGGGGCCCAAGGACATCAATGATGGGGTACAATTGCTCTCAATGACACCAAAGATGGAAACCAATGACATCAACGATGAGGTACAATTACACTCACTGACACCAACGATGGAGCCCAATGACATCAACGATGGGGCACAATTCCCCTCAATGACACCAACGATGGAGCCCAAGGACATCAACGATGGGGCAAAATTCCTCCCACTTACACCAATAATGGGGCGCAATTACCCTCACTGAAACAAACAAGGGGGCATTATTTTTTCCCACTGACTTCGGGACATTTTCTACTCCCACTGTCCACAATCCGGCCCTCCTAAAGTCTAAAGGACAGTAAACTGGACCCTTTTGAGACCCCTGTTCTACATCTTATCAATCCGGATCCCATTTCAGTTAACCCCATGAGTGTCTGGATCTTTTTCTCCCCATATACCCCCTTGAGTTCACCCCAGAGCATTTTTTTTTCTTTCATAAATCAATTTTTTTTATTGAGGTTTTAAGAGGAATACGGTTACTACATTACTCCAAATGACGCAACCCACGCAGGGGGAGGTCACTGAAGACAACTTACAATCTACGACAAAAAAAAAAAACAATAAAAAAGAAAAAACACAAGGTAGTGGTCCATTGCATAAATGTAGAAGATATCAGAGCATACCAGGAAGGTGAACTGAAGACAGGGAATCGGGTTCAGGCCTTATTATGTGTAGCGGCCATAACCCTCGATCGGGCGTCCTTAACTTTTGGGCTTACCGGTTACCTCCGCTTGGCTTGTTCCTCCATGTCTAGGGGTTCCCAGGGTTAGTACCCAACGACTTTGGACGCTGACACCATAAAAGTAAATGGGCAGAAGGAGGGGAGGGGTTGGCATAGTAGCCCCAGCGACTCTGTGAGACCACAGTGAGCAGCGTTGGCGCTCCGGAGAACAATAAACCTATCAGATGTGAATAATAGAGATAAGTCTACGAAGCAGCGGGCTCCCTTTATTAGACTTAACTCATGGCATGCCTACATGATACAAAGGCTTCTGTGAATGGGCAGAAGGAGGGGAGGGGGTGGGCATAGCAGTTTCCAGCGAATCTGTGAGCCCACAGTGAGCAGCGTTGGAGCTCCATAAGTTATCTTTCTGGGGCATAATAAACCTAATAATAGAGATAATTCTACGAAGCGGCCCGGCTCCTCGTTAGACTTAACTCATGGCATGCCTGCAGTTTTTACAAAGTAGCCGAATTCCTGGAATTCATCTTTAAGGGGCTGGATCCAAAGTCATTGATGGCTCCTCTAGTCACTTCATCTAGACATTGGTGAATATCAAGACCTAGGGGAAGGTTAGAGTTTACCAAATGTGTCCAAATAAGATAGAAGGAGGTGCTTCTTTTTTCCCCCAAGTCATAGCCATCCAGGCATAAAAGAGCAGTAGGCCTAGCAGTGTCTTCTCAGCAATAGTGAAAGCCAAGTCTTCTACTAGATCCAGTAAGCAGAAGACATTCCTTACCTTCTCCGGCCCATTCACAGAAGCCCTGTTTTATTTTATGAATGAGTTCACATAATACAAAGGCTTCTGTGAATGGGCAGAAGGAGGGGAGGGGGTGGGCATAGTGTAGTGATCTCATATATCGTTCGTAGATGGTATGTAGGTATTAATAAGTATTGTTCCCGCAGCAAACCCAATTCTCCCAGAGAGAGATTTTATTGGCTTCTAAAACAGAACAGTCTTACAGGTGACAAAATCCAACAGGGTATAATCATGACAAGGAATATTTTCTCTAGACCTGTGCCTTCATAAATCACAAAAACTTTCTCTGAGCTAGTTTTAGATTGAAAGCCATCTTATATCCCCCACACACACTGAATGGCTGAGCAATTTGCTTTGATCTGCTCCTGTCTTTGACAGCAGATCACCCCAAGCTGTGAACAGCTGTAGTCATAAACTGCCCTAATCTGCATTCCTGCATATTAACATCAACATAGCCCAGAATCATTATCTGTTCCCCTTTGATATGTGGAGTAATTCTTGTTTGGCCACTTCCCCTTTGATATGTGTAATTAGGTTAACAGATAACAATATGGCCTGCCTAGAATGAACTTGTCTTAGAATGCCTAAATAAAATACATAAAAAACACTACATATATCTAATATATATATATATATATATATATATATATATATATATATATATATATATATATATTAGATATTAGATATAACATACTACACATAGCAGTTCCAGCCCATCTGGAGCCCACAGTGAGCAGTGTTGGAGCTCCATAAGTTATCTTTCTGGGGCATAATAAACCTAATAATAGAGATAATTCTACGAAGCGGCTCCTCGTTAGACTTAACTCATGGCATGCCTGCAGTTTTTACAAAGTAGCCGAATTCCTGGAATTCAGCTTTAAGGGGCTGGATCCATAGTGGTTGATGGCTCCTCTAGTCACTTCATCTAGACATTGGTGAATATCAAGCCATAGAGGAAGGTTGGAGTTTACCAAATGTGTCCAAATAAGATAGAGGGGGGTTCTTCTTTCCCCCCCTCCCCAAGTCATGGTGATAGCCATCGAGGTATAAAAGAGCAGTAGACCTAGCAGTGTCCTCTCAGCAATAGTGAAAGCCAAGTCTTCTACTAGATCCAGTAAGCAGAAGACATTCCTTACCTTCTCCGGCCCATTCACAGAAGCCCTGTTTTATTTTATGAATGAGTTCACATAATACAAAGGCTTCTGTGAATGGGCAGAAGGAGGGGAGGGGGTGGGCATAGTGTAGTGATCTCATATATCGTTCGTAGATGGTATGTAGGTATTAATAAGTATTGTTCCCGCAGCAAACCCAATTCTCCCAGAGAGAGATTTTATTGGCTTCTAAAACAGAACAGTCTTACAGGTGACAAAATCCAACAGGGTATAATCATGACAAGGAATATTTTCTCTAGACCTGTGCCTTCATAAATCACAAAAACTTTCTCTGAGCTAGTTTTAGATTGAAAGCCATCTTATATCCCCCACACACACTGAATGGCTGAGCAATTTGCTTTGATCTGCTCCTGTCTTTCAGAGTGACAGCAGATCACCCCAAGCTGTGAACAGCTGTAGTCATAAACTGCCCTAATCTGCATTCTTGCATATTAACATCAACATAGCCCAGAATCATTATCTGTTCCCCTTTGATATGTGGAGTAATTCTTGTTTGGCCACTTCCCCTTTGATATGTGTAATTAGGTTAACAGATAACAATATGGCCTGCCTAGAATGAACTTGTCTTAGAATGCCTAAATAAAATACATAAAAAACACTACATATATCTAATATATATATATATATATATATATATATATATATATATTATATATTAGATATAACATACTACACATAGCAGTTCCAGCAAATCTGTGAGTCCACAGTGAGCAGTGTTGGAGCTCCATAAGTTATCTTTCTGGGGCATAATAAACCTAATAATAGAGATAAGTCTATGAAGCGGCCCAGCTCCTCGTTAGACTTAACTCATGGCATGCCTGCAGTTTTTACAAAGTAGCTGAATTCCTGGAATTCAGCTTTAAGGGGCTGGATCCATAGTCATTGATGGCTCCTCTAGCCACTTCATCTAGACATTGGTGAATATCAAGCCATAGAGGAAGGTTGGAGTTTACCAAATGTGTCCAAATAAGATAGAAGGAGGTTCTTCTTTTCCCCCCCCCAAGTCATGGTGGTAGCCATCCAGGCATAAAACAGCGGTAGGCCTAGCAGTGTCCTTTCAGCAATATTAAAAGCCATGTCTTCTACTAGATCCAGTAAGCAGAAGACATTCCTTACCTTCTCCGGCCCATTCACAGAAGCCCTGTTTTATTTTATAAACAAGTTCACATAATACAAAGGCTTCTGTGAATGGGCAGGAGGGGAGGGGGTGGGCATAGCAGTTTCCAGCGAATCTGTGAGCCCACAGTGAGCAGCGTTGGAGCTCCATAAGTTATCTTTCTGGGGCGTAATAAACCTAATAATAGAGATAATTCTACGAAGCGGCCCGTCTCCTCGTTAGACTTAACTCATGGCATGCCTGCAGTTTTTACAAAGTAGCCGAATTCCTGGAATTCATCTTTAAGGGGCTGGATCCATAGTCATTGATGGCTCCTCTAGTCACTTCATCTAGACATTGGTGAATATCAAGACATAGAGGAAGGTTGGAGTATACCAAATGTGTCCAAATAAGATAGAAGGAGGCTCTTCTTCCCCCCCCCCCCCTCCCAAGTCATGGTGATAGCCATCCAGGCATAAAAGAGCAGTAGACCTAGCAGTGTCCTCTCAGCAATAGAGGAAAGCCAAGTCTTCTACTAGATCCAGTAAGCAGATTTTCAGTGTTGGAGTAAGGTGGGCCAAAGCCCGAAGTCCACTATTTCCTTCCAGAATTGGTGAGTTTTTTCCTCAACCCCCGTGTCTTGACATAGATGAAGGTTGGAGTTTACCAAATGTGTCCAAAAGATCGAAGGAGGCAGTTCATTTTTCCCCAAGTCATGGTGATAGCCACTCGGGCATAAAAAGAGCAGTAAGCCTAGACGTGTCCTTCCAGCAATAGAGGAAACCAAGTCTTCTACTAGATCCAGTAAGCAGATTTTCGGTGTTGGAGTAAGGTGGGCCAAAGCCCGAAGTCCACTATTTCCTTCCAGAATTGGTGAGTTTTTTCCTCAACCCCCGTGTCTTGGTAAACTCCAACCTTCCTCTATATCAAGACACGGGGGGTTGAGGAAAAAACTCACCAATTCTGGAAGGAAATAGTGGACTTCGGGCTTTGGCCCACCTTACTCCAACACCGAAAATCTGCTTACTGGATCTAGTAGAAGACTTGGTTTCCTCTATTGCTGGAAGGACACGTCTAGGCTTACTGCTCTTTTATGCCCGGGTGGCTATCACCATGACTTGGGGAAAAATGAACTGCCTCCTTCCATCTCCTTTTGGACACATTTGGTAAACTCCAACCTTCCTCTATATC
Source organism: Lithobates sylvaticus (assembly GCA_028564925.1). Lineage (NCBI taxonomy): Eukaryota > Metazoa > Chordata > Amphibia > Anura > Ranidae > Lithobates > Lithobates sylvaticus. Next base: position 595,451,435 of record CM053028.1, on the reverse strand, counting down.
AAATGTGTCCAAAAGGAGATCGAAGTAGGCAGTTCATTTTTCCCCAAGTCATGGTGATAGCCACCCGGGCATAAAAAGAGCAGTAAGCCTAGACGTGTCCTTCCAGCAATAGAGGAAACCAAGTCTTCTACTAGATCCAGTAAGCAGATTTTCGGTGTTGGAGTAAGGTGGGCCAAAGCCCGAAGTCCACTATTTCCTTTCCAGAATAGAGAAACATAAGGACAGGTCTATGGAAAAAGCCTCCATCACGATGACCCCAACACTATCCGGCAGAAGATCGGGAAGGGCTCAATGTGTGGGACCTATGGGGAGTGTAGTCTGCCCTATGAAGACTTTGGAACCGTATCAGCCTCCCTCTGACAGATACGGGTTCCTGTCCGGTCCTCCTCAATTATATCTGGTATGCCAAGTTGCCATTTACTTTGGAGGTTGGGTCAAGAAAGAGGAATTAAGGTGACTTGTTGGCAGAGAGACGAGGCTGGCTTCAGTAGCTGGTCGGCATGTAGGTTTTCATGGGGAGAAACAAAAAGGCCCTGAGCTTTCATAAGAGAATACACAACGTTCTACTGACCAGACTGAGGTGGTCTCCGATTATGAAGGGCGCTGATCAGAGGAGCTCCCCGTTTGAGTTTATGGGTTGTCCAACCCGGTGGATGCGGCAGCCGGGGCATCGAAGAGTCTGGTTGTCTCTCCCTCCAGAGTATGGAGTCGTCTGGGATATATGAGGCGGCATTTGATGCCATTTTCCGGGGATTCTTCTGAAACTCTGTGAAGGATCTACTGTATCTGGTGTATCTCTGGAGCGTAATTGGGGGAAGAGTGAGATCTTGGCATTTTGAAAACAGGACTTGGGCAGGTTCTAGGCTAGGATCAAGTTCCGATCTCCATAGTTCAGTAATCGGAGGAGAAAGTCTTGGGATTGGTGGTGCCGGAGGGGAACGCGATGTGTCAGATCCCGGCCACCACTCACCCCCCCCCTCACCCGTTGTGTTGTTAGATGTTGGAGGAAATGTACATTTTCCAGGTCGGTTTCTCCGCCCTCTGAACAGGTTTAAGGTTGTTCGCGCTTGTGCGTTCTCTCGTGTACGTTAAGTTTTCCTCTATGAGAGAAACCTTTCCCGCACACCGAACAGTGAAAACGATAGTCCCCCGTGTGGACGCTCATGTGCATAACAAGCTCATTTTTCCGGGTGAAGGATTTCTCGCACTCCGGACAGGAGAACCGCATTTTCCCAGTGTGGACTTTCTTGTCATTAGTTAATTTCCGCTGTTTTGCGACGCCCGTGTGAATTCTCTCGTGTACGTGAAGCTTTCCTTTATGAGAGAAACCTTTCCCGCACACCGAGCACGAGAAAGGGTGATTCCCAGTGTGGTCGTTCAGGTGCATAAAAAATTCACTTTTCCGTTTGAAGGATCTCGCGCACTCCGGGCAGGAGAACGGCTTCTCCCCAGTGTGGACTTTCATGTGATTAGTCAGGTTCCCGTGCCGGGTGAAACCTTTCCCGCACTCGGGGCATGAAAACGGCAGCTCGCCGGAGTGACTTCTCTGGTGGATGATAAGTTCTGACTTTACTACGAATCCTTTCTGGCATTGGGGGCAGGAATAGGGCCTCACACCGGTGTGATTTCTCTGGTGGATAAGAAGATGGGATTTACTTCCACACACTTTCCCGCACTCGGAGCAAGTAAAGATCTCTTTACCGGCGTGGGCTTTCTGGTGTAGGATAAATTCAGAAAGAGAATCAAAAGTGATCCCGCACTCCGAACATGAATGGGAACTCATGACCATGTGAATTTTCTGATGGCTGCAAAGACCGCTTTTCTGATTGGAGCTCTGGCCGCAGTCTGGACAGGGAAGCGGGTTATCATCTGTGTGGATCTCCAGGTGTCTGATGAGTCGATATTTCCCTGAAAAACTTTTCCCGCACTTTGTACAAGTATGCAGCTTTTCCCCGGTGTGGTTCCTCAGGTGTTCCGTGAGTCTATCGCTCCGCGTAAAACATTTCCCGCACTCTTTACAGGGAAAAAACTCACCGGTGTGAACTCTCATGTGTCTTTGCAGATTACTCTTCTCTTTAAAACTTTGACCGCACTCCGGGCACAAATAAGTCTTGGCTCTCCGAGATTTCGTTTTGGATCCATATTCTTCTCCGTCATAATCAGATGAAGCCGGAGACCCGTCTGAGGAATTCCCAACATCACATCCATCTGTTAGAAAGAAACATTATTATTATTTATCATCAACAAACATATTTCAATTGTTCGTAACGGTGCAACAAAGACCTGAGGAATGGAGATGGACCTTTCATGTGGTGTACAGTATCTCCTCCTCATTTGTTGGGAACATGACATTATATTGGAGGAATGGAGATGGACCTTTCATATGGTGTACAGTATCTCCTCCTCATTTGTTGGGAACATGACGTTATATTGGAGGAATGGAGATGGACCTTTCATATGGTGTACAGTATCTCCTCCTCATTTGTTGGGAACATGACGTTATATTGGAGGAATGGAGATGGACCTTTCATATGGTGTACAGTATCTCCCCCTCATTTGTAGGGAACATGACGTTATATTGGAGGAATGGAGATGGACCTTTCATATGGTGTACAGTATCTCCTCCTCATTTGTTGGGAACATGACATTATATTGGAGGAATGGAGATGGACCTTTCATATGGTGTACAGTATCTCCTCCTCATTTGTTGGGAACATGACGTTATATTGAGGAATGGAGATGGACCTTTCATATGGTGTACAGTATCTCCTCCTCATTTGTTGGGAACATGACGTTATATTGAGGAATGGAGATGGACCTTTCATATGGTGTACAGTATCTCCTCCTCATTTGTTGGGAACATGACGTTATATTGGAGGAATGGAGATGGACCTTTCATATGGTGTACAGTATCTCCCCCTCATTTGTTGGGAACATGACGTTATATTGAGGAATGGAGATGGACCTTTCATATGGTGTACAGTATCTCCTCCTCATTTGTTGGGAACATGACGTTATATTGGAGGAATGGAGATGGACCTTTCATATGGTGTACAGTATCTCCTCCTCATTTGTTGGGAACATGACGTTATATTGGGGAATGGAGATGGACCTTTCATATGGTGTACAGTATCTCCTCCTTATTTGTTGGGAACATGACGTTATATTGGGGAATGGAGATGGACCTTTCATATGGTGTACAGTATCTCCTCCTCATTTGTTGGGAACATGACGTTATATTGGGGAATGGAGATGGACCTTTCATATGGTGTACAGTATCTCCTCCTCATTTGTTGGGAACATGACGTTATATTGAGGAATGGAGATGGACCTTTCATATGGTGTACAGTATCTCCTCCTCATTTGTTGGGAACATGACGCTATATTGGAGGAATGGAGATGGACCTTTCATATGGTGTACAGTATCTCCTCCTCATTTGTTGGGAACATGACGTTATATTGAGGAATGGAGATGGACCTTTCATATGGTGTACAGTATCTCCTCCTCATTTGTTGGGAACATGACATTAAATTGGAGGAATGGAGATGGACCTTTCATATGGTGTACAGTATCTCCTCCTCATTTGTTGGGAACATGACGTTATATTGGGGAATGGAGATGGACCTTTCATATGGTGTACAGTATCTCCTCCTCATTTGTTGGGAACATGACATTATATTGGAGGAATGGAGATGGACCTTTCATATGGTGTACAGTATCTCCTCCTCATTTGTTGGGAACATGACGTTATATTGGGGAATGGAGATGGACCTTTCATATGGTGTACAGTATCTCCCCCTCATTTGTTGGGAACATGACATTATATTGAAGGAATGGAGATGGACCTTTCATATGTCATCTCCTCCAAGAGTTTACATACTATCGATGTCAGGCTAACTGGTCTGTAATTCCCAGGGATGTATCTTGGCACTTTTTAAAAGATTGGGGGCTACATTGGCTTTTCTCCAATCAGCTGTTGTCATTTGTTGGGAACATGACGTTGCTGAGGGACTAAAAACGTTCAATCCAAATGGCCAGGTTTCAGTTAATCATTACATGGATAGGTCTATTTCTTATATTCGATTCACCACAACTACCAAAAGATAATTAAAAATGATTCAGTCTAATAGAAGACAGATCGTCCTGAAATTAACAAGATTACAGGGAATAACAGTGAAGTAAATATACTTTTCTTACCCGGTGATGTGAGGGGCGGCTGATTCCCTAATAGGACATGCTTGTGGAGATCCCTGTGTCCTTGTAAATAATCCATCACTCCATACTCCTCATCCTCCTCTTTATACTCTTCTTTAACAAAAGTATTGCAATTCTCAAGGTTTCCACTCTGAAAATATAATAAAACATTCATTGTAACAAACATGATTGTGTATAAATCAGAAGTACCAATAATTGTCAATCATCTACCTGATGATGGTGGGGGATGGTGTGACCTTCCTGTGTGGGATCCCGGGAATACAGAGGACGGGGACATCTCTCTGGTGGGTTCCTGTAGTGGGATGACTCCACCATGGCGTCCTGGTACAGATCTTCGTGTCCTTCTGGACTATCTGACTCCTCCGTCTCCCCATCCTCATCATCCTCCTCTTTTATCTCTTCTTTAACCTTAACTTTAAAATCTCTCAGGTTTCCACTCTGAATATATAATAAAAATGACATCAATGGTAACAATGCAGATAATGTACAGATCCTAATGATACTATCAGTGATTGTTCCTCACCTACCTGATGATGGTGGGGGATGGTGTGACCTTCCTGTGTGGGATCCCGGGAATACAGAGGACGGGGACATCTCTCTGGTGGGTTCCCATTACTGGATCCATCTGTAGAAAACACACACACTGACTGAATACATTGTTTCTATGTGTTTATCAGATGATGGGGGATCTAGGTGGAGCCTCCGTACTGCTCTCTCCTTTACAATAAAGTCTCCTCTTACCCGGTGATGTGAGGGGCGGCTGATTGTCCATCATGACGTCCTTGTAGAGATCCTTGTGTCCTTCTAAATACTCCCACTCCTCCATGGAGAAATAGACAGTGACATCCTGACACCTTATAGGAACCTGACACACACAATGATACAGTCACCATCCAGACACATCCCTTGTCTGTTACTGGATAATGTCCCAGAATTCCCAGAATCCTCCTCACCTCTCCTGTCAGCAGCTCCATCATCTTCTTGGTGACTTCTAGAATCTTCTCCATGTTGTGTCTCTCAGGTTTTAGGGAGTCACATGGAGGCACTGTGATGGTCATATGATCACCTGACTTCACAAGAGGAAATCTCTGTATTGGAGAACCAATAGGAAGATCATGTTAGACTCCCAGAATCCTCCTCACCTCCCTGGTCAGGTCTGTGTTTTATATAATAGAGATAAGAGTGATGTCATGTGACCTCCCAGAATCCCCCTCACCTCTCCGGTCAGGTCTGTGTTTTATTAATAGAGATAAGAGTGATGTCATGTGACCTCCCAGAATCCCCCTCACCTCTCCGGTCAGGTCTGTGTTTTATTAATAGAGATAAGAGTGATTGTCAAGAAAAGCGTTCAGTACCTTTTTCTGCCAGCAGGAGAATCGGCCATGGTATGTCCAGCAAAAGAGCCGCTCAGCGCGCACGGGAGCGCGCACGCGCGCACGGGAGCGCGCGCGCGCGCACGGGAGCGCGCACGCACGCTGTTTGAGTCCGTTTTGGCGCCAGAAGCGCTATTTAAGGAAGTGCTTGTCCATGCTGTCTTGCTGTCCGGTCTACAGCGTTCCCGTGACCCCCAGCTACCAGCTACCTGTGAATTACCTGACTTCTGATACCTGACTACCCGGCTTGTTCCTGATACCCCGTACCTGCTGCCTGTCCTCGATCCCGGCTTGTCCTGACTTCTCTTCTGCTTGCTCCTTGGTACTCTGCTGTCCGCCTGTTAAACGACCCGGCCTGCTTCACGACTACGCCTTGCCTGCTGATTTGGTACCGCACCTGCCTGCCCGTGTTTGACCCGGCCTGTCTGTGACCTGCTTGCCTGTCTGCTACGACTGGGTTCCTGCCTTAGCCCTCTACTGGTCGTCCTACAGTACTCCAGACGTCGGGACCAGCCCTACACCTGTAACCCGCCAGGCACTTGTGCCCCTTTGTGCTTCCGAGCCCCTGTCTATTCTACCAGGGGTTCCCGAGCCGGAGGTATACGAGACGCCGCTCCCTGCATTCGTGGGCTCAACCACCAGGTACGTGACAGTACCGGACAGCCATGTCCGAGCCCACGCAGGGAGCCGCTCCAGTGGATGATCTGTGTCGCCATCTGGCCGGCCTAACCCAGGCAGTAAAGAGTCTTCAGGAAGGCTATACCCGGCTCGAGGAACGTGTTCAGATCCTATCCACAGTTACGTCACCTTCACCTGCGATTCCTGCTGCTCCTTCAGTAGTGATGATGCCACCTGAACCTAAGGTTCCCACTCCTGAGCGGTTTTCTGGGGACCGTAGCAAATTTCGAGCTTTCCACAATGCTTGTGAACTTTTCTTTGCTCTACAGCCTAGGACTTTTTCGCTTGACGCCACCAAAGTAGGCTTTGTCATTTCCCTGCTATCAGGAGATCCACAAGCTTGGGCCCATCGGCTTTTGGAACAGAAGGATGCCGCCCTTGACAATTTGAACTCTTTCTTTCATGCTATGTCCCAGCTCTACGAGGACCCGCAACTAACAGCCACTGCAGAAACGGCCCTGCATTCTCTACAGCAAGGTCGCAGACCAGCGGAAGATTATGCGTCTGAATTCAGGCGCTGGAGTTCCGATACTAACTGGAATGACTCCGCTCTGCGTTACCAGTTCCGTATGGGCCTCTCTGAATCATTGAAGGACGAATTGGCCAGAGTGGATACACCTGAGACTTTAGACGCACTCATTAATCTGTCCATACAGATTGACAGGCGACTACGACAACGGAGGTCTGAACGTTCCGCCGGTCCCTCCCGACCAATCTGGATGCTTCCCCGTGTACCCAGTCAGCCTCCACCGAATCCCAGAACTCCCGTGGCCTATACCTCTGATGCTCCGGAACCTATGCAGCTAGGATTGCTGCGCCCATCTCTGACACCTGAAGAGCGACAACGCAGGCGATCCAATAATCTGTGCCTCTACTGTGGCGAATCGGGACATTATGTGAGATCCTGTCCTGCTAAACTCCGTAAGTCCTGCACTACCTCTTTTGCTCTTACTCCCACTCTGCCGAATAATACGTCTCATCTGGCTGTCTCCGTTCTTTTTCAGCTTCCCAGAGGGAATATCCGGGTAACCGCTATCATTGACTCTGGAGCCTGCAGCGGTTTCATGGACTCAACTTTCGCCACCCGGCATCATGTTCCTCTTCGACCAAAAGCAAAGGGCCTCTCTATACATCTGGCAGACGGCTCGGCTCTTAAATCTGGACCTGTCACACAAGAGACTGTGCCAATCTCTACCACTATGGCCGGTAACCACCAAGAATTATTATGCCTGAACATCATCCAATCCCCTCTGTTTCCAGTCATTCTAGGCATGCCCTGGTTGAGGGCTCACAACCCATTCATTGATTGGACCACTGGGGAGATCAGCTTTCCCTCCTCCTACTGTCACCAATATTGCCTACCTGAGACGGCCCAAGCACTTTCACCCCTACTCTGCATGGAAGCTGATGAAGAGACCCGTCAAGCCGTGCCTGAAGTCTACCATGAGTTTTTAGACGTCTTCAGCAAGAAGGGCGCGGATACTCTTCCTCCTCACAGGCCTTATGACTGCCCGATTGAAATCCTTCCTGGCGCAGAAGTTCCATTTGGGAGAATCTTCCCCTTAACTGAACTTGAACTTGGCACTTTGAAGGCCTATATTGATGACAATCTGGAGAAGGGGTTCATTCGGCCCTCCACTTCCCCAGCAGGGGCAGGAATTTTCTTCGTAGAGAAAAAAGACCATTCCCTACGCCCCTGCGTAGACTACAGGGAACTTAACAAAGTCACCATCAAAAATCGGTACCCTCTCCCTTTGGTGCCTGAATTATTCCAAAGACTGGGATCTGCAGCAACGTTCACAAAACTGGACCTTCGCGGGGCATACAACCTTATCCGCATCCGGAGTGGTGACGAGTGGAAGACTGCCTTTCGCACCCGATTCGGGCATTTCGAATATTTGGTTATGCCATTCGGACTCTGCAACGCCCCTGCTACGTTCCAGCATTTTGTGAACGATATCTTCAGAGACTACCTTGACCTGTTCGTCATAGTATATTTGGACGACATCCTGATCTTCTCGCCTTCCCTGTCAGAGCATCGCCAACATGTTAAAAAGGTGCTAACCAGACTTCGTCGCCACGGCTTGTATGCGAAACCGGAAAAATGTGTATTCGAGCAACAGAGCATCCAGTTCCTAGGATTGATTATTTCCGTGGAAGGTATCAAAATGGACCCACAGAAGGTCTCTGCCATCCTGGACTGGCCAGCTCCTACCGACAGGAAGGGTGTTCAACGCTTTGTGGGATTCGCAAATTTCTACCGGAAATTCATCAAAGGGTTCTCCACTATCATTTCACCCATCACGAATCTAACCAAGCAGAGCACTAGGTTTTCTTGGTCTCCCGGAGCGCAGGCAGCCTTTGCAACTTTGAAAGATCGATTCACGTCGGCATCAGTTCTGAAGCATCCTGACCCAGCGTTACCGTACATACTTGAGGTTGATGCCTCGGAAATCGCAGTCGGGGCAGTGTTATCTCAGAGACAAGGGCCTAAAGCTCTGTTGCATCCAGTTGCGTTCTTCTCCCGCAAACTATCTGAGGCGGAACGAAATTACGACGTGGGAGACCGAGAACTATTGGCCATCAAAGCGGCCCTTGAAGAATGGCGATATCTGTTGGAAGGAGCGACACATCCGATTCTTGTGTATACGGATCACAAGAATCTCGAATATTTAAAAACCGCTAAGAGACTGAGACCACGCCAGGCCAGGTGGGCACTTTTCTTCACGCGATTTTCTCTCCACATAACTTACAGGCCCGGGTCGAAGAACACCAAACCAGACGCCCTCTCTAGGATGTTTAGTGAACCTGAAACGTCTTCTCCTCCGGACACCATCTTGTCTTCTGGAAGTTTTCTTTTGCTCCAAGAAGATTTGCTGGCTCAGATAAAACAGGCTTCCGCAGGAATTTCTTCCCCACCTGATACCACTCTACAAACTAGAGACGATCTGTTATGGTACGGAGAAAAGATCTTCGTACCTAAGGAGGTGCGAGTGGCTGTTCTGAACTTCTGTCATGACCATGAGTTAGCCGGTCATTTTGGGGTGCACAAGACATCTGAATTGCTCCAACGCATGTTTTGGTGGCCACAGCTAACAAAGGACTGTAGGGATTATGTGGAATCATGCATCGTCTGTATCCAGAACAAAGGCAGCAAATCAAAAGCTTGGGGGCTGTTGAAACCATTACCTGTCCCAGAGAGACCATGGAGAATGATCTCTATGGATTTTATTGTTGAGCTGCCTCCCTCGGAAGATCATTCAACCATCTTCGTAGTGGTGGATAGACTCTCTAAAATGGCTCACTTCCTTCCCATGAAGGGTACTCCTTCTGCGGCCGAAACTGCAAGAATTTTCATTAAGGAAATCGTAAGACTTCATGGCATTCCGGCAAACATAACCTCAGATCGTGGGGTACAATTCACCTCAAAATTCTGGAGGGCATTATGTGGCTCTCTGAAGATCAATCTGTCCTTTTCTTCAGCTTACCATCCTCAAACAAACGGCCAGACAGAAAGGACGAATCAAACATTGGAGCAGTACTTACGTTGCTTTTCATCATTCTCACAAGATGATTGGGTTCCTCTATTACCGCTGGCCGAATTTGCCTATAACAATTCAATTCATTCTGCTACAAAACAGACTCCTTTCTTTGCAAATTATGGTTTTCACCCTTTATTTCTATCAAACAGTATACCGGAATGTCCTGTACCTGCTGCTCAAGAAACGCTGAATTTTTTTAGTGCCAATAATAAACTACTCCAGGAGACAATGACAAGAACTCAGGAATATTACAAGGAGGTCTTTGACAGGAAGAGAAGGGGAGAACTCAATTTAAAACCTGGAGATCAAGTCTGGCTGTCTACATTAAACTTGAAATTGGCATGCCCCTCCAAGAAGCTTGGCCCTAAGTTTGTGGGTCCTTTCCCTGTGGAAAAGAAAATCAATAGTGTAACTTATAAATTAAAACTGCCCGAATCATTCCGGATCCACCCAGTCTTCCATGTAGCTCTGCTCAAACCTACTGTCCCAGATCCTTTTGTTGGCCGAAATGCGGGGCCTCCTGAACCGGTACTCATTGATGGGGAAATGGAATTCGAGGTGGAGTCGATCTTGGATTGTAGGAGAAGAGGCGGGCGTGTGCAGTATCTGGTGAAATGGAAGGGGTACGGCCCGGAAGAAAATTCGTGGGAACCGGAATCCAACATTCATGCAAAGAGGTTGATTCGGGCATTTAATAAAGCACACGCACGTAAGATGGTTCAGTTGGGCATCCGGAGGCTGCCCCTTAGGGGGGGGCAATGTCAAGAAAAGCGTTCAGTACCTTTTTCTGCCAGCAGGAGAATCGGCCATGGTATGTCCAGCAAAAGAGCCGCTCAGCGCGCACGGGAGCGCGCACGCGCGCACGGGAGCGCGCGCGCGCGCGCACGGGAGCGCGCACGCACGCTGTTTGAGTCCGTTTTGGCGCCAGAAGCGCTATTTAAGGAAGTGCTTGTCCATGCTGTCTTGCTGTCCGGTCTACAGCGTTCCCGTGACCCCCAGCTACCAGCTACCTGTGAATTACCTGACTTCTGATACCTGACTACCCGGCTTGTTCCTGATACCCCGTACCTGCTGCCTGTCCTCGATCCCGGCTTGTCCTGACTTCTCTTCTGCTTGCTCCTTGGTACTCTGCTGTCCGCCTGTTAAACGACCCGGCCTGCTTCACGACTACGCCTTGCCTGCTGATTTGGTACCGCACCTGCCTGCCCGTGTTTGACCCGGCCTGTCTGTGACCTGCTTGCCTGTCTGCTACGACTGGGTTCCTGCCTTAGCCCTCTACTGGTCGTCCTACAGTACTCCAGACGTCGGGACCAGCCCTACACCTGTAACCCGCCAGGCACTTGTGCCCCTTTGTGCTTCCGAGCCCCTGTCTATTCTACCAGGGGTTCCCGAGCCGGAGGTATACGAGACGCCGCTCCCTGCATTCGTGGGCTCAACCACCAGGTACGTGACAGTGATGTCATGTGACCTCCCAGAATCCTCCTCACCTCTCCGGTCAGGTCTGTGTTTTATTAATAGAGATAAGAGTGATGTCATGTGACCTCCTCCCAGAATCCTCCTCACCTCTCCGGTCAGGTCTGTGTTTTATTAATAGAGATAAGAGTGATGTCATGTGACCTCCCAGAATCCTCCTCACCTCTCCGGTCAGGTCTGTGTTTTATTAATAGAGATAAGAGTGATGTCATGTGACCTCCCAGAATCCTCCTCACCTCTCCGCTCAGCTGGTAGATGATCTCCAGGGTCAGGTTCATTATGTTCTCCATACTGTGACTCCAGCCCTTCTCCATCAATGAGGTGGTCGTGACACTCCACTTCGAAAAGGTCATAAACGAAAAATTTTATATCAATTTAAAATCTCAGAATTTCAGATGGAAGAGAAAGCCCCTGGAGTGCTGAGCGCAGTCCAAGTTCTGATCATCACACAGAAAACCAAATGGTTGTGTTATCGTTAAGAGGTCCTCCATTCCAAGACTCTCCTATTCTCCGTTACATTATTTTCCTTATCAGAGGAAAGGACTATTACTACCAGCCGAGTTCTCAATGATAAAATTACCAGCCGAGTTCTCAATGATAAAATTAAACATTTATTTGAAAAACAGTTTAATACTAATATCAGTAGACTACAATGAACTCTCTGTATTCCTATGTAGCGTTCATAGGAAATATGAGCTCAGTTTTGGAAAGAATGAGTGTGAGGAAGTGGTGAGACATCCAGACTGATATGTCAGATAACGGAAAATCCAATACTTACCTTTCCGTAATTTCCGTAATTTTCCTTTCCTGGTGCCTATTCATGGCAGTATACGGATGAATATGCTGCCATGAAGGCACCGGGGAAGTAAGTTAGTGATGGGTGAGGAATCTGAAGGGTAAGCTGAGGAGTATAGAGATAGAGTTGGGTGCCACCCGCATAGAGGTGGTATTAGAAGCCATGGACAATCAGCTGACCTCGGGAGGAGGTGTGGATAGAGAATGGAACACGTCCAAAGGACAGAGCATTGGGGGACCCTATGAAGTCGCGGCCAACTTCAACCTCAGCTACCCCATTCCACCCAGACAACAATCCGAGACTCATATAATCTGGATGACCTGGAACTCTCAACACAGCTTGAAAGATAAGCGTGTCAGTTGACGTGTCCTACTTGATACAGTAATGGTGAGGAATCTGTAGGGTAAGCTGAAGAGTATAGAGATAGAGTTGGGTGTCATCCACATAGAGGTGGTATTAGAAGCCATGGACAATCAGCTGACCCCGGGAGGAGTTGTGGATAGAAAATGGAACACGTCCAAAGGACAGAGCATTGGGGGACCCCTATGAAGTCCTGGCCAACTTCAACCTCGATCAACCTCCTCCAAAACTAGTCTCAGCTACCCCATCCCACCCAGACAACAATCCGAGACTCACACAATCTGGATGACCGGGAACTCTCAACACAGCTTGAAAGGTAAGCGTGTCAGTTGACGTGTCCTACTTGATACAGTGATGGGTGAGGAATCTGTAGGGTAAGCTGAAGAGTATAGAGATAGAGTTGGGTACCACCCGCATAGAGGTGGTATTAGAAGCCATGGACAATCAGCTGACCCCAGGAGGAGGTGTGGATAGAGAATGGGACACGTACAAAAGGACAGAGCATTGGGGGACCCCTATGAAGTCCTGGCCAACTTCAACCTCAACCTTTAGCTACCCCATCCCACCAAGACAACAATCCGAGACTCACACAATCTGGATGACCGGGAACTCTCAACACAGCTTGAAAGATAAGCGTGTCAGTTGACGTGTCCTACTTGATACAGTGATGGGTGATGTAGTGATGTCACATGGTGGTCTCTTCCGTGTACTTACGTATCCATCGTAGGGCAGATTCAGACGAGTCTTCTTTATATCACTTCCATTCTCCTGATGGTCAGTAAATTAGCTTCTGGTGTTGGCAGATCCATATAACAATTATAAACCCAGACGTAGGGTATATATTTGTAGCGGCCATAACCCCTTGAGGAGCGGCCTTGACTTTTGGCCTTACCAGTTACCTCCTCGTGGCTTGTCGGTGAATGTCTAGGGCAGGGGGTCTTCAAACTATGGGCCTCCAGTTGTTCAGGAACTACAATTCCCATCATCCCTAGTCATGTCTGTGAATGTCAGAGCTTTACAATGCCTCATGGGATGTGTAGTTCTGCAACAGCTGGAGGGCCGTAGTTTGAGTATCCCTGGTCTAGGGGTTCCCAGGGTTAGTACCCAACAACTTTGGATGCCGACACATAAAAGTCCTTTTTAAGGTTTTTATTCTGCAGTGGTAACATCCAACATAACACAGTCTCAGATAGGAATAGAGGGCACGGGTGAAGAAACTCAGGCACCCTGAACTGCTGACATCCACGGTATGTCTCTAATCAAACCCAGAGAGTAGCCACTCGCAGCTGGGCGCTTCAGACAAACCTCTAGCCAGAGGTCTAGCAGCCAACAATGTGGTCCGGAAACTTGCAAAAGTCTCTGACACAGAATAAACTTGCAACCGAAATGAATAGGAGGAACCTTTCTCACAGTACCTGGATCTCTCTCTGTCTCCTTGGCGGTACTGTGGGAAGTGTGGATTCTTTAGTGTCCATACAACTCAGCCTCCAGGCTCTTACTGAGATGCCAGCTTGTTGACCCTCCTCCGAAGAGTCCTCCCCCGGTCACTTGTATGAGTTGCCGTGTCCCTCCAATACCGAGGGCACACCGGCACCCCTTGAATCCTCCTTCAGTTACTGGGCCTCGGGCTAACCGGCTCCGAGACTCGGTAACAGACGGATCCCCACCCCAGACCATTGCGGGGCTATGGGGCTAGTCAGACTGGCCATGTTTGCGGGACCGCAAACGCTCCTAGGCCCAGGAGCGCTCGAGGGGCTACCCCGGTCCAGAACCAGGAAGCAAGACTGTGGCCGAACCCCAAACATGTGACTTCAGCACCTTAAGTACCCCTTCCCCAGACTACACAGCGGGGCCAGACGCGCCCACTGATTGGCTCCGGGAAAGATTGGTACCTAAGACGTCCAAACAGGCCTGGTTCTCAGCCTGTCACAGGGGCCTCACTGCACCGATGACCAGGCAGAACCCCAGTACAGCCCAGACAGACTGATAACAAAGCAAACTTGTACAATTAACCCTCGGAACCCCATTACTGTTCTGAGGGAAAAAACTAAAATTTCCACTTGTTAAAGTGTGACCGCTACATATTCATGGGCTCCGAAATTGGAGGGAATTCTATTCATTGATCGTGTAATAAATATTGATATGTGCGTTTGGAATGGAAGTAGATACATATATTTTGATGTATGTAGTGTAAAAATTATTATATTCGCATATTATTACCTCTTTAATATCTTATTACCTCCTCGTCTGTCCCAGCTACGTCTCCTCTTTGCGTCCTCCCGAGTCACCTCTCTCCCCGGAAATCCCTATTTATACCTGACATCACTTCCTGTCTGTAGCTGACATCACTTCCTGGGGATCATTGAGACTTCCTGTGTGTGTGTTTATCTCAATATAAGCGAGATCGCCACCTTGTGGGGATGATAGGGACTGCAGTCCTACCTTTTATCAATCATATTTCAGTTAACCCCTTGAGTGTCTGGATCCTTTTCACCCTTATTCCCTTGAGTCTCAGAGAATTATTATTTTTTTTTAAATCTTTTTTTATTGATATTTTTAGAGAAATACGGTTACAACATGCTACAAAATGACGCAGCCCACGCAGGGGGAGGTCACTTGTGACAACTTACAATCTACAACAAAAGAAAAAACTATTTAAAACACAACTTAGTGGTCCATAGCATAAATGTTAAAGATATCAGTGCATACCCCCCCCCCCCCCTCCCAGTTTTGAGTTCCAAGGTGAAGGAAGGTAAACTGAAGACAGGGAATCCAGTTCAGGCCTTAATATATATCTCGTTGAGAGTAATAAATCTAAAATCCAGGAATACATCAACTTGGCAAAAAGTGCAGGCAACACTATGAGTTTGTCCAATTGGGTGCATGTCACCTCCGGGACTTATCCCTGTTATTTATATGGACAGCACGGTAGCTAAGTGGTTAGCACTTCTGCCTAGCAGCACTAGGGGTGGGTGTGGATTTGCATCCCAACCATGGCACTACCTGCCTGGAGTTTGCTTGGGTTTCCTCCAGGTTCCCTCGGTTTCCCACACTCCAAAAAGTCATGCTGGGAGGTTAATTGGCCCGTGTCAAATTTAGCCCTAGAATGTGAGTTAGAGACCTTAGATCGTAAGTTTGTAAAGGGCAGGGACTGATGGGAATGTGTAAAGCACTGTGTAAACTGAAGATGCTATATAAGTACCTGTAATAAATGTTTTATTACACTCCAGCTGTGAGAGGCGAGAAGGACACAGCTAAACCCTTCTCCGGCCCATTCACAGAAGCCTTTTTTTTTTTTTTTGAATGAGTTCACATAATATAAAGGCTTCTGTGAATGGGCAGAAAGAGGGGAGGGAAGCCCTTTTTTTTAATGAGTTCACATAATACAAAGGCTTCTGTGAATGGGCAGAAAGAGGGGAGGGCATAGCAGTTCCAGCCACTCTGCTGGAATAGAGAACAGAGACCACAGTGAGCAGCGTTGGAGCTCTGTAAGCTATCTTTCTGGAGCACAATAAACCTGTCACATGTGAATAATAGAGATAAGTCTACGAAGCGGCGGGCACCTTGATAGACTTAACTCATGCCATGCCTGCAGTTTTTACAAAGTAGCCAAATTTCTGGAATTCAGATTTAAGGGACTCAATCCATAGTGGTTGATGGGTCCTCTAGCTACTTCATCTAGACCAGTGGTCTCAACTGCTATGCCCTCCCCTCTTTCTGCCCATTCACAGAAGCCTTTGTATTATGTGAACTCATTAAAAAAAAAGGCTTCCCTTCCCTCTTTCTGCCCATTCACAGAAGCCTTTGTATTATGTGAACTCCTTAAAAAAAATGAGTTCACATAATACAAAGGCTTCTGTGAATGGGCAGAAAGAGGGGAGGGAAGCCTTTTTTTTAATGAGTTCACATAATACAAAGGCTTCTGTGAATGGGCAGAAAGAGGGGATGGCATAGCAGTTCCAGCGACTCTGCTGGAATAGAGAACAGAGACCACAGTGAGCAGTGTTGGAGCTCCATAAGCTATCTTCCTGGAGCACAATAAACCTGTCAGATGTGAATAATAGAGATAAGTCTACGAAGCGGCGGGCACCTTGATAGACTTAACTCATGCCATGCCTGCAGTTTTTACAAAGTAGCCAAATTCCTGGAATTCAGCTTTAAGGGGCTGGATCCATAGTGGTTGAGGACTCCTCTAGCTACTTCACCAGTGGTCTCAAACTGGCGGCCCTCCAGCTGTTGCAAAACTACAAGTCCCATGAGGCATTGCAAGGCTGACAGTTACAAGCATGACTCCCACAGGCAGAGGCATGATGGGACTTCAAGTTTCGCAACAGCTGGAGGGCCGCCAGTTTGAGACCCCCAGATCTAGACATTGGTGAGTTTTTTCCTCAACCCCCGTGTCTTGATATAGAGGAAGGTTGGAATTTTACCAAATGTGTCCAAAAGGAGATCGAAGTAGGCAGTTCATTTTTCCCCAAGTCATGGTGATAGCCACCCGGGCATAAATGAGCAGTAAGCCTAGACGTGTCCTTCCAGCGATAGAGGAAACCAAGTCTTCTACTAGATCCAGTAAGCAGATTTTCGGTGTTGGAGTAAGGTGGGCCAAAGCCCGAAGTCCACTATTTCCTTCCAGAATAGAGAAACATAAAAGGACAGGTCTATGGAAAAAGCCTCCATCACGATGACCCCAACACCATCCGGCAGAAGATAGGGCAGGGCTCAAATTGTGGGACCTATGGGGAGTGTAGTCTTCTCTATGAAGACTTTGGAACCGTATCAGCCTCCCTCTGACAGATACGGGTTCCTGTCCGGTCCTCCTCAATTATATCTGGTGTGCCAAGTTGACATTTACTTTGGAGGTTGGGTCAAGAAAGAGGAGTTAAGGTGACTCGTTGGCAGAGAGACGAGGCTGGCTTCAGTAGTTGGTCGGCATGTAAGTTTTCATGGGGAGAAACAAAAAGGCCCTGAGCTTTCATAGGAGAATACGCAAAGTTCTACTGACCAGACTGAGGTGGTCTCCGATAATGAAGGGCACTGATCAGAGGAGCTCCCCGTTTGAGCTTGTGGGTGTGTCCAACCCGGTGGATGCGGCAACAGCCGGGGCATCAACGAGTCTGGTTGTCTCTCCCTCCAGAGTATGGAGTCATCTGGGATATATGAGGCGGCATTTGATGCCTTTATCCCGGAGATTCTTCTGAATCTCTGTGAAGGATCTACTGTACCTGGTGTATGTCTGGAGCTGGAGCGTAATTGGGGGAAGAGCGAGATCTTGGCATTTTAAAAACAAGACTTGGGCAGGTTCTAGGCTAGCATCAAGTTCCGATCTCGATAGTTCAGTAATCGGACGAGAAAGGGTCTTGGGATCAGTGGTACCGGGGGGGGGGGGGGGGGGGGCGGGCCGGGGCGCGGGAGGCCGGGAGGGGGGGGGGACACACAGTGTGTATGCTAGGTGTCAGCAGGGGTGGACTGACCATTTGGCCACTCGGGCATCACCCAAGGGCCCCATCAGGGTTGCCAGCCTCAGTAAAACCAGGGACAGTATGTAAAAATCTGTGTTTTTTTTTTTTTTACATCTGTCTTTGAAATGTCCCTTACCGGCATCCTTTTGGTCTAAAAATCACGAGATTATAGCTGCCCCACCTCTCCAGTACCTTCTCAGCCAATAGAAACATGTATGTGTATACTGTGTGATTGTATACTGCGTGTGTGTATACAGTGTGTGTGTGTGTATACTGTGTATACTGTGTGTGTGTATACTGTGTATGTGTATACTGTGTGAGTGTATACTGCGTGTGTATACTGTGTGTGTGTGTATACTGTGTATGTGTATACTGTATTTATACTGTGTGTGTGTGTATACTGTGTGTGTGTGTGTGTGTGTGTACTGTGTGTGGGTGTATACTGTGTGTGTGTGTGTGTGTATACTGTGTGTGTGTATACTGTGTGTACATGTATGTGTATACTGTGTGTGTGTGTATACTGTGTATGTGTAAACTGTGTGTGTGTGTGTGTGTGTGTGTGTGTATACTGTGTGTGTGTGTGTGTATACTGTGTATACTGTGTGTACATGTATGTGTATACTGTGTGTACATGTATGTGTATACTATGTGTGTGTGTATACTGTGTATGTGTATACTGTGTGTATACTGTGTGTGTGTATACTGTGTGTACATGTATGTGTATACTGTGTATGTGTGTACATGTATGTGTATACTGTGTGTGTGTATACTTTGTGTACATGTATGTGTATACTGTGTGTGTGCGCGTGTATACCGTGTGTGTGTGTACACTGTGTGTGTGTGTATACTGTGTGTGTGTGTGTATACTGTGTGTGTGTGTATACTGTGTGTGTGTGTATACTGTGTGTGTGTGTGTATACTGTGTGTGTGTGTCTACTGTGTGTGTGTGTGTGTGTATACTGTGTGTGTGTGTATACTGTGTGTACATGTATGTGTATACTGTGTGTGTGTATACTGTGTGTGTGTGTGTGTGTATATACTGTGTGTGTATACTGTGTGTGTACTTTGTGTACATGTATGTGTATACTGTGTATGTGTGTTTATACTGTGTATGTGTGTGTATACTGTGTGTATGTGTATACTGTGTGTGTGTGTATACTGTGTGTGTGTGTATACTGTGTGTACATGTATGTGTATACTGTGTGTATACTGTGTGTATGTGTATACTGTGTGTGTGTGTGTATACTGTGTGTGTGTATAATGTGTGTGTGTATACTGTGTGTGTGTGTGTGTGTGTGT